>CAUDMG010000150.1:0-327811 GCA_958450375.1 Homarus gammarus
GTGTGTGTGTCTTTTTTCTCTCTCTCTCTCTCACATACACACACACACACACACACACACAGATTGCAATTGTTTAATAAAGAGTAAAATTTCATCTTTCCATCGAGCGTAATTAATTAACAATAACGCCAAGGTACAGGTGTGCTCAGATATTATGTAATCAGCACATGATAAAGCCGATGTTACCTGGTACTAGCGTAATTACCTACACACACACATACACACACACACGTACACACATACACACACACACGTACGCACGCAGTCACACACATACACACACACACACACACACACACACGTTCTCATACATATAAACTTACGCACATACATATAAACACACTCATATACACAGGCACATGCACACACATACAGACACACTCACATACACACAGTCACACGTACACACATACAGACATGTACACATACACATAATGACACATGCACTTACACACTGGCACATGAAAATGCACAGACACACGTACCTACACTTTCACAGAACAACACGCATGTGTTCCAGAGTCTTTCAGGTGGATGTGTACTAGTGGTCTTTGAAGTGCTCGTGTACCGAGGGACATATTAAGGTAGGTCAAGGTCACCTCAAAGGTCAAGAAGGAATACGTGAGACAGATGTACCAGAGAGCGTCCGGGTGTATGTGTACCGAAGTGCTTTTGGGTGCATGTGTACCAATGTCTTTCGAGTGCACGTGTACCGAGAGACAAATTTGTGTTAAATCGAGGTTGTCTCGTAAATCAAGAGAGAAAGTGTGAGACTAGAGTATCAGAGAACGTCTGGGTGCACGTGTACTATCGTGCACCAAAGTCGTGTCCACTACCCAGCCACAGTGAGGGTTCGAATTGCATTGAGTCTGAATTTTCGAAACAGCTGGGGGAAATGCTATGGTCGGCCAACAGATGTCGCCCACTGTAGTGGGGGGGCGGGGGGGAGGGGGGATAGAGGAGGTGGGGGTTAGTCTAGTAACAGGCTGTGTGTAGGTGGAGCATAACAGCGTGAATTCCGCAATCACTGATAACAATAAGAATATCATGAAGATAGTTAATATTATTAAGCATGGTGAGAGATGTGTAACGGGTAAATAAAAGCACTACAACGACCATATCTCTGCCGTTCATGGCTACGACGGTGAGACTGATGGGCACACCCAGACCAGACTTGACCAACACTGGCGCAGGTGCAGATACATTCTGGAGCCAGTTCTTGCCCAGTACTTGCCAATGACGACATGCAGCCTGTCTGGCACTGAGAATCTGTTTGGTGGGGTTCTTAGCCTGCCATATATTTGCCTCAGCCCAGCCAGCCATTCACCTCAGCCCAGCCAGCCATTCACCTAAGCCAGCCAGCCGTTCACTTCAGCTAGTCAGCCGTAAACCTCAAGCCAGCCTCAGAGAGCCAAACAATCTAAAAGAAATAACAAACCCTTCCCCGTATCCACACACTCTCCCTCCCATCCACCCACCCTTCCTCCCATCCACACACCCTACCTCCAATCCACACACCCTTCCTCCCATCCACCCACCCTCCTCCCATCCACACACCCTACCTCCAATCCACACACCCTACCTCCAATCCACACACCCTTCCTCCCATCTACACACCCTAGAAAGAAAAATAAATTAATATTTGATGATTTTGATATTCTTCATGAGCAAAGAGCGAGTCATCAGTCGAACATTAACTCACGTCTCACGGCCTAAAACCCCAAATAATAATAATAATAATAATAATAATAATAATAATAATAATAATAATAATAATGGATCATATGAAGATCCTCCCCCCCCGAACCTACTTGGGGGGGGAGGATCTTCATTTGATCTAGCCTGGGGGGGAGGATCTTCATATGATCAAGCCCAGTCGCGCTCATCTGAAGATCCACCCCCCCTAACCTAACCTTACCTAACCTAACCAAACCTAACCTAACCTAACCTAACCAAACCTAACCTAACCTAACCAAACCAAACCTAACCTAACCTAACCTAACCTAACCAAACCTAACCTAACCAAACCTAACTTAACCTAACCTAACCTAACCAAACCAAACCTAACCAAACCTTACCTTACCTAACCTAACCTAACCTAACCAAACCTAACCAAACCAAACCTAACCAAACCTAACCCTCAAACCTACTTGGGGGGGAGGATCTTCATATGATCTAGCCTGGGGGGGGGGGAGGATCTTCAGTTGGATACTTTGGGGGGGAAGATCTTCATATGATCCATAATAATAATAGTAATAATAATAATAATAATAATAATAATAATAGTAATAATAATAAAAATAGTAATGGAAGTATTACGCTTATGCTAACCGTGGAAGCCAACTGCTTGTTTGGTTGTGGACTAGTTTAGTGACGTAAGAGCGGATCGTTGACGAAGCTTCGAAACTCATGACTCTCTTTCGTTAATAATTATCAGTTTTATTTTAGCTAATGGTGGATAGAAGTGATTTAAGAAAATTAATGAGATTATAGATGACGGACCAATCGTGTATGGTGCTCTTTCCGCCGTCCAGTCGATTATTTTCATATGAATCAGTAAAGCGAACCAATGAATTAATGAATCGAAGCACCTCGGGTTCGCCACTCGCCAGTGATCATTAGAGGTACGGCAGTGGTGGAGGCAACATGGGTGTGTGTGGTCATAAAGTATTTGATCACTATTTCCATGTTTTACTTTTGCTGTTTGTGGATTACCTCGTGTTTGTGGCGTCGTGAGGACTTCCAGGACTCTACGTTGTGGTTATTAGCACTTGAGTGAAGGTAAGGTGATAAGTTGTGTTGTTGTACTGTGGGGTCCAGGGAGGAGGCGGTAGTGTAGCTCTCCGCCGTGTGTACAGTTGTGGATGCCTTGGCTCGGACAGAAAATAATGCTACTAAGATGGCTATTAACCTAAGCTAGCATGTGGATACAGATGATACTGCTATTAAGATGGCTATTAACCAAATTTATCATGTGGATAGACAGATAATACTGCTATTAAGATGGCTATTAACCAAATTTATCATGTGGATAGACATATAAGATGGCTATTAACCTAAGCTAATATGTGGGTATATGAATAAAATCCTAGGATTAGTATCGATACATCGTTGTTGCAGTGCGGGGTACTTATCCACCTGCACTGGGACCTTGATTTTGTATGAATTTATTGAGTAAAAATCGTACATACATACATGCATACATACATGAGGGTTATCGGCCTGGTTATGTCATGTTAAACACCTTGTTCAGTTGAAGTTTTTGTTAGGGTAAGAGTGGTAGGTATCGTCACCGGGGCCCATATGCTGCTATTGCTGAAGTAAATTATTTAATGGGATCACCAACCAACATTTCCAATACTGTATAACTATTTGCCCTTGATAGTGTAAATCCCTAGCGCGTCACTTGGATCAATTCAATTTCAATTGTTTATTCCTTGATAGAGGAAGCGGGACCCTAGTGCTGTCACTAGGTACCCCTGTACAATGACACCAGAAGCATCTGGCAAGTGTCACAAGCATATACAGTATAAATATTACAAAAAGGCTTACTAAAGCCTAAGGAAGGAAGTATAATCCTTTAACACATAATCAATGTTATTTACATAGTATCTGGCCAGTATGGGGAGGATCATCGTGTCTCCGTCAGGGGGTCGTGGAGTGGTGGTCCAGCAGGCGTCACGGAAGCGTTGTGTGTGGGGACATCTTAGGAGGTAGTGGATAAGGGTGCGGCTGAGTGGAGGATGCCCCGTCAGAAACTCTGAGAGACAGTTTGATAGGCACAGGGGCATCAGGACAGGAGATGCAGGCACCAGCCTCGGCCCGACCTGTAGCGGGGTCAAAAGAACCATCAGTGTAGAGGACGACCCTACCTGGGGACCAGTGGGCGATCCTGGAGAGATGGTATTTGCAGAGAATAACACAGGGTTCACGTGGGATTTCGGGAGCGATCCACCGAGGGCAATCACTTCAGGTTGAAAATCCAGCCAGGGAGAAGGAGACGAACCAACAGCAGGGGTTCACTTGGATCTTGGGTTGTATATCGTAACGTGCGTATTTCTCTCTTACAAGTCCAGGGTTCGAATCGCCTCTGGTTTAAATGTATGTCTGACGTAGCACGATTTCCGGTTTTCGCCTGCACCAACATTGGATAAACTAAGCACCCAGATGGCTTGTGTTCTGATATCAGGTGTTCTTATATATGGTAAACAAAAATACTCGGCCTTTGGATACGCCCCTAGTAACTACGCCACTAGCAACCACGCCACAAACAACTACGCGTAATATCATTTTATATTTAGCCTTTCATCCACAGGTTTGCCACTGAGGGAATTAGTATGACTGAACATTCATAAATAGTAAATGAGGAACTCTGAGGTAGGTTATTATTGCACGGGGACGAAGCCATAATATGGGGTGAAATGAAACCTAACCTAGCCTCACCCCTGTAAATCAAACTAAGTGTGTCTGTAGTGATGATGAATTGTCTTATAATAACTGAAGATCATTCAGCAGCATCAATCATCGTCATTATTCATCATCACCATCATTATCATCATCATTCATTATTTATCACCAATCATCATCATGGTCGTTATCACATATACGCCATCATTATCGTCATCAACATCATCATCCTCCTCATCATCTTTCATCATCACACACACCACACATTACCCTGAGCCCTCTCCCCCGCCCTCCTTCACTACCAGCAGTGTCAGTTGGTACAAATTAGTGGTTATTTCGGTTCGTTTACGCCATTTTGTAGATTTTCTCATAAAAATAAACATATCGTAATATACCAAATACAAATCTTTGTTTGGCATATGCAATAAATTCTGATTATCTACATGACATTGCGTGTAATTTATTCAGAATGTATTCATCATGCAGAACCTCTACCTTTGGGAATCTGTCAACCTGTCGTTTGTATCATGAGTTCTGAGTGGCTGGGCACCACAGAGGAAGCGCTCAATCTGTAACGAGAGTTCTGAGTGACTGGGCACCACAAACGAAGCGCTGAATCAGGAGTCGAGCTTGGAGCCACATTTCTCTGAACCATCTGTGTTTTTTGTTGATCAGCTGAATAAAAAACGTTTCCCATTATTTCCTGCAGAAGCAACTCAGTTTTTCTGTTAGTGAGCATTTACATGTAATATCCGGTCCTTATTATTACAAGAGCGTCGGTTAGATAGAAGTTTCGATTGGGTGGTTCAGTGTCTGGGAGTCGAGCTCTCAGTTGTCACTTTGGAAGGTATCAGTACTTTCTTAAGGTGTCAAATTAAGCAAAACAAATATGGCCACGCCAGCCATCCGATTAAGTGTTATTACTAAGGTTCGCAAGGGACGCTTTATATCATGTGCTTCAACACCACAAGAGCGTATGTCCATACTGGAGATGGTTCAGTGTGTGGTGGAGATGTGGATGAACTTTAGACCAGGGACAGCCAGACGTGGAGGGAGGGAGCCGGCCAGTAGTGAGACGGTCGAGGCGATTAGTGGATGTGTGACGGAAGTTAACGTTTACAAAATGCTCCTAAATTAATACATCCAGTTGTCAAGGATTATAAAACACAGACGCCATCATGTGTGTGTTGGTGTTGAAAAATATAAGGTATGTCGCTGTGTATATTTCCCTTACAACTTATTTCTCTCTCCAATCTACGTCAATTCGATAGCCCATTAATTGTATAGAAGTGTTGTGACAGGGACGTAATTATACTGAATGATCTTGACAGCTTCACTGGGGTAGAAATCCGTTTCAACGTAATTTGGTTGTAGGAGTTTAAGGTTAGGTACCAGAACAAGACGACCACCCACGCTGATTAACCCGACCTTCTCCCCTAGACCATTATCCGGTTTAGCATTTATACGGAGTCCTGTAACACGGCTTTAGAGGATTATGAACATTAGATTAACACCTAATCGTGTCCATGATCAAACCTTATAAGTGGTTGTTCCCAGTCGGCGTAATAGAGATGTCTCAACTGTGTACATTATGCCTTCAGTCTTCATTGGTGTATTCATAAGTGTTCTAAGTGGTCTACGATTGTCGGGAACAAAATGTAAACAGCACTTTTAGGCTAAAACGTATGTAACAATATAAGCAACTAACCACTCAGCGCAGCCAAACTCAGCTCGACATATTCGGAATTAGCGTGGCCGATAGACAAATAATCCAACCCAAGCAATTAGATTTTGAAAACTTTTGCAAAACTCTCACTCCCTAGTGGGCAGCCTCCAGCAGCTCGAGGCAAACGTCAGAGGTGATGATGGGTAATGTAAACTGTTGTACACTGAAGAGGAAAAATAAGAGATAACTGTATTATATACTGATGGAAAAAGAACAAAATATTGGTATTGAGGGAAAGGTGTTTGTTGATCAAATAACCCAAATTAAGGAGCACATTTCAGTATTAATAGTATGGATAGATCTACGTAGTATTAGTTAAGGGCTGCAAATTGGTGCCATCTTTTACTGTAATAATACAAGACTAATACCATATTTTGGAGTTTGATAAACTTTATATAGGAGCAACTTTACTAGACTATTACAAATTCTTAATTGCAATTTAAAATATGTATGCTTTTTTTGACCCGATCTAATGTTGACACTGGTGTATATACTATTCAACACAGTATGGTGGCTCACTGGCAAGGTACCTGTTGTGGATGATGGAGGCCTCGGGTGCAATGGAATTACTCTACTATAAAGAAAGAAACTGTGGCTCAGCTTATGGCACTGGAAAAGTTTAACATATATCTTGGCAACACCTACCAGAGAATTGTAGTTTACAGTGACCATAATTTATTACACTTCAGAAGTCGATTGAAAAACAAGAATGAGAGACTTAATAGATGGTGATTAACTCTGCAGGGAAGGACTTGGTATGTTGTGTAGGAGTGAGGGATGGACTTGGTATGTTGTGTAGGAATGAGGGATGGACTTGGTATGTTGTGTAGAAGTGAGGGATGGACTTGATATGTTGTGTAGGAGTGAGGAAAGGATTGGTATGGTGTGCAAGAGTGAGGGAAGGACTTGGTATGTTATGCAGGAGTGAGGGAAGGACTTGGTGTGCTGTGTAGGAATGAGGGATGGACTTGGTATGCCGTGTAGGAGTGAGGGAAAGCCTTGGTATGTTGTGTAGGAGTGAGGGAAGGACTTAGTATGTTGTGTAGGAGTGAGGGATGGACTTGGTATGTTGTGTAGGAGTGAGGGATGGACTTAGTATGTTTTGTAGGAGTGAGGGAAGGACTTGTAGTATTGTGTAGGAGTGAGGGAAGGACTTGCAGTATTGTGTAGGAATGAGGGAAGGACTTGCACTGTGGTGTAGGGTAAGGGAAGGACTAGTAGTATTGTGTAGAAGTGAGGGAAGGACTTTGTATGTTGTGTAGGAGTGAGGGATGGACTTGGTATGTTGTGTGGGAGTGAGGGAAGGACTTGCAGTATTGTGTAGGAGTAAGGGATGGACTTGGTATGTTGTGTAGGAGTGACGGATGAACTTGGTATGTTGTCAGGGATGAACTTGTAGGAGTGAGGGATGGACTTGTAGTATTTTGTAGGAGTGAGGGATGGACTTAGTATGTTGTGTAGGAGTGAGAGAATTTCGTAGCAAATGCTCTATCTCATTCACCAGACTGAAAATAAAACACAAGTGTTTTATCTTTGGGGAGGGAGTTTTATAAGGCACTGAATATATTTGATTGAGAGGTAATTACACTGCTTCTTCAGTAGGTAGGACTATATTTTATATATGTTCCTGTATGTAAACATTGTCTAGTATGTTATATATATTAAATTATAATAAGTATGAAATGAGTAAATCAGCTTAACGTTGTGCATTTGTTAGGTAAAATAGTATGGTAATTGGAGGCATGGTATCCACATTGTGTGGGTCACGGCAAGTGCAGGGAGGTAGACGAGCCTGGCTGGTGATACAGTAGTGTGTGGTGCAAGTGTGGTACAATTGGTACAATATGGAGATAAGTGGTGTATACTTTTGTACTTTTCTAGTGTGTGGTGAGGCTGAGGTTCGGGTTAATTTAGGCTGTGGTCATCTGTACTGTACTTAAATTGTTCCTTTACTTGACCTTTGTTTGTGGTCTTTTAACTTTATAATGCTAAGTTATGCATTTCATGATTCATCTTCAACATGATACCTATATTTTGAGTTCATCTGAGGGTTATTATTGAGAACCTGGTGGAGATAATATAAGAGTCATTATAGTGTTTACCCTGCTTCTTGTTGGGAACACACTCGTGTGATTTATGACTTGACTTGTGGTAAATTCTTGATAAAGAGGAGTGCTGGCATAACAGTATGAAGAAAGAGTGATTTAAATTCTTTTCACCCTGCAACATATACAAAAAAAACTATTTTTTGTTAATACAATTTTAATTTCACAGGGATTAACAGAAAATACTACTCCAGGAAGGAGGAGGACCATAACTTGGCGTACAGATGACGAGGCAACATCAAGATGGACAAGAGTAACGATCAAGAGTACAGTAAAGGATGAACATTCTCTAAATAATTCAGTCTACCAAACATAACAGGAAGTTCTATTGTATATATGTAAGTGTTGGTTAAATACGTCCACATAAATACTAAAACGGATTATAACAGTGTGTTGAAGTCTTGTCTACTGACTACTGTAGAGATACTGTAGCAGTATAGGAGTCAGGAAAGAACAAGCAATATTATATAGGAGTGAGGGAAGGACATGCGGTGATGTGAAGGAGTGAGGAAAGGACATGAAGTGATGTTTAGGAGTGAGGGAAGGACTTGCAGGGTTGTGTAGTAGTGAAGGAAGGACTTGCAGGGTTGTGTAGGAGTGAAGGAAGGACTTGCAGGGTTGTGTAGAAATGAGGGAAGGACATGCCGTGATGTGGAGGAGTGAGGAAAGGACATGAAGTGTTGTGTAGGAGTGAGGAAAGGACATGAAGTGATGTTTAGGAGTGAGGGAAGGACTTGCAAGGTTGTGTAGACGAGGGAAGGACTTCTAGTATTGTATGGGATTGAGGGATGGACTTGCAGTGCTGTGTAGAAATGAGGGAAGGACTTCTAGTATTGTGTAGGAGTGAGGGAAGGACTTGCAGTGTTGTGTAGAAATGAGGGAAGGACTTCTAGTATTGTGTAGGAGTGAGGGAAGAACTTGCAGTGTTGTGTATAAGTGAGGGAAGGACTTCTAGTATTCTGTAGGAGTGAGGGAAGGACTTTCATTGTTGTGTAGGAGTGAAAGAAGGACTTGCAGGATTGTGTAGCAGTGACGGAAGGACTTGCAGGGATGTGTAGGAGTGAAGGAAGGACTTGCAGGGTTGTGTAGAAATGAGGGAAGGACTTCTAGTATTGTGTAAGAGTGAGGGAAGGACTTCTCGTATTGAGTAGGAGTGAGGGAAGGTCTTGCAGTGTTGTGTGGATATAAGGGAAGTACTTGTAGTAATGTGTAGGACTGAGGAAAGGACTTGTAGTGTTGTATATGAGTGAGGGAAGGACTTCTAGTATTCTGAAGGAGTGAGGGAAGGACTTGCAGGGTTGTGTAGAAGTGAAGGAAGGACCTGCAGGGTTGTGTGGATATAAGGGAAGTACTTGTAGTAATGTGTAGGACTGAGGGAAGGACTTGCAGTGTTGTGTATAAGTGAGGGAAGGATTTCTAGTATTCTGTAGGATTGAGGGAAGGACGTGCAGGGTTGTGTAGGAGTGAAGGAAGGACCTGCAGGGTTGTGTAGGAGTGAAGGAAGGGCTTGCAGGGTTGTGTAGGAGTTAAGGAAGGACATGCAGGGTTGTGTGGTAGGAGTGAAGGAAGGATTTGCAGTGTATAGCAGTGAGGAAAGGACTTGCATGGTTGTGTAGGAGTGAGGGAAGGACTTGCACTGTTGTGTAGGAGTTAAGGAAGGATATGCAGGGTTGTGTGAGAGTTAAGGAAGGACATGCAGCGTTGTACAGGATTGAGGGAAGGACTTGCTGTGGTCATCTGTACTCTACTTAAATTGTTCCTTTACTTGACCTTTGTTTGTGGTCTCTTAACTTTATAAAGCTAAGTTATGCATTTCATGATTCATCTTCAACATGATACCTATATTTTGAGTTAATCTGAGGGTTGTTATTGAGAACGTGGTGGAGATAATATAAGATTCATTATAGTGTTTACCCTGCTTCTTGTTGGGAACACTCGTGTGACTTGTGACTTGACTAGTGGTAAATTCTTGATAAAGAGGAGTGCTGGCATAACAGTATGAAGAAAGAGTGATTTTAATTCTTTTCGCCCTGCAATATATACAAAAAATAACTATTTTTGGTTAATACAATTTTAATTTCTCAGGTATAAACAGAAAATACTACTCCAGGGAGGATGTGGACCATGACTTGGTGTACAGATGACGAGGCAACATCAAGATGGACAAGAGAAACGATCAAGAGTACAGTAAAGGATGAACATTCTCTAAATAACTCAGTCTACCAAACATGACAAAGTTGTATTGTATATATGTAAGGGTTGGTTAAATACGTCCACATAAATACTAAAACAGATTATAACAGTGTGTTGAAATCATATCTACTGACTACTGTAGAGATACTGTAGCACTGTAGGAGTGAGGAAAGAACAAGCAATATTATGTAGGAGTGAGGGAAGGTTATGCGGTGTTGTGTAGGAGTGAGGGAAGGACATGAAGTGTTGTGTAGGAGTGAAGAAAGGACTTGCAGGGTTGTGTAGACGAGGGAAGGACTTCTAGTATTGTGTAGGACTGAGGGGTGTACTTACAGTGTTGTGTAAAAGTGAGGGAAGGACTTGTTGTGTAGAAATGAGGGAAGGACTTCTAGTATTGTGTAGGAGTAAGGGAAGGATTTGGAGTGTTGTGTAGCAGTGAGGGAACGACTTGCAGGCTTGTGCAGGTGTATGGGAAGGACTTGCTTTGTTATGTAGAAATGAGGGAAGGACATGCGGTGTTGTGTAGGAGTGAGGAAAAGACATGAAGTGATGTTTGGGAGTGAGGGAAGGACGTGCAGGGTTGTGTAGAAGTGAGAAAAGCAATTCTTGTATTGTGTAGGAGTGAGGGAAAGACTTGTAGTTTTGTGTATAAATGAGGGAAGGACTTCTAGTAATGTGTAGGAGTGAGGGAAGGACATGCAATATTATATAGGAGTGAGGGAAGGGTTCTAGTATTGTGTAGGAGTGAGGGAAGGACTTGCAGGGTTGTGTAGGAGTTAAGGAAGGATATGCAGGGTTGTGTAGGAGTGAGGGAACGACTTGTAGGGATGTGTAGGAGTGAAAAAAGACTAGCAGGCTTGAGTAGGAGTGAGGGATGGACTTGCAGGGTTGTGTAGGAGTGAAGGAAGGACGTGCAGGGTTGTGTAGGAGTTAAGGAAGGATATGCAGGGTTGTGTAGGAGTGAGGGAACGACTTGTAGGGTTGTGTAGGAGTGAAAAAAGACTAGCAGGCTTGTGTAGGAGTGAGGGATGGACTTGCAGTGTTGTGTAGGTGTAAAAGAAGGACCTGTAGTATTGTGTAGGAGTGATGGAAGGACTTGCAGGGTTGTGAAGGAGTGAGGGATGGACTTGCAGGGTTGTGTAAGAGTTAAGGAAGGACGTACAGGGTTGTGTAGGAGTTAAGGAAGGACGTGCAGGGCTGTGTAGGAGTTAAGGAAGGATATGCAGGGTTGTGTAGGAGTGAGGGAACGACTTGTAGGGTTGTGTAGGAGTGAAAAAAGACTAGCAGGCTTGTGTAGGAATGAGGGATGGACTTGCAGGGTTGTGTAGGAGAGAGGGGAGGACTTGCAGTGTTGTGTAGGAGTAAAAGAAGAACCTGTAGTATTGTGTAGGAGTGAGGGAAGGACTTGCAGTGTTGTGTAGAAGTGAAGGAAGGACTAGCATGTTTGTGTAGGAGTGAGGGATGGACTTGCAGGGTTGTGTAGGAGTGAGGGAAATACTTGCAGTGTTGTGTAGGAGTGAGAGAAGGACCTGTAGTATTGTGTAGAAGTGAGGGAAGGACTTGTAGTGTGGTGTTTGAGTGAGGGAAGGACTTGCAGGGTAGTGTAGGAAATGAGGGAAGGACTTTTAGTGCGGTGAAGGAGTGAGGAATCGACCTGTAGTGTGATGTAGGGGTGAGGGAAGGACTTGTAGTGTTGTGTATGAGTGAGGGAAGGACTTGTATAGGAGTGACCATATAGACTTGTGGCGTTGCAAAGCTTATAACGTCTAATACACTGTTATAATTTTTTATATGGATTTGTAACTACACAGTCAGGAAGTATTTTGTTCAGCTTTATTATTTTGGACTTTAGTTTCATTTTCATTTGCAAAACAAAATATTTTATTCTTCCTGGCAGTGAAATACAAGATGTTAGTTTAAGATTTTACTGTAAAATTATGTAATTGTTACAGCTTTACAACTTACTTGTAACCAATGCGCATTTCCTGTGGGCAAACTTTTGAAATTGTAAAAAAAAAATGGATTGTATTTGTTGTAAATGTTCTGAGGCAGTATGTCACTCCTAGGGGCTATGTGAGGCCCCCAGGGCTTATATGCCGCCGCCACGGACTGTTTGGCTAATTAGGGCTGTGTGATGATCATAGGTGGTTGTGTAATGGATTTGAGGACTATGTAAGGTTGTCAAGGCTAGTCTGATCCAACCAGAGGCTGTTTGTGGTTATATTGTTAATATCAACTTAGAGATGTAGGAGTCTCTTAGAGAGCTACTGTACTTGTGACTGAGGGGGTTAATTGATGCTCCTAATGTCTGTGTTTAGAAACATAAGAATATATCCTAAATAAGTCAGTCTACCCGACATGGTAGGAAGTTGTATTATGTATAATATTTACTGTTGGTTTGACAAGTCTTTATAAATGCTAAAATAGATTATAACGGTGTATTGAAAGTTCATCTACTCATTATTGTAGGACTGAGGGAAGGACTCACTGTGAGGTGTAGGAGTGAAGGAAGGACTCACTGTGAGGTGTAGGAGTGAGGGAAGGACTGACTGTGAGGTGTAGGAGTGAGGGAAGGACTGACTGAGGTGTAGGAGTGAGGGAAGGACTCACTGTGAGGTGTAGGAGTGACGGAAGGACCGACTGTGAGGTATAAAGTGAAGGGCTTCGGTCTCACCAATGAGGCAGCAAACTGGTGATGGCGTCATTACTCTTGTGGTCTGTTCCACCATTGACGTAGACTACTAGTGGTGACGTTAGAGAACTTGTGACCTAATGTTACAAGCAAGTTGTAATGATTTAATAAGAACTAAAAATTACAGTAATATCTTAAACTAGCATCTTTTAATCCAGTGCCAGCAAGCGTAAAATAGTTCGTTATACAAGTGGAAATACAACTGAAGTATAAAATTTGTCAACAATGTCATAACATTGTTGAAGTTACGATATTTTGTACAGTAGTTTCATCTTCATTTGTATAACACAATGGTTTACTCTAGCTGGCACAGCACTGAAAAAAAAGATGCCAGTTTAAGAATTTACCTTAATTATCAGTAAGTTATTTATTACGTGTTCACAACTTACTTTGTAACCAATGAATTTTCCTCTAGACAAACTTTTGTAATTGTATTTTGTTTTTCAAATGTTATACATATTAAAAATTAATTACAAGGCAGTGTATCTTCAAGGGGATAAGTGATGTTTGTGGCAACTTGGGGGATGTGTGAGGCTCTTAAGAGCTATCTGTGTCTCTGGGGAGGCTGATTGATTCTCCCCTAAGATCTACATGATGCTTCTAAGGGGGCTTAGTAGTAGGTAGTTGTGTACAGCTAGTTAGGGCTATTTGATTAAAGGCTGTCTGTCACTGCTAGGGACAGTGATGCTGCCAAGGGCTGGGTGCCGAGGCTTGTCTGAGCCCCATATTACAGAGATAGGAGAGAGACGTCGGCCAAGGTACACTGGTAGCCTTGCATGATCCAGGTTGGGTCGCCTTTATGGGACCCTGTGTACACAGGTTGTAGTACCATAAGGGCAACCTAACCTAGCAGTAACCTGGTGTCAATCATTACAATAAATATTTGTAAAGCAACAATGTGTCGTATAAATGAAAAAAAAAGTCTTTTCTTTGTTTATAATAATCCTAATAAAAAAGTTGAAAACAAAAGGGTTCCAAAGGCAAAAATGATGAGCCAATTTTTATACTTTCCTGAAAAGTAGAAAATCTACGTCACCGAAAAGTAGATACTTACGATCTTTTGAGAATTAGAAAAATCATAATTTATTTTTTCTCTTAAGTTCGAACTTACGACAATTAGAAAGATCGTAAGTCATTTTCTTTCTTAAGTTCGAACTTACGACAATTAAAAAGATCGTAAGTTCGGATTCTCAAAAGATCGTAAGCATCTACTTTTCGGGAAAGTAGAATATATACTTTTCGGGAAAGTAGATTATCAACTTGTTGGGGAAGTAGATTATCAACTTTTGGGAAAATATTACCTAATTTTCTGAATTAGATTATCATAGAAAACGGGAAATTTATATCATAAAAAATGGGAAATATCTACTTTCCGGGAAAGTTGGTTATCTACTTTCCCGAAAAGTAGATAGATTTTCTACTTTTCGGGAAAGTAGATTATCGACTTTTCGGGGACGTAGATTTTCGAATTTTGGGGGAAATATTACCTAATTTTGCGAAGTAGATTATCATAGAAAACGGGAAATTTGTATCATAAAAAACGGGAAATAGCTACTTTCCGGGAAAGTTGGTTATCTACTTTTCTATGATAATCTGCAGAAAATAAGGTAATGTTTCCCAAAAAGTCGATAATCTACTTTCCCAAAAAGTCGATAATCTACTTTCCCGAAAAGTAGATAATCTACTTTTCGGGAAAGTAGATAACCAACTTTCCCGGAAAGTAGATATTTCCCGTTTTTTATGATACAAATTTCCCGTTTTCTATGATAATCTACTTCGCAAAATTAGGTAATATTTCCCCCAAAATTCGAAAATCTACGTCCCCGAAAAGTCGATAATCTACTTTCCCGAAAAGTAGAAAATCTATCTACTTTTCGGGAAAGTAGATAACCAACTTTCCCGGAAAGTAGATATTTCCCGTTTTTTATGATACAAATTTCCCGTTTTCTATGATAATCTACTTCGCAAAATTAGGTAATATTTCCCCCAAAATTCGAAAATCTACGTCCCCGAAAAGTCGATAATCTACTTTCCCGAAAAGTAGAAAATCTATCTACTTTTCGGGAAAGTAGATAACCAACTTTCCCGGAAAGTAGATATTTCCCGTTTTTTATGATACAAATTTCCCGTTTTCTATGATAATCTACTTCGCAAAATTAGGTAATATTTCCCCCAAAATTCGAAAATCTACGTCCCCGAAAAGTCGATAATCTACTTTCCCGAAAAGTAGAAAATCTATCTACTTTTCGGGAAAGTAGATAACCAACTTTCCCGGAAAGTAGATATTTCCCGTTTTTTAATGATACAAATTTCCCGTTTTCTATGATAATCTACTTCTCAAAATTATGAAATATTTCCCCCACAATTCGAAAATCTACTTCCCCGAAGAGTCGATAATCTACTTTCCTGAAAAGTAGAAAATCTATCTACTTTTCGATAAAGTAGATAACCAACTTTCCTGGAAAGTAGATATTTCCCATTTTCTATGATATAAATTTCCCGTTTTCTGTGATAAGTAGTTAACCAACTTTCCCAGAAAGTAGATATTTCCCATTTTCTGTGACACAAATTTCCCGTTTTCTATGATTATCTACTACGAAAAATTAGGTAATATTTTCCCAAAAGTCGATAATCTACTTCCCCAAAAAGTCGATAATCTACTTACCCGAAAAGTATATATTCTACTTTCCCGAAAAGTAGATGCTTACGATCTTTTGAGAATCCGAACTTACGATCTTTCTAATTGTCGTAAGTTCGAACTTAGGAGAAAAAAATAAATTATGATTTTTCTAATTCTCAAGAGATCGTAAGTATCTACTTTTCGGTGACGTAGATTTTCTACTTTTCAGGAAAGTATAAAAATTGGCTCATCATTTTTGCCTTTGGAACCCTTTTGTTTTCAACTTTTTTATTAGGATTATTATAAACAAAGAAAAGACTTTTTTTTTCATTTATACGACACATTGTTGCTTTACAAATATTTATTGTAATGATTGACACCAGGTTACTGCTAGGTTAGGTTGCCCTTATGGTACTACAACCTGTGTACACAGGGTCCCATAAAGGCGACCCAACCTGGATCATGCAAGGCTACCAGTGTACCTTGGCCGACGTCTCTCTCCTATCTCTGTAATATGGGGCTCAGACAAGCCTCGGCACCCAGCCCTTGGCAGCATCACTGTCCCTAGCAGTGACAGACAGCCTTTAATCAAATAGCCCTTACTAGCTGTACACAACTACCTATTACTAAGCCCCCTTAGAAGCATCATGTAGATCTTAGGGGAGAATCAATCAGCCTCCCCAGAGACACAGATAGCTCTTAAGAGCCTCACACATCCCCAAGTTGCCACAAACATCACTTATCCCCTTGAAGATACACTGCCTTGTAATT
The DNA here is from genome assembly GCA_958450375.1 of Homarus gammarus. NCBI lineage: Eukaryota > Metazoa > Arthropoda > Malacostraca > Decapoda > Nephropidae > Homarus > Homarus gammarus. The sequence goes on from CAUDMG010000150.1 coordinate 16,515, forward strand.
AATTTTTAATATGTATAACATTTGAAAAACAAACACAAAATACGACTACAAGAGTTTGTCCAGGGGAAAAATTCATTGGTTACAAAGTAAGTTGTGAACACGTAATAAATAACCAACTGATAATTAAGGTAAATTCTTAAACTTGGCATCTTTTATTTCAGTGCTGTGCCAGCTAGAGTAAAACATTGTGTTATACAAATGAAGATGAAACTACTGTGCAACATATCGTAACTTCAACAATGTTATGACATTGTTGACTTATTATATACTTCAGTTTTATTTCCACTTGTATAACGAACTATTTTATGCTTGCTGGCACTGGATTAAAAGATGCTAGTTTAAGATACTACTGTAATTTTTAGTTCTTATTAAATCATTACAACTTGCTTGTAACATTAGGTCACAAGTTCTCTAACGTCACCACCAGTAGTCGACGTCAATGGTGGAACAGACCACAAGAGCAAGGACGTCATCACCAGTTTTCTGCCTCATTGGTGAGACAGAAGCCCTTCACTTTACACCTCAAAGTGAGTCCTTCCCTCACTCCTACACCTCACAGTCAGTCCTTCCCTCACTCCTACACCTCACAGCGAGTCCTTTCCTCACTCCTACACCTTACAGGAAGTCCTTCACTCACTCCTACACCTCACAGCGAGTCCTTTCCTCACTCCTACACCTCACAGGAAGTCCTTCTCTCTCCTACACCTCACAGTGAGTCCTTCCCTCACTCCTACACAATAAGGCATGTCCTTCCCTCAGCCCTACAATAATGAGTAGATGAACTTTCAATACACCGTTTTAATCTATTTTAGCATTTATATAGACTTGTCAAACCAACAGTAAATATTATACACAATACAACTTCCTACCATGTCGGGCAGACTGACTTATTTAGGATATATTCATATTTTTCTATACACAGACATTAGCAGCATCAATTAACCCCCTCAGTCACAAGTACAGTAGCTCTCTAAGAGCCTCACACATCTCCAAGTTGATATTCACAATATAGCCACAAACAGCCTCTGGTTGGATCAGACTACCCTTGACAACCTTACATAGTCCTCAAATCCATTACACAACCACCTATGATCATCACACAGCCCTAATTAGCCAAACAGTCCGTGGCGGCGGCATATAAGCCCTGGGGGCCTCACATAGCCCCTAGGAGTGACATACTGCCTCAGAACATTTACAACAAATACAATCCATTTTTTTTTTACAATTTCAAAAGTTTGCCCACAGGAAATGCGCATTGGTTACAAGTAAGTTGTAAAGCTGTAACAATTACATAATTTTACAGTAAAATCTTAAACTAACATCTTGTATTTCACTGCCAGGAAGAATAAAATATTTTGTTTCGCAAATGAAAATGAAACTAAAGTCCAAAATAATTAAGTTGAACAAAACACTTCCTGACTGTCTAGTTACAAATCCACATAAAAGATTACAACAGTGTATTAGAAGTTATAAGCTTCGCAACGCCACAAGTCTGTATGGTCACTCCTATAGAAGTCCTTCCCTCACTCATACACCACACTACAAGTCCTTCCCTCACCCCTACACCACACTACAGGACCTTCTCTTGCTGCTACACCACACTAAAACTCCTTCCATCATTTCCTACACTACCCTGCAAGTCCTTCCCTCACTCGAACACCACACTACAAGTCCTTCCCTCGCCCCTACATCACACTACAGGTCGTTTCCTCACTACTTCACCGCACTAAAACTCCTTCCATCATTTCCTACACTACCCTGCAAGTCCTTCCCTCACTCGAACACCACACTACAAGTCCTTCCCTCACTCCTACATCACACTACAAGTCCTTCCCTCACTCCTAAACAGCCCTGGAAGTCCTTCCTTCACTTCTACACAGTCCTTCCCTCACTCCTACACAGCCCTGGAAGTCCCTCCCTCACTCATACACAACAATACAGGTCCTTCTCTCACTCCTACACAGCCCTGCAAGTCCTTCTCTCACTCCTACACAATACTACAAGTCCTTCCCTCACTCCTACACAGCCCTGGAAGTCCTTCTCTCACTCCTACACAGCCCTGCAAGTCCTTCTCTCACTCCTACAGAGCCCTGCAAGTCCTTCCCTCACTTCTACTCAATACTGCAGGTCCTTCTCTCACACCTACACCACAATATAAGTCCTTCCCGCACTCCTACACCACAATACAAGTCCTTCCTCACTCCTACACAGCCCTGCAAGTCCTTCCCTCACTTCTACACAATACTACAAGTCCTTCCCTCACTCATACACAACACTACAGGTCCTTCTCTCACACCTACACCACACTACAAGTCTTTCCCTCACTTCTACACAATACTACAAGTCCTTCCCTCTCTCCTACACAGCCCTGCAAGTCCTTCCCTCACTTCTACACAAGACTGCAAGTACTTCCCTCACTCCTACACAATACTACAAGTCTTTCCCTCACTCCTACACCACACTACAAGTCCTTCCCTCATTTCTACACAACACTAAAAGTCCTTCCCTCACTCCTACACAACTCTACAAGTCCTTCCCTCACTCATACAATACACTACAAGTCCTTCCCTCACTCATACACCACAAGTCCTCCTCTCACTCATACACAAAACTACAAGTCCTTCCCTCACGTCTACACAATACTACAAGTCCTTCCCTCACTCCTACACAGCCCTGCAAGTCCTTCCCTCACTTCTACACAAGACTGCAAGTCCTTCCCTCACTCCTACACAATACTACAAGTCCTTCCCTCATTTCTACACAACACTAAAAGTCCTTCCCTCACTCCTACACAACTCTACAAGTCCTTCCCTCACTCATACAATACACTACAAGTCCTTCCCTCACTCATACACCCCAAGTCCTTCTCACTCATACAAAAATACTGCAAGTCCTTTCCTCACTCCTACACAATACTGCAAGTCCTTCCTTCACTCCTACACAATACTGCAAGTCCTTCCCTCACTCCTACACAACACCGCATACCCTTCCCTCACTCCTACATAATACTAGAAGTCCTTCCCTCATTTCTAGAGAACACTGCAAGTCCTTCCCTCACTCCTACACAACCCTGCAAGTCCTTCCCTCACTCCTGCACAACCCTGCAAGTCCTTCCCTCACTCCTGCACAACCCTGCAAGTCCTTCCCTCACTCCTGCACAACCCTGCAAGTCCTTCCCTCACTCCTACACAACACTGCATATCCTTCCTTAACTCCTAAACAACCCTGCACGTCCTTCCTTCACTCTTACACAACCCTGCAAATCCTTCCCTAACTCCTAAACAATACAAGAATTGCTTCAATCACTTCTACACAGCTCTGCACGTCCTTCCCTCACTCCTAAACATCACTTCATGTCTTTTCCTCACTCCAACACAACACCGTATGTCCTTCCCTCATTTCTACACAACAAAGCAAGTCCTTCCCATACTCCTGCACAACCCTGCAAGTCCTTCCCTCACTCCTACGCAACACCGCATAACCTTTCCTCACTCCTCCACATCACCGCATGTCCTTCCCTCACTCTTACATAATATTACTTGTTCTTTCCTGACTCCTATACTGCTACAGTATCTCTACAGTAGTCAGTAGATAAGATTTCAACACACTGTTATAATCTGTTTTAGTATTTATGTGGACGTATTTAACCAACACTTACATATATACAATACAACTTTGTCATGTTTGGTAGACTGAGTTATTTAGAGAATGTTCATCCTTTACTGTACTCTTGATGGTTTCTCTTGTCCATCTTGATGTTGCCTCGTCATCTGTACACCAAGTTATGGTCCTCATCCTCCCTGGAGTAGTATTTTCTGTTAATCCCTGTGAAATTAAAATTGTATTAATAAAAAATAGTTTTTTTTGTATATATTGCAGGGCGACAATAATTTAAATCACCCTTTCTTCATACTGTTATGCCAGCACTCCTCTTTATCAAGAATTTACCACTAGTCAAGTCACAAGTCACACGAGTGGTCACAACAACAAGCAGGGTAAACACTATAAAGACTCTTATATTATCTCCACCAGGTTCTCAATAATAACCCTCAGATGAACTCAAAATATAGGTATCATGTTGAAGATGAATCATGAAATGCATAACTTATCTTTATAAAGTTAAGAGACCACAAACAAAGGTCAAGTAAAGGAACAATTTAAGTACAGTACACATGACCACAGCCTAAATTAACCCAAACCCGAACCTCAGCTTCACCACACACTAGAAAAGTACAAAAGTATACACCACTTATCTCCATATTGTACCAATTGTACCACACATGCACCACACACTACTGTATCACCAGCCAGGCTCATCTACCTCTCTGTACTTGCCGTGACCTACACAATGTGGATACCATGGCGCCAAATACCATACTATTTTACATAAATGCACAACGTTAAGCTGATTTACTTATTACATACTTATTATATATTAATATATATAACATACTAGACAATGTTTACATAGAAGAACATATATAAAATATAGTCCTACCTACTGAAGAAGCAGTGTAATTACCTCTCAATCAAATATATTCAGTGCCTTATAAAACTCCCTCCCCAAAGATAAAACACTTGTGTTTTATTTTCAGTCTGGTGAATGAGATAGAACATTTGCTACGAAATTCTCTCACTCCTACACAATACTACAAGTTCATCCCTCACTCCCACACAGCATACCAAGTCCAACCCTCACTCCTACACAATACTACATGTCCTTCCCTCACTCCTACAAAATACTACAAGTCCTTCCCTCATCTCCCTTCACAATACTACAAGTCCTTCCATCACTCCTACACAATACTACAAGTCCTTCCATCACTCCTACACAATAGTGCAAGTCCTTCCCTCACCCCTCCACAAAACTACAAGTCCTTCCATCACTCCTACACATTACTGCAAGTCCTTCCCTCACTCCTACACAAAACTACAAGTCCTTCCCTCACTCCTAAACGGTAAAAGAAGTCCTTCCTCACTCCTACACAACATACCAAGTCCTTCCCTCACTCCTACACAACATACCAAGTCCTTCCCTCACTCCTGCACAACATACCAAGTCCTTCCCTGCAGAGTTAATCACCATCTATTAAGTCTCTCATTCTTGTTTTTCATTCGACTTCTCAAGTGAAATAAATTATGGTCACTGTAAGCTACAATTCTCTGGTAGGTGTTGCCAAGATATATGTTAAACTTTTCCAGTGCCATAAGCAGAGCCACAGCTTCTTTCTCTATAGTAGAGTAATTCCATTGCACCAGCCCCAACATCACTGATAAAACATAAATTTTTCTTACGAACCATTCAAAATCCTGTCTCTGCCTCGTCCAGGTCAACACGACTTCAGTCCATCTGGCAGTCGATCCCGAGGCCTTCATCATCCACAACAGGTACCTTGCCAGAGAGCCACCATACTATGTTAAATAGTATAGACACCAGTGTCAACATTAGATCGGGTCAAAAAGGGCATACATATTTTAAATTGCAATTAAGAATTTGTAATAGTCTAGAAAAGTTGCTCCTATATAAAGTTTATCAAACTCCAACATATGGCATTAGTCTTGTATTATTATAGTAAAAGATGGCACCAATTTGCAGCCCTTAACTAATACTACGTAGATCTATCCATACTATTAATACTGAAATGTGCTCCTTAATTTGGGTTATTTGATCAACAAACACCTTTCCCTCAATACCAATATTTTGTTCTTTTTCCATCAGTATATAATACAGTTATCGCTTATTTTTCCTCTTCAGTGTACAACAGTTTACATTACCCATCATCACCTCTGACGTTTGCCTCGAGCTGCTGGAGGCTGCCCAACATCCGTTCCTCCACACTCGCCTATTTTATTTTTCTAAGTCGCGCATTTTCACCTATATGAAGGCGCCAATTCATGATATAAGTGTTCACAAATTATGTTTGATGAATAATGTTCACTTCTTTGATAACTGCCTTGTTCACACGGCACGAGAGATGAAGCGCTGGTCAGAGGAAAGGTCGAATGAAATTGACCTTTTGGACTGGCCATCTAAACATCCAGGTCCATATTCAATAAGTTTCTTTCAGTTAAACAATACAACTTTTCCTTTACCCAACAGAATAATAATGTTGTATTTCTAAAGAAACATTTAATATCACTAATATAATATTGTATAGGGCCATTGCTTGAGTTAAGAGATTACTATGACTGAGTGCTACCCAGACCTCAACCCTATAGAGACCATTTGGACCCAGATAGTGAACGCGTGGGAACCTGAAGACAAGCTAAACACTGGTCCTGACTCCTCCTACACACCCAGGACGAGTGTGAGCAGTTTGTGAGGAACCAACCGCCTATATAACCTTGTGTCTCAGTCTCAAGAAGGCTCCAAGGGGCTATATAAAAGGGAGGCCATTGGACAGGCTATTGATATTCTGTTTGACCTGTGTTGGTAAATATTAAAAGTAAATGTGATTTCCACCCTCGTATTTTTCAATATTTATCCTCATATCCACGTTATTATAAATATCTAATTACTGGTGATGAAAACCTGAACAACAACTTAACAAAAAATTATAAATATACAAATGGGTGGTACATTATAATAATGTATTAGCCCGTCAGACAGACCGTAATACTTATATTAATGTGGGCTACAAACATTATGTTTATATAATTACATCACCCACGGTAACTAGCCTATGAGCCGCGGTTAAGATACTAAACGCCTGGGCAATATTTCTATAATGTGGCTTAGTTTTTATAAGACACAATTGAAGTGATTGTGGTGATAGTGTAGACAGTAGTGATTTTGGTGATGATAAAGATTGTGGTGATTATGGTGAGGTGATTGTGGTGAAGTACTTAAGTATTTAAGTGGGTAAAAGGAATCAATAGAGGAGATATAGATAAAGTTCTTATAATATCCGAGCAGGATAGGACTCGTAGCAATGGATATAAATTGGATAAGTTTAGGTTTAGGAGAGAGATAGGTAGGAACTGGTTCACAAACAGGGTGGTGGACGAATGGAACAAGCTTAGCAACTTTGTAGTAAGTGCTGGAACGCTGGAAAGTTTTAAAGATCGATTCATGGATGATAGAGAGTGGTAGTAACTCTCGACAGGAGCTGCCATGCACACAGGTCAACCGGCCTATTGCTGTCTCCTTATTTTCTTATGTTCTTATGGTGGTGAAGTGATGGTGGTGTTATTGGCGAGTGTTTCTGGTGAGGTGATTCTGATGAAGTGATTGTGGTGGAGGTGGTGAAGCAGTTGTGGTGAAGTTAAAGTGGTGAATTGATAATGATAGAGTGATTGTGGTTAAGTGATTGTGGCGGTGGTAATGAGAAAGTTGTAACAGTACCTTTTGCATTTAATAAATAGTCACCCAAATGAATAACACCAAATTATTCACTAAGTTATTAAACAATGACTTGGTAGTAGTTCACGTTATACGCGGCTCAAACTCTCTCAGAAGTCAAACGAGGTCACCTGACTAATCAAAACACTGCTTGATGCTCACTTCTCCGCTCACACGCTCAAAGGAGAGGGGCCAGAGTCTTACCACTAGTTAAGGGGTGAACATGTAACTTAAGTGTTCATTATATAAGTGTACTCAAAACACTTCCCTGGGGATAATTCACAATAGATTCTCTCCCAAACTAAGTACTGTGTATATAATTACTTCAACAATAAAGAAAAAAACCCCAAAAAGTGTTTACCTCAGCCTGACACTTAAGAGTTCCAGAACTCATTTAAAACAATTAATGCGATACACAAAAGGTAATACAAGGTGATAAGAACATAAGAAAATAAGGAGTCTGCAATAGGCCGGTTGGCCTGTGCATGGCAGCTCCTGTCGAGTTACTACCACTCTCAATCATCCATGAATCTATCTAGCCTCCTTTTAAACCTTTCCAGAGTTCCAGCACTTACTACAAAGTTGCTAAGCTTGTTCCACTCGTCAACCACCCTATTTGTGAACCAGTTCCTTCCTATCTCCCTCCTAAAAATAAACTTATCCAACTTAAATCCGTTGCTACAAGTCCTATCTAGCTCAGATACTATAAGAACTTTATCTATATCTCCTTTATTGATTCCTTTCACCTGCTTAAATACTTCCATCTTATCTCCCTGCACTCTTCGTCTTTCTAGGGAATGCAAGTTTAGTTTATTTAACCTATCTTGATATGGAAGGTTTCTAAGTCCGGAATCATTTTCGTCATTCTTCGCTGCACCGACTTCAGTGAATTGATATCCATTCTATAATAAGGGCACCAGAACTGAACCGCATAATGGAGGTTTGGCCTGACTAGCACAAGATATAGTTGCAATAAGACCTCTGCACTCTTATTACTTACACTTCTAGACATAAAACCTAACGCTCTGTTTGCCTTATTTCGAACATTAACGCACTGTTTTGTAGGCAGTAGGTCTTGCTTACAAACCCCTAAGTCTCTTTCACAAGTCGACTTCTTTAAGTTGATGTTGTTAAAGCTGTATTTATTGACAGTATTTGTTCTTCCAATATTAAGTACGCTGCACTTGCTGGTGTTGAATTTCATTTGCTATTTTACTGACCACTCCTGCAGTTTATTTAAATCCTCCTGTAGTGCATTTGCATCCTTCCCTGAATTAATCTGCCACCCTATTTTGGTGTCATCCGCAAACTTACTTATGTCACTGCTGATCCCAGTATCTAGATCGTTTATGTAGATTATGGACAAGAGTGGGCCCAGTACTGATCCTTGGGGAACCCCACTGGTTACACAGCCCCACTCAGATTTAACACCATCTACGCTGACCCTGTGTTCTGTCACTAAGCCATTATTTTATCCAATTTAAAACTTTACCCTCGACACCATTCGCCTTAACTTTTCTCAGAAGCCTCTGATGCGGTACTCTGTCAAACGTTTTGCTAAAGTCTAAGTAAATAACATCGTAATTTTCGTCATTATCTACTACCTCGAAGACTTTCCTAAAAAAAAAAAAAGTCAGCTGATTTTTTGACAAGATTTTCCCTTTGTAAACCCTTGTTGAGAATCGTGGATTAATTTGTTTTCCTCTAAATGCGATCGGATGTTATTTGTTATAATTGATTCAAGAAATTTCCCCACTGCTGACGTCAAACTAATCGGCCGGTAATTTGACGCTGATGTTCTGTCACCCTTTTTGAATATGGGTACTACATTTGCCTGTTTCCACAAGTCTGGCACAACTCCCGTGTCTAATGATTTTGTAAATAAATTTACGAGGGGTCCGCTAATCTGTTCCTCACACTCTTTCAAAACTCGAGGGAAAATTTCATTCGGCCCTGGGGATTTTGTCTTCTTTAATTTATTTACCTTCCTAATAACATCCTCTTTTCTGTTAGTGATATTCTTTAATTTCTCTTCTTCATTTCCCTAAACATCAGTGAATATCTTGCGAAGGTCAAATATTTTTTTCCTTACACAGTAAATACGGTGATAATGGAAAGTAAACTATATATTTGACCATTATACTTCACTGGACTATGTAATAATTTATAGCACAAAAGTATATTATTCTAGTTGTCGAAAATATCACCTTTACACTGGTCATTGGAGGTTGGCATGTGAGTTACCTACCACCACCACAGACACTTCCACTTCCCCACCACCACAGCCTTCTGGCTGCCAAGCTCTTTCAATAAACAGTTAATTATTATTATTATTATTATTATTATTATTATTATTATTATTAGACACTTCCCCACCACCACTATAAACAGTTCCCCACCGCCCCCCCCCACCACCACCATTCCTCCACAGTGACCAACTGATGTACTCAAGATGGATCTGATTGTTCCTGGCTACAATATTTGACTGTCAGGTGAACAAGGTAACACCGCCTCTTACACTGGGATTTAAAACGCTCATAGAAATCGTGTTTGGTTTAAACAAGATAAAATTATGAAATCACGAAGATATGGCAGCAGCCCATCTTATATCACCTGAAGATTAACTACCCTAACACACCCCCCACCACCAAAAGTGGCACTTCTGTGTATAACAAGTAAAATCTGATTGGGTGCCTAATCTTCACGTGGTGGCTAATGTCGAGCTGAGTTTGGCTGCGCTGAGTGGTTAGTTGCTTATATTGTTACATACGTTTTAGCCTAAAAGTGCTGCTTACATTTTGTTCCCGACAATCATAGACCACTTAGAACACTTATGAATACACCAATGAAGACTGAAGGCATAATGTACACAGTTGAGACATCTCTATTACGCCGACTGGGAACAACCACTTATAAGGTTTGATCATGGACACGATTAGGTGTTAATCTAATGTTCATAATCCTCTAAAGCCGTGTTAAAGGACTCCGTATAAATGCTAAACCGGATAATGGTCTAGGGGAGAAGGTCGGGTTAATCAGCGTGGGTGGTCGCCTTGTTCTGTTACCTAACCTTAAACTCCAACAACCAAATTACGTTGAAACGGATTTCTACCCCAGTGAAGCTGTCAAGATCATTCAGTATAATTAAGTCCCAGTCATCAACATTTCTATACAATTAATGGGCTATCGAATTGACGTAGATTGGAGAGAGAAATAAGTTGTAAGGGAAATATACACAGCGACATACCTTATATTTTTCAACACCAACACACACATGATGGCGTCTGTATTTTATAATCCTTGACAACTGGATGTATTAATTTAGAAGCATTTTGTAAACGTTAACTTCCGTCACACATCCACTAATCGCCTCGACCGTCTCACTACTGGCCGGCTCCCTCCCTCCACGTCTGGCTGTCCCTGGTCTAAAGTTCATCCACATCTCCACCACACACTAAATCATCTCCAGTATGGACATACGCTCTTGTGGTGTTGAAGCACATGATATAAAGCGTCCCTTGCGAACCTTAGTAATAACACTTAATCGGATGGCTGGCGTGGCCATATTTGTTTTGCTTAATTTGACACCTTAAGAAAGTACTGAGAGCTCGACTCCCAGACACTGAACCACCCAATCGAAACTTCTATCTAACCGACGCTCTTGTAATGATAAGGACCGGATATTACATGTAAATGCTCACTAACAGAAAAACTGAGTTGCTTCTGCAGGAAATAATGGGAAACGTTTTTTATTCAGCTGATCAACAAAAAACACAGATGGTTCAGAGAAATGTGGCTCCAAGCTCGACTCCTGATTCAGCGCTTCGTTTGTGGTGCCCAGCCACTCAGAACTCTCGATACAGATTGAGTGCTTCCTCTGTGGTGCCCAGCCACTCAGAACTCATGATACAAACGACAGGTTGACATATTCCCATAGGTAGAGGTTCTGCATGATGAATACAATCTGAATAAATTACACGTAATGTCATGTAGATAATCAGAATTTATTACATATGCCAAACAAAGATTTGTATTTGGCATATTACGATATGTTTATTTTTATGAGAAAATCTACAAAATGGCGTAAACGAACCGAAATAACCACTAATTTGTACCAACTGACACTGCTGGTAGTGAAGGCGGGCGGGGGAGAGGGCTCAGGGTAATGTGTGGTGTAATAATAATAATAATAAAAATAAACGGTTTATTAATAGAGTTGCAGCCGGTGGCTGAAAATATACACTTACATTTGATTTAGACAATGATATAATATGCATTGAATACATTTACAGGGCTGTACAGTACACAAATCAGGAGTTGTTTATTATTTTAACAATAGATGGATGGTGCTATTCTTATATCTATCGGTGCAGGCTCTTATGGGCTGAATTTTGTTGTAGTGGCGGACTGCGCGAGGTGGGTGGGAGGGTGCCGGTGACAAGAGGTGGCGATGACAAGGGAGGTGCATTAGTTGGCTGCCAAACCTTTCCAGTGCTTGGTGGTGGTCGCTGAGGGATGGCATTTCCAGGGTGGAGAGAGCGTTGGTGTAGCCGGAGTATTCTGCGCCGAGCATGACTCTGCAGACCCTCTTCTGTACCTTCTCTAGCTGACGTTGTTGGGTAGAGTTGAGAGAAGACGACCAGGCTGGTGACGCATACGTTAGTTTGGGGAGAATAAAGGCATTGTAGACGGTCCTCACCTCTGGCGTGGGTGTCCCAAGTGTGTGTGATGATAGATGATGATGAGGAAGAAGCAGATGGTTTCTGCCCCTTGCTTGTCTGCTGCGATTTCAGGTCTGCTCTCGACGGGATCGCATTGGGATCAGGGGAAAATAAGGACCTCATCCTCCGAATACGAGGGTTAACATCCACACTTCAGGATGTTGGCCGTCCTGTGACATTCCTATGGATACCCAGTCATGTCGGTATCTTGGGGAATGAGGCAGCAGATGGCTGCAACAAGGCCACACCTGACTACGTTATTCCTTGAACACGTTTACAGCTTAGGACCCAAATTCGCCGGAAACAGAGAGAAGCTCGGGAAGCAGCCATCCCCCTGGACTCCCCGCCCACCTGGTACGATGTCCTCCGGTAACTTCCTGACCTCTCGTACGTCTATGGGAAAGGATCGCGGAAAAGGGACGTGATTGCTGCCCGTATCATCATCGGGTATGACTTTGCTTGGGAGATTGGTATCCCCGCATCCCCTGAGCAACGCTCTTGTGCATTATGCAGAAGACCCGACAGCCGCACCCTTATCCACTACCTCCTAAGATGTCCCCGCACACAGCGCTTCCGTGACGCCTGCTGGACCACCACTCCACGACCCCCTGACGGAGACACGATGATCCTCCCCATACTGGCCAGATATTATGTTAATAACATTGATTATGTGTTAAAGGAATATCCTTAGTAAGCCCCTTTGTAATATTTATACTGTATATACTTGTCACACTTGCCAGATGCTTCTGGTGTCGTTGTCCAGGGGCACCTAGTGACAGCACTAGGATCCCGCTTCCTCTATCAGGAATAAACAATTGAAATTGAATTGAATTGCTCCAAGTGACGCGCTACGTATTTACACTATCAAGGGCAAATAATTATATTGGAAATGTTGGTTAGTGATCCCATTACATAATTTACTTCAGCAATAGCAGCATATGAGCCCCGGTGACGATACCTACCACTCTTACCCTTACAAAAACTTCAACTGAACAAGGTGTTTAGCATGACATAACCAGGCCGATAACCCTCATGTATGTATGTATGTATGTATGATTTTTACTCAATAAATTCATACAAAATCAAGGTCCCAGTACAGGTGGATAAGTACCCCGGACTGCAACAACAATGTATCGATACTAATTCTAGGATTTTATTCATATATCCACATATTAGCTTAGGTTAATAGCCATCTTAATAGCAGTATTATCTGTCTATACCACATGCTAACTTTGGTTAATAGCCATCTTAATAGCAGTATTATATGTCTATCCACATGATAACTTCGGTTAATAGCCATTTTTATAGCAGTATTATATGTCTATCCACATGCTAACTTTTGTTAATAGCCATCTTAATAGCAGTATTATCTGTCTATACCACATGCTAACTTTGGTTAATAGCCATCTTAATAGCAGTATTATCTGTCCGAGCCAAGGCATCCACAACTGTACACACGGCGGAGAGCTACACTACCGCCTCCTCCCTGGACCCCACAGTACAACAACACAACTTATCACCTTACCTTCACTCAACTGCTAATAACCACAACGTACAGTCCTGGAAGTCCTCACGACGCCACAAACACGAGGTAATCCACAAACAGCAAACGTAAAACATGGAAATAGTGATCAAATACTGTCTGACCACACACACACATGTTGCCGCCACCACTGCCGTACCTCTAGTGATCACTGGCGAGTGGGCGAACCCGAGGTGCTTCGATTCATTAATTCATTGGTTCGCTTTACTGATTCATATGAAAATAATCGACTGGACGGCGGAAAGAACACCATACACGATTGGTCCGTCATCTATAATCTCATTAATTTTCTTAAATCATTTCTATCCACCATTAGCTAAAATAAAACTGATAATTATTAACGAAAGATAGTCATGAGTTTCGAAGCTTCGTCAACAATCCGCTCTTACGTCACTAAACTAGTCCACAACCAAACAAGCAGTTGGCTTCCACGGTTAGCATAAGCGTAATACTTCCATTACTATTTTTATTATTATTACTATTATTATCATTATTATTATTACTATTATTATAAATATTATTATTATTATTATTATTATTATTATTTATTATTATTATTATTATTATATTATTATTATTATTATTATAAATATTATTATTATTGTTATTATTATTATTATTTGGGGTTTTAGGCCGTGAGACGTGAGTTAATGTTCGACTGATGACTCGCTCTTTGCTCATGAAGAATATCAAAATCATCAAATATTAATTTATTTTTCTTTCTAGGGTGTGATGGAGGAGGTGTGGATGGAGGTAGGGTGTGGATGGGAAGGGTGTGTGGATTGGAGGTAGGGTGTGGATGGGGAGGTGGTGGATGGGAGGAAGGGTGTGGATTGGAGTAGGGTGTGGATGGGAGGAGGTGGGTGATGGAGGGAGAGTGTGTGGATACGGGGAAGGGTTTGTTATTTCTTTTAGATTGTGTGGCTCTCTGAGGCTGGCTTGAGGTTTACGACTGACTAGCTAAAGTGAACGGCTGGCTGGCTTAGGTGAATGGCTGGCTGGGCTGAGGCAAATATATGGCTGGCTTAGGTGAATGGCTGGCTGGGCTGAGGCAAATATATGGCTGGCTAAGAACCCCACCAAACAGATCCTCAATGCCAGACAGGCTGCATGTCGTCATTGGCAAGTACTGGGCAAGAACTGGCTCCAGAATGTATCTGCACCTGCGCCAGTGTTGGTCAAGTCTGGTCTGGTGTGCCCATCAGTCGCACCGTCGTTGCCATGAACGGCAGAGATATGGTCGTTGTAGTGCTTTTATTTACCCGTTACACATCTCTCACCATGCTTAATAATATTAACTATCTTCATGACATTCTTATCGTTATCAGTAATTGCGGAATTCATGATGTTATGCTCCACCTACACACAGCCTGTTGCTAGACTAACCCCCACCTCCTCTTTCCCCCCTCCCCCCCCCCCCCCCACTACAGTGGGCGACATCTCTTGGCCGACCATAGCATTTCCCCCAGCTGTTTCGAAACTTCAGACTCAATGCAATTCGAACCCTCACTGTGGCTGGGTAGTGGACACGACTTTGGTGCACGATAGTACACGTGCACCCAGACGTTCTCTGATACTCTAGTCTCACACTTTCTCTCTTGATTTACGAGACAACCTCGATTTAACACAAATTTGTCTCTCGGTACACGTGCACTCGAAAGACATTGGTACACATGCACCCAAAAGCACTTCGGTACACATACACCCGGACGCTCTCTGGTACATCTGTCTCACGTATTCCTTCTTGACCTTTGAGGTGACCTTGACCTACCTTAATATGTCCCTCGGTACACGAGCACTTCAAAGACCTCCCCAGGAATCAGTGCCCCCCAGGAGTGGCGCCCCAATGGGGTCTCCACTGAGGCGAAACCCTTAGGGGCCTCTCTAGGGGCGGTGGACTCAGGGGAGCGTGCCCCCAGGGGACCTCCCCATGGGCAGAGCGCCTAGGGGGCCTACAAAGGGGCGGCGTCCCCGGTGACCTGTCCAGGGGCGGTGCCCGCAGGTGACCTGCCCAGAGTCGGCGACCCCAGGGGGCCTACAAAGGGGCAGCGCCCCCTGAGAGCCTGCCCAGGAGTGGTGCCACCAGGGGCGGTGTCGCCCCCAGAGGCCCTCTAATACACGGTGACGCCCCCAGGGTGGTTGTTGATGGTCTATCGTAGTCCAGGGGAGTTGGTGGTGGTCCCTATGGATATACGGTTGTCCAGGGAGGTTGCTGGTGGTCTCTGGTGGTCCAGGAGGCTGCTGGTGGTCTCTGATGGTCCAGGAGGCTGCTGGTGGTCTCTGGTGGTCCAGGAGGCTGCTGGTGGTCTCTGGTGGTCCAGGAGGCTGCTGGTGGTCTCTGGTGGTCCAGGAGGCTGCTGGTGGTCTCTGGTGGTCCAGGAGGCTGCTGGTGGTCTCTGGTGGTTCAGGAGGTTGCTGGTGGTCTATGGTGGTCCAGGAGGCTGCTGGTGGTCTCTGGTGGTCCAGGAGGCTGCTGGTGGTCACTGGTGGTCCAGGAGGTTGCTGGTGGTCTCTGGTGGTCCAGGAGGCTGCTGGTGGTCTATGGTGGTCCAGGAGGCTGCTGGTGGTCTCTGGTGGTCCAGGGAGGTTGCTGGTGGTCTCTGGTGGTCCAGGAGGCTGCTGGTGGTCTCTGGTGGTCCAGGAGGCTGCTGGTGGTCTCTGGTGGTTCAGGAGGCTGCTGGTGGTCTCTGGTGGTCCAGGAGGTTGCTGGTGGTCTCTGGTAGTCCAGGAGGCTGCTGGTGGTCTATGGTGGTCCAGGAGGCTGCTGGTGGTCTCTGGTGGTCCAGGGAGGTTGCTGGTGGTCTCTGGTGGTCCAGGAGGCTGCTGGTGGTCTCTGGTGGTCCAGGAGGCTGCTGGTGGTCTCTGGTGGTTCAGGAGGCTGCTGGTGGTCTCTGGTGGTCCAGGAGGTTGCTGGTGGTCTCTGGTGGTCCAGGAGGCTGCTGGTGGTCTCTGGTGGTCCAGGAGGCTGCTGGTGTGGTCTCTGGTGGTCCAGGAGGCTGCTGGTGGTCTATGGTGGTCCAGGAGGCTGCTGGTGGTCTCTGGTGGTCCAGGAGGTTGCTGGTGGTCTATGGTGGTCCAGGAGGTTGCTGGTGGTCTCTGGTGGTCCAGGAGGCTGCTGGTGGTCTCTGGTGGTCCAGGAGGTTGCTGGTGGTCTCTGGTGGTCCAGGAGGTTGCTGGTGGTCTCTGGTGGTCCAGGAGGCTGCTGGTGGTCTCTGGTGGTCCAGGAGGCTGCTGGTGGTCTCTGGTGGTCCAGGAGGCTGCTGGTGGTCTATGGTGGTCCAGGAGGCTGCTGGTGGTCTCTGGTGGTCCAGGAGGTTGCTGGTGGTCTCTGGTGGTCTAGGAGGTTGCTGGTGGTCTCTGGTGGTCCAGGAGGCTGCTGGTGGTCTCTGGTGGTCCAGGAGGCTGCTGGTGGTCTCTGGTGGTCCAGGAGGCTGCTGGTGGTCTATGGTGGTCCAGGAGGCTGCTGGTGGTCTCTGGTGGTCCAGGAGGTTGCTGGTGGTCTATGGTGGTTCAGGAGGTTGCTGGTGGTCTCTGGTGGTCCAGGAGGCTGCTGGTGGTCTATGGTGGTTCAGGAGGTTGCTGGTGGTCTCTGGTGGTCCAGGAGGCTGCTGGTGGTCTCTGGTGGTCCAGGAGGCTGCTGGTGGTCTCTGGTGGTCCAGGAGGTTGCTGGTGGTCTATGGTGGTTTAGGAGGTTGCTGGTGGTCTCTGGTGGTTCAGGAGGTTGCTGGTGGTCTCTGGTGGTCCAGGAGGCTGCTGGTGGTCTCTGGTGGTCCAGGAGGCTGCTGGTGGTCTCTGGTGGTCCAGGAGGTTGCTGGTGGTCTCTGGTGGTCCAGGAATAAAAGTGGTAATCGCTGGTTATTCAGGGTGGTTGCTTGTTGTCCCTGGTGGTTCCTGGTGGTGTCTGGTGGTCCTTGGTAGTCCAGGATAATTGCTGGTGATGATTCTTGGCGGTCCATGGTGGTTCAGGTACCATCGGCAACCACCCTGGACCACCAAGGACCACCAGCGACCACCAACGACTACTCTTGACCAGCAGGGGCAACCAGTAACCACCCTGGACCACCAGGCACCGCCCTGGGACATTCCTGGCCAGCACACTTTACATCACCAATATTTTTTTGTGTATGAATCCTAATTAAAAGGCTGAGGGGATAATGTGTTCCAGGTTTTGGAGGTCGGGAGGAGATTAGGAGGAGACCGAGAGGACACCAAGAGGAGACGGGGAGGAGACCAAGAGAATACCGAGAGGAGACCAGACGACCAAGAAGAGACCAGGAGGACACTAAGAGGCGACAGGGAATAAATCAGGAGACCAGGAGGATAGCAAGAGGAGACCAAAAGAAGATCAGGAGGCCGAGAGGAGACAAAGAGAACACCTGGAAGAGACCAACATGGGACAGGGAGGAGGCCGAGGGCAGATTGGGAAGAAATAGTAGGAGACCAGGTAGGAGACTGACCACCAGCTGAACCAAACAAAATATTCATTGATTACATTTTTCTTTTCACAACAAAGGAAAAAAATATCTCACAAAATAAAAAAACAAATTTCGCTTGAAAATTTTTGCTTTTTTGAGATATACGATTTTTTTATTCTTATTTTTTAATGTATTTCCATAATAATTGAAGTCTTTATAAAACAGCCGAAATCATTTTGAAAGCTTGTTTTTATTGATATGTAAATAATAAAGCTTTTTTTATTGTTGTTGTTTTTTACGGTTGAAAGTTAGGAATAAAAATGTGTAAAAGTGTGTGAAAACGCTTGGAAATTTCTCTCATTTGCATAAGACAATCAGACCTTAAACTGGCGTTGATTATTGTGTGAATAAACAGAGGTTCTGTGGCGGCCAGTTGTGGGAATCTTCACTAAATAAAATAATATCCAATAATTGATTTGGTCAGTGTAAGACATAATACCAACATGTCTCAGAAAAAAATATCTACATAAATTCATACTTTACGTGGAAATGTCTTGAGTGTTCATTGTCAGGTCAACAACATTGTCCACCTTACTTAATGATATCTGAAAGTTCTTACTAGTTAGAACAATGTAGCTATAGTTATATATTCTCCTCCTTGTTCATATACGAGGTCTCTCAAAAATGATGAACAAATATTTTCTCATTCCCACAAAAATCTGTAAAGTAGCGATTATACAATTTTTTGAGACACCCTGTACATGTTGTCTTATACCTGGTGTTAAGATTTTCTCTGACTCAATAAAACACAAGTCGAGTTTCG
Source organism: Homarus gammarus (assembly GCA_958450375.1). Taxonomy (NCBI): domain Eukaryota; kingdom Metazoa; phylum Arthropoda; class Malacostraca; order Decapoda; family Nephropidae; genus Homarus; species Homarus gammarus. Next base: position 35,359 of record CAUDMG010000150.1, read on the forward strand.
GATGATTTAGACGCCATTTTGATACTAGGTAAGAATTATAGGCACGTCTCTATAACTTGACTCCAGGTAGATATGTAGTAATTATAGATTGATATACAGTGGCGGAGAGACAGGTAGATGATGTGGTGAGGGAGACTGTGGTGAGGGAGACTGTGGTGAGGGAGACTGTGATGAGGGAGACTGTGGTGAGGGAGACTGTGGTGAGGGAGACTGTGGTGAGGAGACTGTGGTGAGGGAGACTGTGGTGAGGGAGACTGTGATGAGGGAGACTGTGGTGAGGGAGACTGTGGTGAGGGAGACTGTGGTGAGGGAGACTGTGGTGAGGGAGACTGTGGTGAGGGAGACTGTGGTGAGGGAGACTGTGGTGAGGGAGACTGTGGTGAGGGAGACTGTGGTGAGGAGACTGTGGTGAGGGAGACTGTGGTGAGGGAGACTGTGGTGAGGGAGACTGTGGTGAGGGAGACTGTGGTGAGGGAGACTGTGGTGAGGGAGACTGTGGTGAGGGAGACTGTGGTGAGGGAGACTGGGGGAAAAGGAACTCTCTGAGGCAACTGTACATTCAAGAGATATTTGATATATTTGTAATAATTGACTTCACGATTCACCTGAAGATTAGACCCTCCTCAGGTTATTTTACCTGATAATTAAAACACCTAAATGCTACCTGGAGTGTTAGGTTAGATTAGTTTAAGTTAGAGTAGAATAGGTTAGGTTAAGCTACGTTCGGTCAGATTAGGATAAGTTAGGATAAGATAGGCCAGGTTATATTAAGTTAAATTAGGTTTGGTTAGGTTAGGTCACGTTCGATTATGTAAGACTAGGTTAGATTAGGGTAGGCTGGCCTGAAGATGGTTAATCTGAAGGTGAAATAAGCTAAGTGGGTTAATATTCAGGTGTTCCTGTTTTACCTTACCTTACCAATAAATTCTAAGTTATCTTTCACGCAATAAGCACAAAAAATACAGCTAGATTACATTCAGCCAATTAGAATTACAAATTTAACTAGTTTACTCTCAGCCAATCAGAATTTATTTGAGTAAAAAATATTAATTGGCACTGGCTGGAATTAGCCAATCAAAATGGGTTTTGTTTTAAGTGTTGCGGCACACATTTGACAGATCTGTCCATAACAGTAAAAAAAATCAAAATACAACGAAATAAAATGAACAGATAGACAGACAGACAGACAGGCAGACAAAAATAAAATCGTCATACTAAAGACATTATGGCCCTTTTGAATAGGATTTTCTGTCAAGTGAGTTACATAAATTAAGAGTAACATTTACAGACACTGACAATAGTGAAGTGAGAGGAATGCAGGAACTAGAGTGAAGGAATGTTGGAACAGACAGTGTCAACAGAGATTCAACAGAGCCAACAGTACAAGAGGAGTAAGATGGGTGTGGCAACAGGAGTAAGATGAATGTAGCAACGGCTGACTATATCTGTTGCCACGTAACAGAATGAATCAATCCAAGTATAATCCAGGTACTGTTTTTTTTTTTAACATTTGAACTTTGCTGCACCCTCTCCCACCCACCCCCACCTCCCTCCCCCACCCCTACCCCCTCCTCCCCCACCCCTGCTGCCATAGTTTTTCGTAGCCATTTGGGGGTAAAGAAAAAGTTATAGGGAAAAAGAAAATAAGGAAACAGAATAGAAGAATAATTAAAGAGAACGAGAATAACAGGAAGAGAAAGAATAACTGCACTATTTCATGTGTGGTCATGCTGAGGAGAGCGAGTGTGTAGAATGGTCGTCCTGGTCACTACAGCTGACAGTGTAGCTGAGGTGATAAACAGGTTCTCCTACTCCTCTATCTCAAGGTTCCCCTCACAAGGCTCATGACATTTCTGGAAGATAAAATAATCATGGAAATACAAACATAATAATGAAAAGTGAGACGCAGCAACAATACACGAATCAACCTCCACATGTTATGGTTCCTGAGGGTTAGTTACAACACTGTAGACCATTGTGTGGCTTACCAAGGACCTGTGTAGCGGTGCCAGTGTCCCTGTGTGAAGAAGCTCCCTGGTTTATGATCATCAGGAGTTACATAAATTACCTCATTTACGTTTTATTTTTTAAAGACTTATTGACATTCTTCCTTATAAGAAACATCTATGTATATATTATCTATACTGAGTTTATATTATCGTCAAGCTAAATTACGTCAAGGAATCTTTTTCCACCAATCAGCTCCAGTGTTACAAGACTACTACAGTATTGCGACACTGACACGTATATGTAAACGTTATCACAGGGGGTAAAGGAACTCTCTGAGGCAACTAGGTACAGCTGGGGGTAGGAAGGCAATTGGGGGAGGGGGAGGGGGGTAGAGAGTGGGATGGATGAATTAAATTAAAAGTTGTGGTCCCTTGAGGTAAACAACATGAGGGAGTATTGGTAAACACGCCCTGAAAACGTTTGGAATTGTGGGCCGTGGTCGCCAACCCTCAGATACAATATAAGAATTACACCTTGATTAAGTTATTGATTTAAGTAAACATTAAGTGTCCCCACGTTCCTCCTGCCTCACTACAACAGATGACACCCGGACATGTTCCCTTATTGGGTGTGTGTACATCTTGTTCCTGTATGTTGGAAGATTAAGACTCTCCAAATAGCTCAGTGTCTCCCAAGGGCCTGAGCTTCTGGTCTTTCCCTTTAAGTGATGTTTGAAGTCCGTAAAGAAATATCTAAAGTGGTTTTGAAGAGAATTTCATATATACCGCAATACCTGCACGAATTCTACGCCTGCTAAGTATTTTCTGTCTTATCAGTCACCGTTGGAAGAGCTAATTTGTATAAAAGTAAACCAAAAATATACCATTCATGAGAATAATAGATAATAAACGACTTTTTCTGGAAATACAAAGAATAACTAAGATATTTTGAAATCTTCAGCTTTTATATATAAATTGTTGAATGTTAATACTCTACGTTCCTATGAAAAATGATAATTACTATATTTTTTTATTAGTTTCGAATGTCATTATTTTGACAGCCGTTCTACCACGTTGGTGTGATCAGGTAATTGGGCCAACCCATATAAACAAAAGCTGACACCAGTAGAGCCGTAGATAGACTTTGGCCAACCAGGCGCCATGTTGTTACTCAGCGGGTGGGAAATCTTCTCAGTGTGTTTCCCACATAGTTTATGAACATGATTATACAATTTTAAACATATATGACAATTTTATGGAATAAATCTCATCATCATCATCATCATCCTCTACAGTACGAAGCCCAAACGTCTTCATCAGCTGAGTAACAACATGGCGCCCGGTTGGCCGAACTCTACCAACTGCTCTAGACACGAGATAAGAATGTTGCCAACTAGCCGTGTTCCTCACAACTCTAAGGTCAAGTTGCCAATTACTGCACCCTAGGCATCTGTAAACACTTCTATATTCTTATGATATTCTTAATGTCACACCAACTCACACAAATACCATAAAGTGGTCTCTTGATGTATTTTTAAGGTGTCTCTCGTCCATGTTGCGAACTTTGGCACTCCGTGATAAAAATCCCCTAAAAGAAAATGCTATAAAATACTTTTTTTGCAAATGTGATATAACGCTGAACCTTTATTTATTTTTTTTAGGAATAAGCGATATTGTGTTCAATATTTTCCAACAATAGTTATTGCTATTATAGCCAAATGCAAAAGTAAGTTTGAGGGCAGTTATAACATTCTTTTACCTAATGCAGCGATAACGAGCGTAATTCTCACCAGTATGTATGTCAAGGGTTCGAGCCTGGGCCAAACACGTGAGAAGGGTGTTATCCAGTGTGACCCTTACTACCAAACACCACTAGTTTCCCGGTCCCCGTTTTCCTCCTGTGCTAATACTGGATAGACTACTGATAACTAGTGAGACTTGTATTTAAATGTACAGCTGACAGTGATAATGAATATAAGAACATAAGAAAATAAGGAGTCTGCAATAGGCCGGTTGGCCTGTGCATGGCAGCTCCTGTAGAGAGTTACTACCACTCTCTATCATCCATGGATCTATCTAGCCTTCTTTTAAAACTTTCCAGCGTTCCAGCACTTACTACAAAGTTGCTAAGTGTGTAAACCAATTCCTTCCTATCTCCCTCCTAAACCTAAACTTATTCAACTTAAATCCGTTGCTACGAGTCCTATCCTGCTCGGATATTATAAGAACTTTGTCTATATCCCCTTTATTGATTCCTTTCACCCACTGAAATACTTCCATCATATCTCCCCGCACTCTTCGTCTTTCTAGGGAATGCAAGTTTAGTTTCTTTAACCTATCTTGATATGGAAGGTTTCTAAGTCCCCATTCTTCGCTGCACCGACTCCAGTGAATTGATATCCATTCTATAATAAGGGCACCAGAACTGAACCGCATAATCGAGGTGCGGTCTGACTAGCGCAAGATATAGTTGCAATAAGACCTCTGCACTCTTATTATTTACACTTCTAGATATAAAACCTAATACTCTGTTTGCCTTATTTCGAACATTAACGCATTGTTTTCTAGGCCGTAGGTCCGTGCTTACAAGAACCCCTAAGTCTCTTTCACAAGTCGACTTCTCTAGGTTGATGTTGTTAAGGCTGTATACACTGACAGTATTTGTTTTTCCAATATTAAGTACGCTGCACTTGCTGGTGATGAATTTCATTTGCCATTATTCTGACCACTCCTGCAGTTTATTTAAATCCTCCTGTAGTGCATTTGCATCCTGCCCTGAATTAATCTGCCACCCTATTTTGGTGTCATCAGCAAACTTGCTTATGTCACTGCTGATCACAGTATCTAGATCGTTTATGTAGATTATGACAAAGAGTGGGCCTAGTACTGACCCCTGGGGAACCCCACTGGTTAAACAGCTCCACTCAGATTTAACACCATCTTCGCTGACCCTCTGCGTTCTATCGGTGAGCCATGATTTTATCCAATTTAAAACTTTCCCCTCGATACCATGAGCCTTAACTTTTCTCAGAAGCCTCTGATGCAGTACTCTGTCAAATGCTTTGCTTAAGTCTAAGTAAATAACATCGTAATTTTCGTCATTATCTACTACCTCGAAGACTTTCCTAAAAAACGTCAGCAGATTTCTTAGACAAGATTTTCCCTTTGTAATCCCATGTTGAGAGTCGTAGATTAATTTGCTTTTCTCTAAATGCGATCGGATGTTATTTGTTATAATTGATTCAAGAAATTTCCACACTACTGACGTCAAACTAATCGGCCAGTAATTTGACGCTGATGTTCTGTCACCCTTTTCGAATATGGGTACTACATTTGCCTGTTTCCACAAGTCTGGCACAACTCCAGTGTCTAATGATTTTGAAAATAATTTTACGAGGGGTCAGCTAATCTGTTCCCTACACTCTTTCAAGACTCGAGGGAAAATTTCATCCGGCCCTGGGGATTTTGTCTTCTTTAATTTATTTATCCTCTTAAGAACATCCTCTTTTCTGATAGTGATATTCTTTAATTTCTCTTCTTCCTTTCCCCTAAATATCAGTTCCACCTCTGGAATTTCTGATAAAAAGTATCTGTTGAATGCTTTGCTTATTTCTTCACTGTCATAGATCACTTCCCCCCACCCCCCCCCCTCTGACTTTAAAAGCCCAACTTTGTCCTTGACCTTTGTTCTATATACCTGGAAAAATCCCTTGGGATTCGCCTTGGATTCTCTTGCTATCCTGATTTCGTAGTCTCTCTTTGTTTTCCTTACATTTTTCTTAACATTCCTAGATAGTTCATTATACCTATTTCTGAGCTGCTCCTCCCCTCACTTTAATTTCTTATACATTCCTTTCTTTATTCCTATGTCATGTTTGAGTTTTCTGGTCATCCACCCTGGCTCATTCTTATTTGACCTAATTTTTCTGTATGGTATATTTTGTTCTTGTGCTTTACGTAGTATACGAGTGAATATATTATAGTCATGATCAATTGTTGTGTCACATGTGACCATATCCGTTCCTACCGGGGACTGACCTGACTGTTCCCAGGTGACCTTACCTAGGTACCTTCTTAACCCCTGATAATCCGCCAATCGAATGTTTTGGACTCTGACCATATTGTCATTGTTTTTCGTTTCCCAATTTAGGGTGAACCTGATTTCTCTGTGATCACTGTTACCTAGTTCTTCCCCTACTGTGATATCTCTGATAATATTTTCTTTATTTGTTAATACTAGGTCTGATATATTGTCACCTCTAGTAGGTTCTGTAATTATTTTTTTCTTCAAAAAATTGTCCTGTACTGCGTCTAGGAGGTCTTCCGATTCATAGTCACCTCCAATGTTGTCCCAGTCAATATTTCTGGAGTTGAAATCCCCCATAATGCACAGGTTGTTATATTTTGCTGTTCTACTCATTTCCTGCCATATGGGCTGAGCTGCTTCTTCCCAAGACTTGGGGGGCCTGTAAATCACTCCCATAATTATTTTTTCTCTTCCTTATGTAATTTCTACCCATACAGACTCGTTTCCTATTTCACCCTGTATTGAATAATTGATACAACATTTTATTGTGTCCCTGACGAAGAGTGCGACCCCTCCCCCCTTCCTACCTTCCCTGTCCTTGTGAAAAAGGTTGTACCCTTCTATGTGGTACTCTGATAAAAAAAAATTTGCAAGCCAGATTCATCCAAATTTCGGTGATTGCTATGACGTCTACATTCTCGGTACATACAACCGCTCTCAGCAAGTCTATTTTATTTCTAACGCTCCTACTGTTTGTATAGTATACATTTAAACCTACTCTTCCCTGGTCCTGTTTTACCCCTTGTCCTGAGTAACCAATTTTACTTCCCAGGACCTGCTTGTTTTTTTACTCCCACTTACCCTCACCTCTCTCCACTGGCGAACCCCCCCCCCCCCTTTGGAGTGACAATTTCACTCTCCAGGAATGCAGACAACGTCTTTACCCCCGCATGAGACAAGTGTACTCCGTCACGACTGTACAAGTAGTCGTTGCCATAGAATGGTTGCCAGTTATCAATGAATGCCCAACCATTGTTTGTACAATGTTTTTCCAGTCGGCAATTTATAGCAATTGCCCTGGACAGCCAATCACGACCAACCCCCCTTCTAGGCAAGATACCACATACAGGGATCCCTCCCCTGTCTCTAACCTTCCCCAGCACCTCCTTATACCTTTTAAAAATATCCTCACTCCTAACCTTTCCTATGTCGTTTCCTCCCACACTAAGACACACTACTGGATTGGTACCCTCCCCTGACAAAACCCTATCTATCCTCTCAGCTACATGCCCTATTCCAGCCCCAGGAAAACTCACCCTAGTCCTACGTTTCCTATCTCTTGCACAAAAAGTCCTATCTAAAAACCTCACCTGGCTGTCCCCAACTACCACGACCTTACCACTGGGCAGGGTTTGAACAACTGCCCTTTTCACTCCTGGCACCACACCATCCTGCCTCTTCTCCTCCCCGCCAGCTTCCTCCAACACCTGGTAGGGGTTACTGCACTCCACACCCTGGTAAGCTTTCCTGTCAGAAGAAGAAATTCCTGACGATATCACAATGTCAGCCACTCCGGAGAACAAGTTCGTTATACCGGAAGAAGTACCAGAGAGGAGCCTCGAATTATATACTGTATACTAACTGATTTCTTTACAAAAAGCTGGAGCTGTAAAATCAATCTGTTTTTATTCATGTCTATATTTTGTTGACTTATGACCATTTTAAACGTTTACATCGCCCAGTTTATAAATCGAAGCTGCCAAATCTATTAGCCTGAAATTTGTAAATTGCATTAACGCTATTCTAAACTACATAGTGTGAAATAGGTACACTCACGCGCCATAGTTTCCATGCACCCTCTACCCCTATTCCTGGCTCCAGGGAAATCGTAGTAAGGCTGCAAACCGAACGGTCCCTCTTATATAATAATGTTAAGTATAGCGATGGTAAATAAAGTGCTGTGAAGTCACTAAAAAACCTGTATCGTGCATATATTCTCTTAAATATTACATCATCAACTGCTATTCGTACAATCAAGCGAAGCGCCACTGAATGAGAAGTGAGGGGGGGGGACGTTCGGTTTGAAGCCAAGGCTACGACTTCCATCGAGTCAGGAGTAGCGGTAGAGGGTGCATCAAACTATGGCGCAATGTTTGTGTGACGGATTAACCTATTTATGTAATGAGATGCAACCATTTTAAAGCCTGCATTACATTTCCCTATTTCACTGCACTATCCTAAAATATTTACATAATCTTTTTTTGTAACCATAGATATAGCTAAAATACATCGAACACGTAGGTATAGATTATCTCTTGAAATGGGTGTAAGTAATCTTGGGTTTAACTTTTTTAGGTATGAGATGACGCTGTCCCTACCTATTGTTCATTTGTCACAGACTTCACCTTATACTAGGTTGTAATAACCTAACAAAAATGGCACAAGTTTGGTAGAGAAACATACCACGATAAGTAAATTAGTTTGTTTTCCAGATCAGAGCTACTAAAAAAAATAGAAGAAAAAATATAACTCGTATAATATTATGTAATATCTCAATATTTTAAGATCATAAGATAAAACTTAATGTGAAATAAGGAATACTTTATATTACTAAATAAAATAATAGGTAAAAAATAATATAAGAATGAAACAGATATAACCTTAATGAAATATCAGGCTACACTCTTGGGCTAAAACTGACATCAGCGAAATAAATGTCTAGCATAGTATTTCCATCACGGTATAGGTAATATTCCATCATTAGTTATAGTAAATATACTTCTACAACTACTGTGGTGTTTATATTGTCTCTGTGAGCAAAGGAAAATAAAAATTATCCGTTGCTAAAATCAATAGTTAACGATATTATTTGAACCATCGTTTTCTGTATTTAATAAATACCAGACCTAATTAACGAAGGATAACTGCTTAATATATTTACATTTGTCGTTTTCTTTTTGTTTATGTTCTTAAGAATAACTTTTAAGATAGTGTTCTTCATCAATTAATATATAACTTTTAGGTAATTTGCATACATTTTAGGATGACAGAATAACGCCAGGAAATGATATAGTGATGTTAGGATGTGTCCAGGTAAGACCATGACCCCTCAGTGTCTGTAACCTGATGATAATAACTTTATCGAGTAATATATTCAAATATATTTATCCTAATTATAAAAAATAATGGAAGTCACTTTTGATTTTAGCAACGGATAATTTTTATTTTCCTTTGCTCACAGAGACAATATAAACACCACAGTAGTTGTAGAAGTATATTTACTATAACTAATGATGTAATATTACCTATACCGTGATGGAAATACTATGCTAGACATTTATTTCGCTGATGTCAGTTTTAGCCCAAGAGTGTAGCCTGATATTTCATTAAGGTTATATCTGTTTCATTCTTATATTATTTTTTACCTATTATTTTATTTAGTAATATAAAGTATTCCTTATTTCACATTAAGTTTTATCTTATGATCTTAAAATATTGAGATTTTACATAATATTATACGAGTTACATTTTTTCTTCTATTTTTTTTAGTAGCTCTGGTCTGGAAAAAAAACTAGTTTGCTTATTGTGGTATTTCTCTACTAAAGTTGCGCTATTTTTGTTAGGTTATTACAACCTATTATAAGGTGAAGTCTGTGACAAATAAACACTAGGTAGAGACAGCGTCATCTCATACCTAAAAAAGTTAAATCCAAGATTACTTACACCCATTTCAAGAGATAATCTATACCTACGTGTTCGATGTATTTTAGCTATATCTATGGTTACAAAAAAAGATTATGTAAATATTTTAGGAAAGTGCAGTGAAATAGGGAAATGTAATGCAGGCTTTAAAATGGTTGCATCTCATTACATAAATAGGTTAATCCGTCACACAAACACTGCGCCATAGTTTGATGCACCCTCTACCGCTACTCCTGACTCGATGGAAGTCGTAGCCTTGGCTTCAAACCGAACATCCCCCCCCCCCCCTCACTTATCGTTCAGTGGCGCTTCGCTTGATTGTACGAATAGCAGTTGATGATGTAATATTTAAGAGAATATATGCACGATACAGGTTTTTTAGTGACTTCACAGCACTTTATTTACCATCACCATACTTAACATTACTATATAAGAGGGACCGTTCGGTTTGCAGCCTTACTACGACTTCCCTGGAGCCAGGAATAGGGGTAGAGGGTGCATGGAAACTATGGCGCGTGAGTGTACCTATTTCACACTATGTAGTTTAGAATAGCGTTAATGCAATTTACAGATTTCAGGCTAATAGATTTGGCAGCTTCGATTCATAAACTGGGCGATGTAAACGTTTAAAATGGTCATAAGTCAACAAAATATAGACATGAATAAAAACAGATTGATTTTCCAGCTCCAGCTTTTTGTAAACAAATCAGTTAGGATATTGGAGGTGGGGTGATATTCTGTGACTCTCAAAGTGCTTTGAAATCAATGAACAGCCCGTCAGGCTCTATGTCTAAAGTTGTATGTGATATTAAAAGGAATGTGATAACTGCCAATGAGAACAACTTTCGTATCGAATTTGTGTGGATTCCGTCCCATGTTGGAATCAGGTATCATAACCGTGCTGATAGACTGGCCAATGAAGCACGTAAGAAAGAAAATGTTGACCGTGACCTTGGCCTGTCCAACGCTGTAATTAAAAACATTCAAGTCAGAATCATGAACTCTGATCTAGAAGAAGTGAGAAATGCAGAGAGACCTGACGGTTGTAGCATTAGTAAATATGACAAATTTTGTGACAAGAGGTACCGGTATGGCCAGCATAAGGACAGAACCAGACAATGTGATGTAGTCTTGGCCAGAATTAGACTAGGATACAGACACATCTGGCAAGTTAGTAACGCTGTACCCATACCGGAACACTCAGCATGTAGACTTTGTGATACACCTTTAAAGCATACACTTGAACACTATATTATTGAATGTGACACTGTCAAAGACTTCAGGCCACCTGACTTATTGGATCTTGAACTATGTAATTACTTCATTGAATCAGGTGTGCTTGAGGACATTCTTGCTGTTTATCCCAAATTTGCTAGCCCACTCTGATTAGTCTTCAATTAGAATATGACTCCAATGTATGTGATCCACTGACCTATATATACTGCTAATGAATATGATGTATTTCCTTGTTTGTGTACGAACCTCTGTCCTGCACGGCAGTGAACAGTGGCATTACCCACATGAATCTGACCGACGTATATGTATGTATGTGTGTATATGTGTATGTATGTGTGTATATATGTGTACATGTATATGTATATGCATGTATATGTGTATGTGTGTGTATATGTGTATGTATGTGTGTATGTGTGTATATATGTGTACATGTATATGTATATGTATATATGTATATGTATGTATATGTGTATGTGTGTGTGTACATATATGTATATGTACTGTCAATGAATATGATGCATCTCTTTGTGTACGAACCTCTGTCCTGCATGGCAGTGAACAGTGACATTACCCACATGAATCTGACCTATATATAGTGTCAGCCAATATGATGCATTCTTTGTGTACGAACCTCTGTCCTGTATGGCAGTGAAGAGTGACATTACCCACATGAATCTGACCGACGTATATGTATGTATGTGTGTATATGTGTATGTATGTGTGTATATATGTGTACTTGTATATGTATATATGTATATGTATGTATATGTGTATGTGTGTGTGTACATATATGCATATGTACTGTCAATGAATATGATGCATCTCTTTGTGTACGAACCTCTGTCCTGCATGGCAGTGAACAGTAACATTACCCATATGAATCTGACCTCTATACATATATAGCTGTTAATGAATATGATGTATTTCTTTGTGTATGAACCTCTGTCCTGCGTGGCAGTGAGAAGTGATACCACCCTCAGTGTCAAGACCTGACTGAATTACTCAGAATAGGCAAACTGTACTACAAGCTTTGCCAATAAATTTGTTAAACTAAAAACTAAGTTAGTATACAGTATATAATTCGAGGCTCCTCTCTGGTACTTCTTCCGGTATAACGAACTTGTTCTACGAGGTGGCTGACATCGTGATATCGTCAGGAATTTCTTCTTCTGACATGTCAACAGGATACAAGAGAATGAAGAGTGAGAATATTGGCCAACGCATATACAATTAGTTATGCTATTGTATGTGAATGATACTGTGGATAGATTTGTTTTAAAAAGTCCTGACCACACAGAAACAAGACCAGTGTGAGTTACGTAACGACTCGATTGTTTCTCACCCAATATTCACACTATTCATATATTATAGTCAAAATTGTCCACGTTTTCATTGTGGATCTACATGATATATATGTAACAGGTGAAAGTTCGTTTAGAAGATTTATTAAGAAGTTATTGTTGTAGGATTGTAAAGTGAGGAAGTTTGGTAGCGTGGCCGGTTAGTTATTTTAACTTGGTATTATATTCTTAGGAGGAATCTTCTAAACGCCAATTCTAAAAACAGCTATTTAATAGTTAACTGAATGACACAGACACATTTAATAGATCAAAATATTTACGTTTCTAGACAATGACTCTAAGACACAAACATGAAATAGATACACTTCCCACCGTAAGTAACTTACCCTAATGCCTAACATAAGAACATAAGAATGGTGGAACCTGCAGCGGGCCTATTGGCCCATACTGGGCAGTCCCGTTTACACCCAACCCCTATTGCTCATATAAGCATCCAACCTATGTTTGAAGCTATCCAGCGTATTCGAGTTAATGATGATATTTGGTAACTCGTTCCATTCATCCACTACTGTTTCCAAACCAGTGTTTACCTATTTCGCGCCTAAATCTAAATTTGTCTAATTTAAAACCATTGTTACGAGTTCGCTCCTGGTTGGATAGTTTGAGTACCTTTGTAATGTCCCCTTTGTTTAGCCCTGCCTTCCACTTATACACCTCTATCAGGTCGCCCCTCGCTCTACGTCTCTCGAGGGAGTGCAAATTAAGATGCTTTAACCTGTCTCTATACTCAAGGTTCCTAATGCCCGGGATTAGTCTTGTCATTCTCCTCTGAATTCTTTCCAAGGATTCTATATCCATTCTGTAATACGGTGACCAGAACTGAACTGCGTAATCCAGGTAAGGTCTCACAAGTGCAAGATATAGTTTTAAGATGACCTAGCTAGTCTTGTAACTAACACTCCTTTGTATGAGCCCAAGTACTTTATTAGCCTTGTTACGAGCAAGAACACATTGTTTACTTGGCTTAAGGTTCCTACTTATCATTACTCCTAAATCTCTCTCGCAGTCGGATTTCTCAATGGCATCGTTGTTCATCTGGTATCTGGTTTCCCTGTTTACATCTCCTATACTGAGTACTTTACATTTGTCCACATTGAATTTCATCTGCCATTTTTCAGACCATTCAAAACATTTGTTTACATCTTCCTGTAGTTTTGCGGAGTCCTCGTCAGATTTAATTACACGCCCTATCTTAGTGTCATCAGCAAATTTACTTATGTTGCTGTCTATGCCGATATCTATGTCATTTATGTATATAATAAATAATAATGGTCCAGGTACTGAGCCTTGGGGTACTCCACTAGTGACGTTACTCCAATTGGATTTAGTGCTGTTAATGCTCACTCGTGTTTCCTGTCCTGTAACCACGCACTAATCTATTTCAGAATATCTCCTCCAATGCCATGAGCCTCCACTTTTCTTATTAGTCTTTCATGTGGGACTCTGTCGAAGGCTTTGCTAAAGTCAAGATATACCACATCATAGTCGTGCCCCTCGTCCACTGATTCTAAAACAGCTGAAAAGAATGTTAATAGATTAGCTAGACATGAACGCTTGCTTGTGAAGCCATGTTGGGAATCATTGATCAACTTGTGCTTCTCCAGGTGATTTCGAATAGAGTTTGAAATTAATGCTTCCAGTAATTTGCCTACAATTGATGTTAAACTGATTGGATGGTAGTTAGACAATAGTGATCTACCTCCTTTCTTGAAAATCGGTATTACATTTGCTATCCACCAGGATTCTGGTACTACAGCACAACCGTCTTAAGGACGTGTTAAACTAATTTGCTAAGGGCATACTAAGCTCTTCCTTACATTCCTTTAATACTCTGGCAAATATCTCATCGGGACCTGGCAACTTATAAGGCTTTAACTTGTCTATTTGCTTACTAACATCGCTACTAGTCACTACTATCTCGCTTAATCTATTTTCTTCACTATCTCTGTATATAGTCGGTCCCTCGGGTATCATATTTAGATTTTCGGTGGTGAAAACTGTTGAAAAATATTCATTCAGATTATTGCTCATTTCTCCGTCATTATCAGTTAGCTCGCCAGTATCCGACTGCATTGGTCCAATCTTTTCTCATGTTTTAGTTTGATACATTTGAAAGAATCACTTATCTCGGTTTTAACCCTACCGGTCAAAACCTTATAATAATCTCGGAGGTAAACTTCACCACATTTATTCTACCTAAAGCCTTCCTTTGGCCAATAATGTTCTTTAAATAATTATTTATCCATTTAGGGTCATTGTTGTCTGATCTGAGTTTTTTGTATGGTATGTTCTGCCTTTGTGCATTAAGTAACTCATTATTTAAATTGTCGTGGAACTCGGCAATCTCAGATCTCGTTATCAGGTCGGTTTCAACCGTCATGTTCCCCCCCCCCCCCCCCCAAGCGCGACACCCCCTCTCTCAACTGCCTCTACAAACTATCAAAGTTTGCCCTTCTGAAATCTGGGACTTTTGTGGGATTTTCCTTACGTCTGCCCTGAAAATCTAACTGGAATCTAATTTCTTTGTGGTCGCTGGCAAGTTCGTTCCCAACCTGGACTTTGTTAATGAAGTTTTCTCTGTTCGACAGAACTAAATCGAGTATATTATTACCGAGGGAGGGTTCGGTTATATGTTGACTTAGGAAACAGTCCTGGATCGTTTCGAGAAAATCCTCTGATTCTGAGTTACCCGTAAGGTCAGTCCAATCTATTTAGCCAAGGTTAAAGTCGCCTACTATACAGACTTTGTTGTGTATGGAAGCCCTGCGCATTTCATCCCAGATAAGTCGCTCACTAACTCTATCAAGATTGGGAGGTCTATATATTACTCCTGTGATTAATTTTCCCCTACCGTCGATTAATTCTATCCAAATTGTTTCTGTATTCCCCTCAGTTTTTATTTCCTTATTTATTTCACACTTCAGGTTATCCCTGACATAGATTGCAACTCCGCCTCCTTTCCTCGTCTGCCTATCGGTATGGAACAATTTGTAACCCGCAATTTGGTATTCCACAGGTAACTCACGTGAGTCTAGGTTGATCCATGTTTCAGTGAATGCTATTATATCGATTTTTTCGGTACATACCAAGGCCCTAATATCATCCATTTTGATTCTCATACTTCTACTGTTCGCGTAGTAGACATTTAAGTTAGTCGTGTTCTGAGTTTCCCCTTTACCGCGTTTAGGTTTTAACTCCCTGTCTAATTTAGTTTTGTCATCATTCCTAACACTATTTCCCTGTAATCTTTCACTTTGTTTACCCGCTCCCACTGCAGTCTCCTCCACCCCCGTGCCCATATGTTCCCCTAGTAGTTTAAAGACTTCGATATCTTTTGAACTGCCCCCTCTAGAGACCCAGCCAGGGTTGCTACCCCCTCCCGAGACAGGTGTACCCCATCCCTAGCATAAAGGTCCCTTCTGCCGGAGAAGTTGTCCCAGTTGTCAATGAATGGGACTGATATTGACCTGCAATATCTGTCAAGACGCTCGTTGACACCAGCTGCCCTTGACAACCATTCATTGCCAACTCTCCTTCAAGGCAGGACACCACATATGATAGGGATCCCTCCCTTAGCCCTAATGCGTTCTATAGCTGTCTTGAACTTACCAAGAAGGCCAGCACCTCACTATGTATATCTATTTTGGTTTCCTTCTATATAGTTTTTCTGGCAATACATTGTTTTATTATGTATATTATTATTTATATCATATTAAGCTTTGTCTTCTGATTTTTGGCCATTAGCCAGGTATCACCCCCTCCCCCGGGATTTTTGGTGACCATGTTAGTTGGGTTGTGAACCAGGTGTTATCAGTATCTGCTTGTCTGCCAGACACATTCCTCTGGAATGAGACGTAAGCCCATGTTAGGTAAGAGCAACATGACCGCTGAAAGCATTGACAGCGGCATTAAAAATGCGTCTTGGCCTATTTTACTAGAATTAAAAAATGAGTTTTACATTTCAGTTACTATTCATCTCTAAACATAGCATAACGGAATATAAAATGGTAAAGAATTACTTCGTATCGGCATTAAGGGTTTGGCTTTATTTAAAGTTAAGTGAAGAAATAAATTTACATAATCTAGTTATCCTACTCAATGATCCATAAATTATATTGACCTGTTTTACTAAAATTTAACTTATATGTTTTTTTCACATTTCACAATTTTTACGACTTTAATTCATCCTCATGTTCAACAGAAAATCAGTGGAAATGTACTCGGTATCAAACGACCAGGTATGATTTTACTTCAGCTGAAACTAGAAAAAATCACAATCAAATCTTGCTCAAAGATGCAGTACATGATATTACAAAATTCTGGGTCTTCATTATCCTCCTCTGTCTTCTGTGGGGTCTCCATCAACACAACCACCAGCTCTCGTGACAGGACGGCACCTTCTGTCCACTTAAACTTCCAGCTTCCCTTCTGCAAGTTCCGAACCATGAGCTTCTGGTGCAGGAATGGCTTGGGTTGATTTAGCTGCCTGATTTCAAATAAGAGCTTGATAATTAGCCCCTTTGATGTGCATTTTCAGAGAATCCCCGTAAGGAGGAAGTAGGCTCATGTCCACCCCACCACACCTTGTCAGCACTGCTCCGTGTTTGCTACTGAACCGTTCCAGGAATTACTTGTGCCTCAGTTTGTTGATGTCCTTTGTTGATAATCCCCCACAGAGAAGGCACGTAGGTGCTCTTCAGTTCCCAAATAGTGCGAATGTTAAGAAAATCGAGGTGTTGCCTGAGGATCTTCATTGTTGTAGTCCTTTCCTTTCTGAAAAACACACTCGTGATATAACAGCCACTGAATGCATGTACTGCAGGAAGAACTTGCCAGATCTCTTTCCCCACTTCATGAATCACCCTTTGTTTGTCTGAGTCTTGTTGCCGACTCCAACGTCAAACAGAACTTTCAGTCTGATGTTCTGTGCAAACTTTAGCAGAAGAATGAACACATCAGTGACTGGAGATTACACAGTTATCATCGACTCGCATGACCTGTGAGCTGCAATATGCAGGTAGTGGAGCACATTGTGTCTGCTTCCTCTTGAATGGAGCTTAGTTCCTCAACTTCTGAAAAGGTCTTCTGCCCATCAGCACTCTTAAGAGAGGTGCACTTGTCGGCACAAACAAAGTAGATCTTTCTGCCCAGTAGCGCCTGTGCATATTTGTCCTTTTTCCATTCGTTCAGAAGGAAACAGGTAAGGCTTTGCTTGTTTTTGTCATTTAACAAGAAACTTTTCAGTCTCTTGGGATCATTGTCATGGGACCTTTGATCAAATATGCTGTGGATGAACCTCTTCGATCTCTTTCAATACTCTTGACAGAGAAGATGGCAGGTAATCGGTTATAAAATCCAAACGTGGTTCTTTTGGAAGCTGTTCACATACACTCTAGTTACAGTAGTTCCCCAAATGTAGTAGGCACGGTCACTTGTGCTTGGAACAAAGCATTTCCATCAAAGACGTAGTTGTTTTTTGTTTTGAGGAGGCTTTTCCGTGGTTTCTCCTTCCAACAGGTTCATAAGCTTGGACTTATCCGTTTTTGCTAGTGTTCCATCTACGGTTGCTAATGCCCAGGGATCTGGACCCAAGGGGAAGCTCAATACCCTTTCCAAGCTCATGTTCTGGTCCATTGTAAGATAACGAGTTGACCAAGTACGTTTTTTTCAGCTGTGATTTGCTTGGACTTCTTTGACTACCTTATAACTTTCAATGACTTGGCAGTCTTTGAAAATGTCTTGAGTTTAAGCCGCATTGAAGCTCTTTGTTCTATCAACCAGTCGTTCCTTTATAATGTTCTGAAAACTTCTTCAGTCTTGTCAGCATTTAATAGATCGTCTTCAATGTCCTTCAGAGTTGGTGCCCCTGAAGAAAGGCAGTAAAATATATTTTTCTTCGTTAAATAGAAGGTTGAGAAATCTATATTAAATATCTAAACTAAACCAATTAATACTTTTATTATGCTAAAATGTATAAAATATTTCATTTAAATTTTGAAATGCTGCTAGTACAATGCCTGGCAACTTGGTAATTATGTCTGTCTCAAAGATTACCTTCATCACCACTGACTGACTCTTGCTCGTCAACTTCAGTCTTTATTCTTATTTACCCAATTATCTTTCTCTTCAGATGAAATAAAAGCCACATGGTCTGGCATGACATTCACCACAAGTATATCATTTTTTTCTCATGTTCATTAAATTAGAAAACCTGTACACCTGTGATGAAGTGCAGTAAACCGTCTAAAATATACTGCCACGGAGGTTACTGCCACATTATCCAATCACAAAATCCTACGTCACATTGCTGGGGGGAGCCTAGTGTAACATAATAACTCAATAGGCCAACTTGTTTCGGTAATTCATGTATTTCACTGGTGGGTAAACAGAGCAAAAGGGGGATCACCCAATAATTTGCTTAACGGTGGAGATTAATCAGCAAAATATTGATATCCGCAGCGGATACCAATTAATTGGTTCATCTCTAATACTAATACTGTACTGATATTTTCACTTTGAAGAGGAGTCAATTGGACACGGCAGTTCATTGATTACATTTACTTGATCAAAATTTAAGTGAAGAAACCACAATGAGAGATACCCTTTACTGTGCTGTACTGTACTGTACTGTAGTGTACTGTGCTGTACTGTGCTGTGTTCTGCTGTGCTGCACTGTGCTGTACTGTGCTGTGTTGTACTGTTATGCGTTGTACTGTACTGTACTCTACTGTACTCGACTCACCTAAAGTTTCTGGTGCATCAGGTCTCCCTTCTCTTTTGGTCATCATTTCTTGCCTCCTCCATCTTCAAGTCACCATCCTGAAATTAATAATATTTTAGCATCTCTGTACAGTACAGTACTAATAGAAAATTAAACGGTAAACGTACATTGTATACCTAAAGTACATTGCCCATATACAGTACAGTACAGTACAGTTTGCACAGCACAGTACAGCACAGTACACTACAGTACATGTTACATTTTTTTTTTTTTATTACAAGCATTAGCCCACCCGGGCACAGGTCACTGACCCACATCGGGGCCTGGGGGGCGAAAATGTACTGCAGGTATCCGCCAATATAAAGTACGGTACATATGCCTGATAAACAACAGTTTCAACAAATGTCTACACTACACTAAAGCAAACAATGAATAAATCCCATTTTGACGACCCCTTTATCTTTACATGAATGCAATCATTTGCTTTAACCCCTTCACTACATGGACGCCACTTAATATTTTACTTGGCTAAGGCCAACCGATTTATATTTAGGTCAGAGAGGACCCGGTACACAAGTGGTTAATGAATGACATCTTTAAAGAATACAAACCTGTCATATTACCCAGGTTGTGCAGACGTTGAGTTACTACTGCGCCCTTACAAAGTTCATCATTTTCACTATTTATTCTTTAAAATAATGGTTTAACTGAAACTCCAGCTGACCAAGAACATAACCCTAATAATACTTTGGCTCAACAATACATATATATATATATATATCAACAAGTTCTCGCCAGAAGTTACAATTTCATTTAGGAAAGGAACGGAACCAGTGTTAAACAGAGGTGAACAGTGTGAACAGTGCTTAAGTCAGTGAGAACAACTCAACAGTAACAGTAGTACCCACGTTAACCTTCACACAGTGAGGTCCCAGGTACCCAGTGATAACGAGACCCAACAATAACCAGGGATGTGTTAATCCGCCTACGATAGGAAGGCCTAAGACCACACCTCACTCATATAACACCATCTGTGAGGGAATTACTACACCACATGTCCCTCATAACACCATATGTGAGGGAATTACTACACCACGTCAAGTCCCTCATAACACCATCTGTGAGGGAATTTCTACACCACTTGAGGTCCGTCATAACACCACCTGTGAGGGAATTACTACACCACGTCAGGCCCCTCATAACACCATCTGTGAGGGAATTACTACATGTCGTGATGCCCCTCATAACACCATCTGTGAGAGAGTTACTACACCACATCAGGCCCCTCATAACACCATCTGTGAGGTAATTACTACACCACGTGAGGCCCCTCATAACACCATCAGCGAGGGAATTACTACACCACGCCAGGTCCCTCAAAACACCATCTGAGGGAACTACTACACCACGTGAGTTCCTCCTAACACCATCTGGGAGGGAGTTACTACACTACGAGTTTGCTGTTCAACACCTACATTAATCTGTATGTTCACTGTATGTTCCTTTACCTTTCTCTAATGAAGGCTTTTGTTAAACCACCAATGTATGTAATAAGTCACTTATGTCCTATGTATATTTTCAGCCTTCGGGCTGCAGAATTTTTCAATAAACCGTTAATTATTATTATTATTATTATTATTATTATTATATATATATATATATATATATATATATATATATATATATATATATATATATATATATATATATATATATATATATTCATTTATTTATTTATTTATGTATTATTATTATTTTTTTTTTTATGTATTTCCAGGAACAACACTTCTGTATATCGAGGGGCACCTGGGAACTATATTACCGAATAAATATATCTCTCCATTATCTAGTTTAGGACCAAACTATGTTCATCATAAATTTAAAGGTTCAGATTATGGAAAAACTCTAGTCAAAGTTTTATTAAACTTAAACATTTACGAGCCAGACTAATGAAACGACTTGACTAAACACGTGTCAACAGGCAGTCGGCCCAGAAAATATTAATATGCAATGCTTTACAACTACTGTATGTACATATAAATTCCTTGTCAAGTCTAATAAACATTTAAAAAAATAATACTCCACCATTTATAATTCTTCATTAAGTATCAAGTTTATATACTCTGTAGTATACAAGTTATCTGCATTAAAATATTATTACACATTATGGTTCTAATATAAACATGTGAACTGGGATCATAAAGTACTGGACAAATTATAACAACTATACAGATGCAGGCAAGTCATTAATGTCAACACCAGTTATCTGTGTAACTCATCAAAATTTTAAATCTTAAGATGCATGGTCAAGCAAAAGGTCCCCCAATGACTGGAAAATGGCATTTATGAGCCCTATATTCTAATTGAGATCACCCATGAATAATTATAGGCCAGTGAGTGATCGTCATATTGTATAAAGGACTTGGGAGTTTTATACAAGATGTCATGATGGAACATCTATGAAACAACCTTGTCAAGGAATGTGAAATTTGCTTTAAGTAAGGACGTTACTTGACAATTACTAGAGGTACTAAATGTGTATGATCCTGTAACGTGGTGGCAATACTGTATTGATAATAGACAGTACATCGAGAATTTGCTAAAGCTTTCGACAGTACCACGTGGAAGGCTGAAAATCAATCTTGATGGGTACGGTTTTCCTGGAATTTCCTAGTGTAGGTCA
This sequence comes from Homarus gammarus, assembly GCA_958450375.1. NCBI lineage: Eukaryota > Metazoa > Arthropoda > Malacostraca > Decapoda > Nephropidae > Homarus > Homarus gammarus. The sequence continues at coordinate 57,038 of CAUDMG010000150.1, forward strand.
GTGACTTTCTCTACAGCAATGTGTGGTGATTAATGGCACGAAATCATCATGTGTACCCGTGACAAGCGAGGTACCACGGGGTAGACTACCGGGATCATTGATTCATAAACGAATTCCAGATGTTATACACCTCTTAAAATGTTTGCAGATGATACAAAGTTATTCAGGGAAATTAACCAAACGGACAGAGAAGAGCTACAGAAAGATCCGTCAGATTCAGGAGTGGTCAAAGGAATGACTTAAGAGTCAAGGTCACAAAATGCAAGACACACATACAGTCATACCAGGAGTAAGGGGCACATCACAGGTCCCAACGTGATGAAAAAACCGCATTAACAGACCAAATGTAAAAAACGACCTGGATGTGTATGTTGACAGCAAACTGAAATGTGAGAATGTGAATCTTGCAACTAAGTTAGTTGATCACATAAGAAGGCCATTCGCATCCCATGACAACCCGTCCCTCATTACATTTCTTCAGAAGTGAAGGTTTCCCCATTTCGAAATGCTACACCGTCTGGCCCCCGAGATGTGCTAGAGACTATAGAAAACATCCACAGGAAGGCCACCCGGCTGGAGCCTGCACTACAGAACCTCAGGCATCCAGAGATTAGAATGCCTGCAGTTAGTTGCCCTTCTTATAGGCAGGCAAAGGGTGACTTCATAGAATTGTATAGTCATCTCATAGGGAACTTCTAAGTCGAGTGTTCATAACGAACTGGCAGATACCTGCCCCATTAATGGTCAAAGCTTAAGGTTTAAGAAGCCACAAGTTTAGAAAACTGGGCAAATTTTCTTGGAGTGAGGTGTGAACTCTGATTAACCTGCAAGAATGTTGTGACAGCACCGAGAGCGAGCTCATTCATGACTTGGCCAACACTTGCATTCCCTAGAAAGACGAAGAGTGCGGAGAGATATAATAGAAGTATTTAAGTGGGTGAAAGGAATCAACAAAGGCGACATAGAGAAAGTTCTTATAATATCCAAGCAGGATAGGACTCGTAGCAACGGATTTAAGTTGGATAAGTTTAGGTTTAGGAGGGAGATAGGAAGAAATTGGTGTACAAATAGGGTGGTGGACGAGTGGAACAAGCTTAGCAACTTTGTAGTGAGTGATGAGATGCTGGAAAGTTTTAAAATGAGGCTAGATAGATTCATGGACGATAGGGTGTGCTTGTAACTCCCGACAGGAGCTGCCATGCACAGGCCCGCCGGCCTATTACAGACTCGAGAAGTATAGATGGACAAAGAGAAAGGAAAAAGAGTAAATTGTGTATTATTGTGGTATAGTTTATGTTACCGCCACAGTAGGATAAACTAGAAGGGAAAGAGAGAGATAGGGAGGGGGGGGGGGATAGTCTCTAGCCGCCCAGTGAGCCATCAAGTCAGGGAGTTAATAAGTCCTACATTAGACCCGAAACACGTAAGTTTTTATATAGTTTAACACCGCCACTCTACTCAAATATATCACATGTAGTTGTTAATAGTGAAGGAACATACGAGTGAATTAACTATCTCATACGTAACATATGTCATTTGTACTCTGCAGGTTTTGACCGAATAAAGAACAACCGAGTCCTACGTGCAAGGGTCTCATTATCCCTCAGTCGCTCACCGGGCGGTTACAGTATACAGTATACATGAGTTACAGCTTATTACAATTTTTCTTTCTATGGTGTTTGAAACAAAGGAATTTAGCTGATATTTTTCGTTTTTAAATTATTTTTTCTATGTAAAAAGTCAAAGTAGAAGGAATATTATTTTAACTTGTTCACAGTTTTATGTTAGAAACGCGGTAAAGAAAGCACGACTTAGTGACAAGTATACGGCTGGTCAAACAAAACAGTATATTGGAGAAATAATGCAATTTGTATTTTTTTTTGTGAATTATATTATTTGCAATTTATTAAACATTTTCTTTAAATTATGTCTGAATCAAAGGAATTTAGGTTTAGCTGATGTTTTCCATTATTATGTTCCCGAAGTTATTTTTTTTCCATGTAAAAAGACAAATTAAAGGCAAATATATGTAGTATAATACCATGGCCTCATTAAATTAATCCTTGTCTGGGTTTGGGCATAAAAAATTATAAGCCTGGATATAACACAAAATAGTACCTGGCAACACAAGCGACTGAGCCCATGACTTAGGGACAAAAACCACAACCAACTTCCGGTGGACGAAGACCACGAGGTTCTAAACATAGTGGGCCATGCGGTCTGATGCAATATCAGAGGAAAAACAACCTGAGTCTGAATAATGAGGAAGCTTGACTCATAGATAATACATCAATCTATAAATAATAAGCACATTCCCATCACAAGATCAACACTCAATACACTTACTGTACATTAACTCAGCCTTACTAAGAAACTCCTCACATCCATCACTGATATTTCAGTGAAGAGAATTATCGACTTGATCGATGTTTTCAAGGATCATGAACTGACCTCTGCCTCCATTATAATACTGTGTGGGCATCAAACCCAACTTGCATATGCACCTCCCCCCCCCCCCTCCCCCCCAGTTAGGAAGATCATTTGCGAGGGAAACTTCATAGAAGAAAAGTCTTAGAATTGACTAAACTACTGATACCAAAGATAAAATTTCTAAGATTCCCGGGATGACCCGAACTAAAATTAGTAATTGCCAGTATTTGGATCGTGAGCGTTTGCTGTTTTTCATTGAAAATGGGTTTAAAAATACCCAGTTTTCACTGATTTTATTAAAGGATACTGTATTATGTTGGGAAAAATATAGAAATGGCGGAAATCATATCCTAACCTAACAGTTTCAGCCACAACTCAGTTAGAGCAATTTTGTGTTTACCATTAGTTATATCTTGTCAATAGGAACAACTTTTTCTAATACCAATTCCGTCGCAAATGGACATTAACCGAGAAAGTAAATTCACGTAAGAAATTAATGTAAATCTGCAGTCATCGCGCGCCGTACTCTCACGTCCACAAAAAAAAACAAAATTAACCATGATGCTTCTTCAACAACGTTACTTTCAATGGCGGGGACGGTTAGGTAGGTTTCTTTGGGTGGTTAGGTCAGGTTGTATGGGGAGATGGTAAGTCCAAAACGACTCATTTTAGACAGAAATAAAGATCAAATTGGGAAAACTTGTGGTCAAACAGTAGTTGTGGTTGAAACTGTAAATTTACCAACTGGCTTATATCTAGAAAACCAAACATTTACACAAGTGAATAGAAGTGAAAGTAATCAGCATATATAACAGTCTAAAAACAACCACCATATTAACAGAACAGCTGACGGTCACCAGTCGTATAGTAGACCTTAAAATTTACCGTTAATATCCAAAGAACTGTAGAAAGTTTAAACGAATTCCACTAACTCCTGGTCCTAACCGTTTGCTCCACTGTAACTGAGAAATTTGAGGGAGGTGACAATTGTTGGCCTCTTATGAAAATATGCTGGATAAAGTTGAACTAGCAGGAGCCATAGACCCATGGATGCTACACTAACTATAGATAAAGGTCTCAGCCAAATAGCAAACTATGCTTACTCAATTGTATAAACGCGAACGAACAAGAACAAGCATTCTCCTTTGCTTGTTCAAATTGTAGGAAATAAACCGAGCCTTAAGTATGTAACTTGAAAAAACATTAAAGTCCATTAATAATTCGATATTTTACAAGTGGAATCAAAAGATGTTTGCATATCAATAGTTGCTATAGGCAGATCTCATCCACCCCTATCACTTTTCCTTATGGTATTTCTATCGCAAATTACATGTAAGCGAGATATTTAACATTTTTGGCTATTTACCGTAAATAATCCTCTGAAAAATCTGCCGTCATCTCTTGTCAGTTTACAAGCGACCCGCTCGGTCCCAGCTTACAGTACATTTCTCTCACGTCCATTAAAAAACTCAAAATGACACCATAATGATTAAAAACAAAGTTGTTATCATCGGTACAGTCTCACCCAAAAGTTAGTTAACTCTCCCAGCCAGCTATTGCCGCACTGTCTGCTTCAGATGTATGAACTTGAGTCTGTTACTTCGAACCTTTAGATTCATTCGTAAAGATGAACGAGAAGATGGATACATTTGTATAGATAGACAGCAAATGTTTTAATCTCATTATCTGTTGTACTGTACAGGTAGTTACTTAAAAAACGTAAGATATTCAGAGAACTTAATAACAAACGCACTGTGAAAGAGCCCTCTCAGCTTCAGGAGTGGTCAGAGAAATGGCTGTCAAGATTCAGGTCAGGAAATGCAAAAGGATGCATTCAAGGGCGTCCCCAGGGGTGGTTGGCAGCCCTACAAAATACTTACACTACTTACGCCCATACTAAACTGATCTTACTTGTATGGCAATTTCACTTGTTGCCACTATACGAAATCGAAGTTGAAACCACGTTTTTCCGATGGTTTTTGATGTGTTATGAACGAATTTTACCTTCATTTCTGGCGCAAATCAATAGAGTTTAGCTAAAAAAAATCAAGGTAAAAAGTATTCAAAACACACCGACGACCATTAGAAAAAACAAAACCCTAACCTAACCTAACCTGACCTGACCTGACCTGACCTAACCTGACCTGACAATCTAACTTAGGGACGCCACAGTCGTTCGATGTTCTGGGTGTGTACCGCCACGTACGAACATGTATAATAAAATGTTAAATACTCGCTTAAATGTAGCTTGCGCCAGAAATGTCATTGAAGAAAAGTGTCTTAGAATTGTTAAAACTACTGATTGCAACTATAAATTCACGAGATTCATTTATTGGCAATACGTAAAAGGTAAATTTTCATAGATATTAAAAATTTAAATATCTCGATTATACGTAATTTGTCTCAGAAATGTCATTGAAGAAAAGTGTCTTAGAATTGTCAAAACTACTGATTGCAACTATAAAATTCCCGAGATTCATGTAGTTGCAACAAATTATATAATACCAATAAAACATCTTAATAAAGCATAAAAATCAATCTAGATAAGTTATACCTTTTGAATGGTTATCCCCCCTCCTTTTCCTCTTAGGGCGAACTTTCCGTTTTCGTTATTCACAAGCGATGGGGTTAGTATGAGAGAAAACGTGAACGTCGGAATTTAGCAAAATACCCGAGACTTAAATTTTGGCTGGACAGATCAAACATGGTAATTGTTACGTTAGACTCTTGCTTGTTACTGCCGGCTCTGTTGTTGATGCAAATATTGACGCCTGAATCATTAATATGGATACGACTCCACTCACCTCCCATTCCTTCTTCCTTCTGCAGGGTCTAGATTTCTCCCTATTTCGTTTCTTCCACAGTCCGTATTAATCCCTATTTCGTCTACTTCCATGGTCTAGATTCCTTCCTATTTCATCCTTTTTTTTCCAGAGTTCGTATTCCTCACTATTTCCAGAATGTAAATTTCTCCCTATATATTTTCCTTCCAGGTTCCAGACTACATCCCTATTTCCCCTCTCTCCATTATTCGTATTTCACAAGGATTGATAAACGATCACTATTCCCCCATAAATTATATATTAAAATTATACCTAAATTATTCAACTCAAACTAAAACACTTGAAAAAAAAATATAACATAAAAAAAATAGTTGGGATATTGAATCATAACTCCTTAACTAACTAGTAAAGATGGCGGGGAATCATTGGTTAAAATTTGAATTGACACAAACCTCTGAATATATCAATAATTACTCAATACAACCATCCCTCACCAGTGACTCTGAACCCTTTGGTGACGATGGTTTAATCCTTGATGGCGTTGGTTTAACCTTTTCATGGAGATGGTTTAACCCTTTCATGACTGTTTTAACCCTTTCATGATGATGGTTAAACCCTTTGGTCATATTTTAGCCCTTTCATGACTGTTTTAACCCTTTGATAATTATGTTTTAGCCCTTTGATGATTATGTTTTAACCCTATGACGACTATGTTTTAACCCCATCACGACTATTATGGTTTAACCCTCTGACGATGATGATTTAACCCATTTATTATTATGATTTAACCATTTGGCGTCAACTGTCTAACGCAGTAAGGACGATGGCGACTTCCCCTGTATTTTATAAGTAATTCCGTAACATCATTATATTCATCGTCTTCCGCCATATTATCGGACAACTTTATTTCGTATCAGAAATATTAGTGTTTGGTGAAAGTGAGTGAGGGACTTGAGTGAGTGAGGGTCTTGAGTGAGTGAGGGTCTTGAGTGAGTGAAGGTCTTGAGTGAGTGAGGGTCTTTTAGTGAGTGAGGGTCTTGAGTGAGTGAGGGACGTGAGTGAGGGACTTGAGTGAGTGAGGGACTTGAGTGAGTGAGGGTAGTAGCAACACTTGGCTGGTTCATAATTACGGGTGACTAAGTTATGTAAACATTAACTCGCTGTTCTTTGCCAGACGTAAATATAAACAGGTCGTAAACATCATTTTGCTTTCGTTAATTCTCTTTCGTTAATACAATTATTCATGTATCACCATTTTTTTTCTTTTTTCTCAACCAAACGACTATTTAACCGTATTTTCTCGGTTGATAAACACACTAAATACTTTCTTTACCGAATATAAACATCAGATATATACAACTGACTTCATGACATGAGCACATTAATTTATTATATATTTACAAGACCTGACCATTAAACTTGTTGCTTTACTTCACCACTAGGGGCCCTGGAGGTCGGAGATCCAAACACTAATGATGAGGACAGTGTGACATGACAGACGCCCACGGATGCCCATAGACGCCCACCACTAAACACTTCTAACCAAACTCTTACAATTATAATATTTATTTAAACATGTTTTTATATACAATCAAAAACTATGTTGTATATTAAACTATTTTCCTTAATCCATACGAAAAGAATTTGTACTAAATTGAAAACAGATGAATATATTGTTTGCCTTTACTCAACAAGCATTTGAATACAAGTTTAAAATATACTGTACTTGTTTGTTTATTAAGTAAATAGAATTTGTGTAAGAAAAGCTTAAGCAAAATTAATAATAATACCCAGGAACGTACTAATAAATAATACAACATAATTAAAAAAATCAGGAATATTTTACCCAATGGTATATAATATTTTCCTAATCTCTAAATCAGGGTGTATTTTTTTTCCACTGATTTTTAAGATAATTTATATTAAACTGATTAAAAAAACAACTATTTTTTTTTCTTCACCCTCTTGAGTTTTTTTTAGTCGACGGCAAAGTTCTCGTCACATATTTTTACATCATTATTTAAGGTTCACTTTGGCCTCTACGAAACAAAACTACATATATTTTAGCTATTTTTTTCTAAACTATCGAAATATTTTATCCATTTATTTTTATATTTTACGTTGATTCGCTCTCTATAATATTTTATTTTTATTTTTATTGTTTTTTGGTGAAACCGGACGGGAGGAGATAACATTGCCTTTCGTCTCTGTTGATTTGTTCGGTGATCTCTTGTTCTGTCTGTTAGCTTTTATATCTATTCTGTTTGTCTGTTAGTCTGTGTATTTAACAACTCTTACGTTTGTTTGGTTTTGTATCTATAATTCTATCTAATTCCGTGTGCCAATTTTTCTGCTTCATTACATTTCGTTTTTATTCCCCTTCTTCTTATCATTCCTCCTATCCACCTCTTCTACTCCACCTTTCCTTCCTCTCCACCTCTTCCTATCTTCTCTTCCCTCTTTTTCCTCTCCATCTCCTCCTCTCTTCTTCTTATCCTCCTTTCTCCTTTCCTCCTGCCGCCTTCTCCCACCTCCTCACCGATGAGAAACTAGTATTAATAAGATAGAGCTGAGTACATTCGTGTCCAACGCCATTAAACACCAATAAATTATGTATACCTGTTCATTCATTATTTTGGCGCCAATATTATACCATTGAGGTAGCTCGTCTTTTATTTTTACACCAATAAAGCTTACATTGAGATGAAATTAGGTTTTATAATGTTTTAGTGCCATTAAAACGTCATTAAAGGGAATTTATGTAGCATTTAATTGAAATTTTTTGGCAGCATTAGAAAGTGGAAATAGGGATGTTACTTCTGTATGTGGTAATCGGATGTTTCCTTTTTGTATATTAATGCATATTGTAATGTTACGGCTTTTATGTGATAATATGAACATTTATCGTGTTAAATAAATAATAATTGGAATATCACTTTTCCTGTGTGAAATCGAATTTTTGCTTCGTGTCTTTTAAAAACGTGTTAGAAATTTTGTTTGGTGGTGTGTGGAAGCTTTATATAAATACAAGCAATAACACCGAACTGTAAATATTTGCAGATTATAATGAGTTATTTATTTGTTTTATTAGAAGCGTTACGACAAGAGGAACACTTAAAATTAGTGAAGAAAATATATCCCGCCAAAAAGAGTTGTCTGGCGCGGATCATATACAAATTATTTATTTTAAGGGTTTATATATATCATATATTCTTTTATATATCAACGTTCATATAATTTTAATTAATTTATTATAAACTATTTTAATATTACAAATACATGAATAATTGTGTTATTATATCTATTGCCATGATCCCTACCAAAGTCTTGCTGTATACCTGATCATTTGTGTGCTTTTAAAAGGTGTATAGTATTGTTTTATTATCTATGTCATTCTTTATGAAACTTTAACTTTATGAAATAAAGTTTATATTTTGTTTTAAAAACATACGTTAAACAAATATTGACACTTGGAGTAATAGCGCCGAAACGTTATCGTCGTGTGGTAGTGACAGACGGGTAAGTTTTTATCTGTGTTTTATATATATTTCTTATAATTTACAGCTGTTTACTGAACCAAAATATAATTAAAATACTAAACTACAACTCCAATCAAGTAATTCACCTACAACACCACTAATAAACTCGTAAATAAGAAGAAATATCACAGGGATAATAATGCACCTTGAATTTCTGTATATAATACGACCTTTACTAGCGTCGTGTAGTGAGTATTAACAGGAAAAAATAACAACTTTGTTATTTACAGTGACAAGTACAACGTTTCCTGCTTAATTAAATCGGCCTGTAGTTGTTTACAATGAACCCAGTAGCTACCAATCAACGCACAGTTTTAAGTGAAGTATGTTAACACCAACCAATCAGCGCACAGCTCCTGAGTGATAACTGACGTCGGCAACCAATCAACGCACAGCTCTGTCGATAAGTGATGAGTGATGTCATAAGAGAAAATGGATAAATTTACGTATTAATTAAGGTAAACGTGTCTAAATTATCCTTGGTAACAGTAATTGGAAGTATGATTAGACTTACATCATACGCCCGCCAGCTGGCCATATCCAAAACTATCGTACAGCATTAAGAAAAAGAATGGAGGAAATAGTCATAAGGTCTGCCTGTGACATTCTAACCCTTAAAATATGCCTGGGATATAAGTATGCCCCTAAATGTCCACATAATAATGCCCCCAAATATATCCACATAATAAGAATGCCCCCATAGTAAGAATGCCCCCAAATATATCCACATAATAAGAATGCCCCAGGATGTCTATGTAATAAGAATGCCCATGTGTCTACATAATAACAATGCCCATATATCTACATAGTAAAAATGCCCCAAAATACATCTACATAATAAGAATGCCCCAAATATATCTACTTAATAATGCCCCAAATGTCTACATAATAAGAATGCCCTAAATGTCTACATTATAAGAGTGCCCCAAAAATACTTCTTTAAAATGTGTGTTTTTCGCAAACTATGTGATATTATTTTCAGGCAGCGTATGAGGCACTGACCTACAAGCGTTCACGTGTTCTTTGGGGCGACAAAATAATTATCACTCTCCTCTAAGCCGATTTATTGCCGTTCGTCATGTGGTATTTTTCCTTATTTTTTTCTGTGACATTTTGGCGTAATTTTGGACTCAAGTATTTTCTTGTTTCATTTTAATTACTGTGTGTGTGTGTGTGTGTGTGTGTGTGTGTGTGTGTGAATTGGCTTCAGTTAGTCCGTTAAGACGCCCTTTGTAAAGCACACTATGAAGACCTACATATTTCAGTAATTTCAGGACTGAGACAAAATGTAGCATCTTGATACAGTTTTCAGAATAACAGTTCCTTCCAGAAATGTATTGATTATAGACCAAAATTATTGATGGATAAATAATTTGTTTTGGGGAATTCTGAAAACAGCATAATATGAATTTACGTGGGGAGTAGAGTATTCTTGTTTCAAATGGTTGTAGTCTTGTTCAGGTTGCTCGTGGTGACTGGGTTTAGCTGAGACGAGAATTAGAAATATACGATGTTATTCACCGTCTTTATAACATGAATCCTCCGAGTCCTGCTTCGGGTTATCGTGATTCTCCTTCATGCTGGTGTCGGTGTGTTGCAGTGTGTCGGGCAGGTTTATACCACACCTGCATGGTATCAGGCCAAGCATGACCTTTGGGGCTGGAGAGACTTGTCATTCATTTATTAACAAGGGTTCCTTTTTATTTTGTTGTCAAGCCTTGTTTTGTAGAAGAATCAGACAATTGAAAGAACCTGCCAGTGCTTCTCGATGACAGCCTTATAATACTATACGCTTGAAGGGTGTTCTTCAGGAGAGTGTCTTCGCATGGCGGCACCTCCCGACTCTCGCCTGCCACGGAACATTGGTTATCACATATTGTATACCTTGACGTTGCTGCAGGGAAGTTAACAAGTGAACTTTGTTAATGTTTAACCTTTATAAGACAGCTCCCAGCTAGTACTGAGAGAGACTAACGCTTACATGAGCCCATAACTGAGATGAAGAATTTCAGGGTTATTAACTTCCTTTGCCTGGCTAGTGTGTTCCGTGGATCACAAACAGTTGACGAGTGAAGCTCCAACAGTGTATAACCCTCCAGTGATACAACCAGTTTTGTGACATCGGCAAGTTTGACACGAGGTTTGGTGATCCACCTGACGAAGGTTTTACAGTGAAGACTTTTTTGTCGTCTACCACGGGAGTGAGAGTTGGGTAGTTTTCTGTTGCCTGCTGGGAGGACTGAGAACATCAAGCTTTCCTGCGCTCTAGTAGATAAGTTCGAAGCATCGCTCAGCTGATTTTATTGTCTGTACGTGCCATTAGCCTCTCCCTATCTTTTGTCTTGGTAGTGAGGCCTTCAAGTGACCCATGGTTTAGTAGACTTGGCCGCCTGGTACATGTCAGTATCCCGTCCATTCTTTCAATTCCCAGGAAGGTATGAGACTCAGACCTCAACACCGGACAGAGATGTGTTCACGCAGTCTCCTCGTCGCTCAGCTGTGAGATTTAGTCACCAAGCTGTTTGCCCTGACATACACTTAGCGAACCACCGTCAGAAAAAATGGTGAGTTTACGATTTTCACCTCAAGATTTCGACGTAATTTATTTTCGATTGAGTCTGTCACCTCAGCTCTTGCAGTGCGTTCATGACGGACATATGATGAAGAATGGGTTCAGTCAGAGGAATATTTTGAGAATTTGAGAAACATCATTCTCTATGCTTTTAAATAGCATGCTGACAGTAGTTGTCTACTCTAATTTGTAAGAATCTTCCATATCACCACAATCCCTGAGTGTTTTTTCTGGCCTTTGACACGTTGTGTAGTAATGCGTTTCTGCTGTCACAACCTCTCTTTGAGGTCACTAATAGAATTCTTTGATATAAACGTTTAGGACTGTAATGTCACAAACTGTTTTCTCGGCTCTAAACTCTACTGATGGCCTCTAAGGTTCACCACTACTCGTCCATTTGATATACTGTGCTCATCGCTGACCAAAAACTGTACGTTTTATCATAAACTTGTGAATGTGTGGCAGGTAGCGGCCCCGAGGAGTCTTGGGTGTCCCAGTGGGCTGCAGGAGTTTGCTGGCCACCGACTTTTGAAATGTAAACTCTTCTCTTCTTTCCCTGTGATTATTTGTCTTTGATGATGCTGCTGTTGATTTATCTTGTGCAGGATTAATAAATTATAACCTGTTGTGTCAGTGTAGTGATCGTCATGGGTCTGGTCAGCTGATACAGTATGATATTTTACTACAAACTAACACAGAGTCAACCGTCTATTTTCTATCAGTTTGGTTCCGTGTCTCTTTCTGACATTTTGATGACTTGTGTCGTCTGAAGATTCACTCCTTCAACTTATTTCACCTGAAGATTAATCACCATAACACTACCTGGAGGGATTAGGTTAGTGTAGGTTAGATTAAGCAAGATTGGATTAGGATTATTTAAGTTAGATTAGGATAGAGTGGTTAATCTCCAGGTGAAATAAGCTTGGGGGAGGAATCTTAAGATGTCTCAAGGAAACAACAATATTAGAATTCCTGTGCACCAACATTACTAAAGTTAGAGGTGATAAAGTATTGCTCGGGTGCAGACGACAGACTTATAGTGCTTAAAATGATAGTGGAGGTCGGCTGCTTGAACATAAGAGAATTCCTGCTACATAATTATAAAGTGTCGCGCATATGACAGTTCAAGGTTTAGATGTAAATAAACTGCCGCCACCACCTCTGTATCCCCGCCACTGCCACCCGCCTCCACCACCATCCCCGCCACTGCCCCCACCACTACCACCAATGCCTCCAACCACTGCCACTACCACCACCACCCTTAGCCAACGTAGCACTACCCCCGGCAACTACATGTATGTCAGTAGCGTCTACACACACACATACACCCACACACAGACTGAACAACACCCAGGTTGACATAACACCGCTCTGTGTCAACTCCACTTGCTGTTAAATAATTCAAGCTGGTCCTAGACCGAGACTCACTGCCAGGGCCCACCTACCCACCCACACACACACACATAAACACCCTTACACACTCACCCACCCACGCACATAAGAACAAGAGAATGGAGGAATCTACAGCGGGCCTATTGGCCATATTAAGCAGCCCCGTTAAACCCGTTTATACCCAACCCCCTATCACTCATATATCCGTCCAACTTATATTTGAAGCTACCCAGCGTGTTCGAGTTAATGATGATGTTCGGTAATCTGTTCCACACATCCACTACTCTATTTCTATTCCAGTGTTTACTTATCTCGCGCCTAAATCAAAATTTATCTAATTTAAAACCAGTGCTACGAGTTCGCTCCTGGTTGGAAAGTTTGAGTACTGTTGTTTTATCACATTTGTTCAGTCCTGACTTCCATTTATACACCTCGATCATATTGCCCCTCGCTCTACGTCTCTCGAGGGAGTGCAAATTCAGATGCTTTAACCTGTCTCCATACTCAAGGTTCCTAATGCCCGGGATTAGTCTCATCATCCTCCTCTGAAGGCTTTCTTGGGATACTATATCAATTCTGTAGTACGGTGACCAGAAATGAACTGAGTAATCCTAGTAATCCAAGTGAGGTCTCACAAATGCAAGATATAGTTTAAGGATAAACTCGCTAGTCTTGTAACTAACACTCCATTGTATGAACCCAAGTACTTTGTTAGCCTTCGAGCAAATACATATTCTTGTTTTGGTTTATGATTCTTATTTATCATTACCCCTAAATCTTTCTCATAGTCGGATTTCATTATAAGAACGTTGTTCATTTGATATCTGGTTTCTCTGTTTACATCCCCTAGGCGAAAGATTTAATTACTCACTGTATTTTAGCGTCGTCAGCAAATTTACTTATGTTGCTGTCTACGCCTAAATCTATGTCGTTTATGTACTTGTATATGATAAATAGCAATGGTCCCAGTACTGAACATTGGGGTACTCCTCTAGTGACGTCACCCAAATCGAAATTAGTGTCATTAATGCTGACTTTCTGTTTCCTGCCCTGTAACCACACCCTAATCCAGTTAGAATAGCTGTTCCAATTCCTTTACGTATTAGTCTTTCATGGGGACCCTGTTGAAGGTTTTGCTAAAGTCGAGGAAAACCACATCATAATCGTGCCCGTCGTCCACTGATTCGAAAACAGGGGAAAAGAATGATAATAGATTAGTCGTTCCCTTGGGTCCACCATCCCTGTACTTCTCACCATGTACAAGTCCTTTGTCCGTTCCTGTGTCGACTACGCCGCCCCTGCCCTCGTCAACATTAGTCGGACTGCTGTCAACCGTCTAGAAGTAATCCAAAGGAAAGCTGCTCGTATCATCCTTGGGGCCCCTCAGTGGGCACGCTCTACTTCTCTATATACCGAACTTGGTCTTTCTACCCCTCACAGGATCGAGTCCAGGAGTTTAACCGGAAAACTACCGTTTCCATTCTACGTGATCCTCGAGGCAACTATGTCCAAGCCAACTTGACTCCTGCTTTCCAAGGCCGACCTCCATCTAGAAGACAGTGGCGAGGGTCACTCATCCGAGCCCTTCAGGAACACGACCTCCTGCGTGATATTGTTGTCGCCCCTGCTATTGGTTCCTCTCCTTCTCCCTGGCTGGAGTTTCAACCTGAAGTGATTGCCCTCGGTGGACCGTTCCCGAAATCCCACGTGAACCCTGTGTTATTCTCTGCAAATACCACCTCTCCAGGATCTCCCACTGGTCCCCAGGTTGGGTCGTCCTCTACTCTGAGAGCTCTGTTGACCCCGCTACAGGTCGGGCCGGGGCTGGTGTCTGCATCTCCCGTCCTGATGCCCCTGAGCCTATTAAACTCTCTTTCAGAGTTTCTGACGGGGCATCCTCCACTCAGGCTGAGCTGATAGCCCTCCTTGCTGCCCTTCTCGCTGAGGAAGAAACAGATGGTTTCTGCCCCTTGCTTGTCTGCTGCGATTTCAGGTCTGCTCTCGACGGGATCGCATTTGGATCAGGGGAAAATAAGGACCTCATCCTCCGAATACGAGGGTTAACATCCACACTTCAGGATGCAGGCCGTCCTGTGACATTCCTATGGATACCCAGTCATGTCGGTATCTTGGGGAATGAGGCAGCAGATGGCCTTGCCAAGACTGGCTGCAACAAGGCCACACCTGACTACGTTGTTCCTCGAACACTTTTACAGCTTAGGACCCAAATTCGCTGCAAACAGAGAGAAGCTCGGGAAGGAGCCGTCCCCCTGGACTCCCCGCCCACCTGGTACGATGTCCTCCGTAAACTTCCTGACCTCTCGTATGTCTTTGGCAAAGTGTCGCGGAAAAGGGACGTGATTGCTGCCCGTATCATCACTGGGTATGACTTTGCTTGGGAGATTGGTATCCCCGCATCCCCTGAGCAACGCTCTTGTGCATTATGCAGAAGACCCGACAGCAGCACCCTTGTCCACTACCTCATAAGATGTCCCCACACACAACGCTTCCGTGACGCCTGCTGGACCACCATTCCACGACCCCCTGACGGAGACACGATGATCCCCCCCATACTGGCCAGATATTATGTAAATAATGTTGATGATGTGTTGAAGGAATATCCTTCCTTCCTTAGGCTTTAGTAAGCCCCTTTATAATATTTATACTGTATATACTTGTAACACTTGCCAGATGCTTCTGGTGTTATTGTACCGGGGTACCTAGTGACAGCACTAGGATCCCGGTTCCTTTATCAGGGAATAAAATATTTAAATTGAAATTTAATAAATTAGTCAGGCACGAACGCCCACTTGTGAAGCCATGCTGGAAATCATTGGTCAACTTGTGTTTCTCGGGGTGATTTTGAATTGAGTTTGAAATGATTGCTTCCAGAAATTTGCCTGCAATTGATGTTAAACTGATCTAGCGCCCTTGAAAATCGGTATCACATTAGCTATCCTCCAGGATTCTGGTATTAAACCCGTTTTTAATGATATGTTAAACAAGTTTGATAAGGCGCATACTAAGTTCTTCCTTACATTCCTTTAATACTCCGGCAAATATCTCGTCGGGTGACTTGTTAGGTTTTACTAACATCGTTACTAGTCACTACTAATTCTCTTAATTTTCTTCACTATCTCTGTAAGCAGTCGGTGCCTCGAGTATCATGTTTGAGTTTTACGTTGTGAAAACAGATGAAACATATATGTTCAGAATACGAATATTGCTCATTTCTACGTCGTTATCAGTTTGCTCGTCGGTAACTGACTATATTGCATAGTTGGTCAACCGCCGATTTTACTAAAAATCGATTCGAGACGCCGTGGAATCAGTGGGGAAGACAGAAACAGACTTACAGTAAGTAGGACTGGCCCTTATAGTAAGACTTACCATGCTTGAACAAAAAACAATTAATATCGCTATTTATAAATGGATGATACAAAAGTGACAAGAATGGAAAAGAGGACGACATGACAGAACACATATTTGGGTAATTATAAATAGTGATGTCTTTCAACTATTAACGGCATCAAAATCCACCTCGCTAAGTGCTTATTGGGAACCACAGCCGTCAACCATTTTGGGCATCAGGTGTTCGCTGGAGACAGACAACCTCTCCCGCAGAAGGTGGAGGCCATACGGGACTTCCCAGCACCAACCAACGCCGCGAGACTGGGCATTGAAAACTACCGCGGCTTTATCTTGCACGTCACCGACATGCTCCGCTCCCTGTATAACCTCTTGAAGGGCCTCCCACGCCACTCCAAACGACCCCTCCAACGGACACCAGCGACAGACCAAGCCTTCTCCAAGTTCAAGGGCGACATCACCTCACTCACACAACTGGTTCACCCCGCTCAGCATGCCCCTACCACCCTCACCACTGATGCCTCCTCTACAGCAGTGGGGGCTATGCTGCAACTGGAAATCCAGGGCAATCTCACCTCCATCGCCTTCAAACCCACGAATTGAGCTGTAGTGCTTTTGACCGAAAGTTGCTGGCCTTAAATGTGAATATCAGAAATGTCTGATTTTATTAAGTTCGTGCAACCTCTCACTCCCCCAAGGCTTAAAACTGTTTCCATTAACCCTTTCATTAGTAGTGTCGCACTTTAATATTTTATTCTGGATTGTAAAAGGTGAATGAAATGGAAATTAAAAATCTTTGTAGCCCAGCGATTCTTAACCTTTTTTGTTGTGATCTAAATTATGGTGGTGGGGATATCTCTTTGACCCATGTCTTCATTTCATTTCTAATAAATTTAATTAATGATAAAATAAATAGAGATTACTTGAATATATAATAAATTTGGGTCGCAACCTTGGGGTTAAGAGCCACTGCTGTTAAGGATGTTGTGCACGACAAGTGAGTTGTGGAGAGCTACGTGGAACAACAACAACACTTACCTATTTACAAGTTCTGCTTTGTTTCCTTTTACTGGCAGTCCTCTACACTCCAGCCATCGTATCACCTGGTTACCAGTATGTTGGGGAACATAAGGATGTAGAAATTTTGCCCCAGGTGCACCATCTTTGGTAAAATAATGGCAAATGAATGAGACACCATCCTGGCCGTTCAGAGTGTAAACAGCGTTTTGTCCTCAGCACCGCCCACAACTGTGACGTCAATCTTGTCACGTGTTTTAGTTTGGTACATTTGGAAAAAACAGTTTGTCTTCGCCTCTTTTACCTCATGATTTTCTTCCTTTTGTTATTTCGGTCTTAACTCTTCTGGTCAATACTTTATAATAATCTCGGAGGTAAACGTCACCACGATTAATTCTCGTACCTTTAGCCCTTGTTTGTCATATAATATTCTTTAAATAATTATTCAACCATTTGGGGTCATTGTTACATGATCTGAGTTTTCTATACGGTATATTCTACCTTTGGGCAGTGAATAACTCATTGTTTAAATTGTTATGGTGCTCGTCAACCTCATATCCTGTGGTCAGTTCACCTACTCCTCCTCCCTTACCAAATTTCTCCTGAAATTTAACCACCCTAACGCTCACCTAACCTAACGCTATCCTAACCTAAGGCTATCCTCAGTTAGGCTAGATTAAGTTAAGTTAGTTTTAAGATAGATTTATTCAACTTAGGTTAGGTTATGTTAGCGTTAGGTTAATTTACTTCTAGGATAGATTAGATTAGCACTAGGGTGGTTAACCTTCAGGTGAAATAAGCTGGGGAGAATATTAAGGAGTTGACATACCTATTACACCTGTTCATCTTCCTTCACATCTATATTAATTCTCTCTACACCTGTCTTTTTTACCTGTAGTGACTGTCTCTCTAATTCCCAGCTTTCGTCATTCTTTTCGTTGTCTTGTCCCCTTTTATGTCTATCTCTCTCCCTCTATCTCTTTTCTCTCTCGTTGTAAGTTTTCTATTTCGTTTATCTTTCACTTTTATCTCTGTAGGTTTCTTAACTTCTCTTATTTCGTGTCTCATGGACTTTACTCTTTTTCTGTCTCTCTCCTTGATCTCTCAGTCTTTCTAATTCCTCCGTCTCTCTCTCTCTTCCTATTCCTCATTCCGTCTCTCTCTCTCTCTCTTCTTATTCCTCATTCTCTACGTGTCTATATATCTCATTTACCGAGTCTGTCTTTCCATCTCTCTATACACACACTGTAAACTGCCTCTCTTGAGGGTCATCTGTCTATCTGTTTGTGTCTGACTGTTTGTCTTTCTTGTCTGTCTGTCTGTCTACCCGTCTGTGGTGTGTGTGTGTGTGTGTGTGTGTCTATCCTCCTGTGTCCTCGTCTTACACCGCTATCATCCATTTTCCTTACTTCCTCCCCTCACCTCTCCTCTCCCTCTGTTCTCCTTTCTCCTCTCGTTCTACCCTTTCCTCCATTTTTTTTACACCTTGTTTCTCCCCTTGTTACTTCTCTCCTTCCCCTTCATTTTCCTCTCGTCATTATTCCTTTTCTAACTCCCCTCCTCCTCCTCCTTCTCTTCCTCCGTCTCTCTTTCCCCATTTTTATCTCGTCTTCTCTTTCTTCCCCCTCTTCCGTTCGTTTCTCTGTTCCCCTTCTTCGTTCTCTCCCTCTTTCTCTTCTCCTTCTTCCCCTTTCCCTTTCCCCCATTGCTTACATACATCGGGTTTCTCAGTAATTACTTCATCTATTTGCACTTGCCATCTCTCTCTGCCTCTACGTCTTCCTCACATATCAAATAATATATTTCATGTTTACCAAGAAACATATTTACATTCATGAGGGAAGATACACAAATATATTTCTCTGATGATAAGTTCAATAATCAGTATAAGATACAGTAGTAGTAGTAGTAGTAGTAGTATTTGTAGTAATAGTAAATAGAAGTCTAGTAGTAGTAGCTAGGATAGTTACTTATGTATTAGGATATTTAATTTTAAGGTAATAAAATGGAGGCGAAGGTGTGGCCATTAGGGTAGGCTGGAGGCAACGTTTATTAAAAAAAAAAGTAAATAATAGTAGTAGTAGTAATAGTAGTAGTAGCAGAACGACAGCACGGCCAAAGTGATAAGTTGCAGCAATTGATGTAGCAAGTACCAGACAATTTGAAAAACAGTAGCTATAGTGCAGGAGGTGGGCGCCTCGAACTGGTTAACTACGTTACCGATAAGGGCAAATGGTTTCAGTCTCAATAAACAAGAATTTACAGATGCCAAGGCTCTAAGGTACGGTAGGCCAGTAGAAAGTTTGCCCTCCCAATGCGTGTGTG
Organism: Homarus gammarus; assembly: GCA_958450375.1. NCBI lineage: Eukaryota > Metazoa > Arthropoda > Malacostraca > Decapoda > Nephropidae > Homarus > Homarus gammarus. Next base: position 76,465 of record CAUDMG010000150.1, read on the forward strand.
GCTCTTCCTATGACGTCAATCACGCCATGGTGTGCAAGAAAGGGGGCTTCATATGCATGAGGCACGACGAAGTAAGGGCTCTCACAGCAAATATGTTGAAGGAAATCTGTCGTGATGTCAGGGTAGAACCGACTCTCCTTCCATTAGACAGTGAGAATTTCCAACATAGAACTTCAAACACATCCAATGAAGCCTGTGTTGACGTCAGTGCTCGAGGATTCTGGACGCGGGGACAGCGAGCCTTCCTCGACATCAGGATTTTTTATCCCATGGCCGCATGTCACCGTAACTTAGCTCGCGATGCTGCACACAGGAGGAACGAGAACGACAAGATAAGGGCATATGGGGAGAGAATTCAGAACGTTGATCAAGGCAGCTTCACTCATCTGGTGTACACAACCTCTGATTGGATGGGACCAAGTGCAAGATGTTTCTACGCCAGACTCGCGGAGGTGTTATCCGAACAGAAGCAGCAGCCCAGAAGTTATGTTACACCCTGGATGAGATGTTGACTGTCCTCTCTCCTTAGGTCGGCTTTGCTCTGCCTCAGGAAAACGAGAGCATCGGCCCCAAAGCCGACAACAGCTGCAGATGTTGACTATGAGGCAACAGTCACTGAATGCTGCATAGATCTGCGGCTCAACTAACTCAACACAGCTAGGATAGCTACTTATGTATCAGGATATTTAATTTTAAGGAAATAAAATGGTGGCGAAGGTGTGACTATTGGGGGAGGATGGAGGCCACGTTTAAAAAGTAGTAGTAGTAGTAGTGGTAATAATAGTATTTGTAGTAACAGTAGTAGTAGTAGCAGTGGTACTGGTAGTACTAGCAGTAGTAGTAATATTAGTATTATGTAGTAGTAGTAACCAATAGCAGTAGTAAGTAGTAATAGTTATAGTAGTAGTGTTAAATAATAGTAATATTAAGTCGTAGTACGTGTAATAGTAAATAATAGTTGCAGTAAATAGTAATAATAGCAGTAATAGTTGTAGTAAGTAGTAATAATAGTAATAATATAGTAGTAGTGTCGTCAACATCAATTTCCCCTCACAATTTACAATTTTATACACATCATTTCCACATGGTATTACACAATTGCATTCAACACATTGTACTACACACATCACCTACACACCAGGATACAATTTAGGTAATACGTAACGCCAGAGAGAACACGACTCAGACGCATAATAAACAGGGTATCTTCACGTCTTGTAAGGTCCTTGTTGTCTTCTCCTGCCCGCACCCCTGTACAGTTCAAGTATTTTAATTCACTCGATAATTCGCGTATTTAAAAAGAGGAGTATTATTCTATTCTATTGTTCCTGTATAATTTTCTTTAGTAATTAGTGTTATCCTAATCAGGTGTTATCGATATTGTTATTATTGTTTATTCTGTTCTTTTCAGTGTCGTTATCATGGTCGTTAAGTGTTTATTAGTATGACTATTATCATTATCATCATTAACAATTCATCATTATTACTAGCATCATCATTATCATCACCATCGTTCAATAGTCATCATGATCTGTTATATTTCCATCATTGTAAATTTGAGTAGTCCAGTCCGTAGATTTGTGTGTAGGAGGCGCGGGGTAGGTGGGGATGACAGAGAGAGAGAGAGAGAGAGAGAGAGAGAGAGAGAAGGAAGCATAGGGAAAGAGAGCCAGAGACGTGAGGCAGGTGAGAGTGGAGGGAGAGTGGCGTGAGAGGGGACCATCAGGAAGGAACTGACCCTGACTACCAATCCCCCCTCTCCTTCCCTCTCACCCCTCTACTTCCCTCTCCACCCTCTTCATTAGTACTAAGCTTTGTTTAAAATGTTTAGATTAACCATTTCAATATTTGTCTGTAAATTAAAGCAGTTGTGTTCATTATAGCAAGTCTTTGTGTGTGTGTGTGTGTTACCTCGAGCGTTAGTATCTTATTTGTAAACATCACGGGGGACAAATTAATCATATCTGGTGAGCATTGTCTTTGTTTAATGTCATATTTGTGTGTTTGTTGTAGCTAGTTATTTATGTCATTGTTGGGGTACTAATGTATTTCTAGGATTATTTCACCTGAAGATTCCCCCCCCCCCCCCAGTTCGTTTCACCTGAAGTTAAACTACCCTAACGATACCTGAGGTGAGTTAGGTGAGGTTAGGGTAGGTTAGGTTAGGAAATGCTAGGTGAAGGTACGTTACATTTAGGGTAGGTATGCTTTAGGGTGGTTAAAATTCCTGTGAAATAAGCTGGGGCTAATCTTCATGTGAAATAAGCTAGGGGCTAATCTTCATGTGAAATAATCTGGGGCTAATCTTCAGGTGAAATAAGCTGGGGCTAATCTTCAGGTGAAATAAGCTGGGGCTAATCTTCAGGTGAAATAAGCTGGGGCTAATCTTCAGGTGAAATAAGCTGGGGCTAATCTTCAGGGGATCCTATCTCTGGGTTTCCACAACTTAAGGCCTCTAAGCGGGTATAAAATTCTCACGTCAGATCATACACTTGACAACGACTTTCAGAAATTAAAAAAATTCCTTCTCTGTAGCTGTGGTGCTGGTGCTATTGTGGTTGTGTTGTGGTTGTAGTGCTGTTGTGGTTATGATGATGTGTTTGTAGTGCTGTTGTGGTTGTAGTGCTGTTGTGGTTGTAGTGCTGTTGTGGTTATGATGATGTGTTTGTGGTGCTGTTGTGGTTGTAGTGCTGTTGTGGTTATGATGATGTGTTTGTGGTACTTTTGTGGTTGTAGTGCTGTTGTGGTTGTAGTGCTGTTGTGGTTATGATGATGTGTTTGTGGTACTTTTGTGGTTGTAGTGCTGTTGTGGTTGTAGTGCTGTTAAAGTTGTGGCTGTAGTGCTGTTGGTGTAATTGTGGCGTTGTTGCAGTACTGTTGAGGTTATGGCTGCAGTGGTGTTGTGGTTGTGGTGTTGTGATTGTAATGGTGTTATAGTTGTGGTGGTTATGGTTGTTTTAGTGTTATTGTTGGTGGTATAATCGTCATTACAGTGCTTTTGAGGTTTTGATTATTGTAGTTAAAATTGTTCTTGTGATGCTGTTGTATTTCGCATGATGATATTACAGTTGCTTGTAGCGGTTGTAATTGTGCCTGCGGTTATATCTGTATGTTTGTTGAGCTTTCGTAGTTGTGTTTGTGGTACCATTATTGTTATTGCCGTTTGTTACTTCCAGATTATATTATTTGTGTTGCTGTATGTTCCATATCCTTTTTGCTTACCTTTGTTGTTGTTCGTTTGAGTTAATGTTACTATAAGTGTGAGCGTAAAAATATGTATGTACACACACCTATACATTATAAACAACATATGTACACATCTATATGTTGTCTTGCGTGTGTACATACATTTACGCGTGTGTAGGTTTCTCTGGGAGTGCTTCGTAGACTCACTTATGCTGTATTACAACTAGTACATCCTACAGCTACCGTAATGACATTTCCCCTCCCCTTATTACTCCTACCTGACCGTAACCATAACCACAACACACCTGTACACCACACAAACAGACTCATCACCAGTGGCAACACCCTGCAGAATGCTGCTCTCTTGCTGCAGGGATTAGAGTTATCACCCTTCTCCCTCTCTCACTACACAGGTATTCTTTGAAGCTTTCAAGTTTTACATCTCTCTCTGCGTGTGTTCATCGTGTTGGATTATGTTCATCAGTGTTCAACGTGTGGAAAAGTTGTATCGTGTTGTTTATTATTATTCAAGATATCAGTTCAAAATGTTCAACTTACATGTTAAAAAAAAATTAGTCGTCTTTCTGTTGTCAAATTTCTACCATCAGCTTAACCCGAGGACGACCAATGGCATGTGTTTGTCCCTCCTCACTGGAACTCTGGGACAAACACGACTAATGGTGGTATGTTGACCCACAGACCCAGGGCCTTGGCAGTGTGTGTCCGTAGAGTATAGTGATAGCATCTTCACTAGGAGGGAAGGTGAGGGTGGTGAATGAATAGAGGCTAGTGGAAGTTAAGAAAGGAGGCGCCACATATACACACGCTAATGATAAAAATAAATTAAAACAGGCATTACATACTCACACAACAAAAAATATACACACATAACCAGGACATACACAGACGCACAACACACACACACACACCACCTGCACATAGTTACCAACATAGTACCATCAGCTCCAACGGTGGTGGTGGTGAGAGTTGGACGTAGAGTGAATTAATGTTTCAAGTTCACTCTCACAGTTGCCTCGTCAGATAATGAAAACAGATTGAAAAAAGTTATAAACGACAATACAAAAAGCTATACAAGCATTTTAATTCAGTTCTGGATACATAACTTACCAAGGTTCTTTTTTTTTTTAGCTTTTAATTTTTGTTTCTTTTTTTGCTTTGCATTGGTTTCATTCTTATAGCTTAGTATTGGTTTCATTTTTATAGCTTTGCAGGTTTAATATTAATAGCTTTGCCTGTTTTCATTTTCATAGCTTAGTATTTTTTTCAATGTTTGTAGCTTTTCATTGTTTTAATTTGTTTTCATGTGTTGTCTAATAAATATCCCTTTTTTTGCCGTTTCTGTGCTAGTCAACATATTTCATTTCTTTTGTTAAGTGAACCCTTTTTCTTTACCACACGAGAGGTGATAATTCAAGTGATTCTTCTTATATACTGATCTTTCCGTGAGGCTTTAAAAGTCGCCTGAATATCATGCACCATCAAAGTGACTTCGTATATATGTGTATCTTTGTCCATCTTACATCAGGGGATAAAAATAAACAAGACAGTTTTGTTTATCAGTTTTAATAAAGCTTTGTATAAACACATGTAAGGTTAAAACTCTCTCTGTATCACCACCCAACTTGTCTTACCGTCTTGCTGCTGTGGCTAATGGCATTGTGTTTTATCTCTGGATTACTTAAAAGATGCACAGTTGACATTAATGTTATCATCCACTTTGGTATTTAACTCAGGAAACACTAACAGTAATATTATTGTCCTATCGTGTATGTGTGTGTGTGTGTATTAGGACTGATTCACCACTAGTGTTAATGTGTTGCTGTAAACATAATTTAGAACTTAATTATCTACCATTAACGTCAGTGTGCTGTTCGCAATCTACTGTACAGCTAAAGTGACCGTGTTGCTCCGAGCTGTTTTAAATGTATTCTACCTACCAGTTTCCCTTATTAACATATTACAAACACCTTGATCTTTCAGTTTAAGTATTATACACATGTGTTGTTTTACTATTAGCAAGAAGGACATAAGGTTCCTGAAGAGTTTTGATTCAGCTTTACTTAAGGACGGCATTTAGTAACTAGCATAAAAATGTTGACTTACATTAAATGATCAGTAATTTTAATTTAATATACTTACAATCCAGTTAATAAAATATTCCAATTATTTTCAATTGAATGAAAAAGTTCAGCTTCAATATTAATGCATTTTCGATGTATTAAAAAAATGATTTAATTTTAATTTTATTTATTTATTACAGTGACTACAGAAATACAGGAAATTGTGAAGTTACAGAATTTCTACGATTGTGCAAGAGGGAGATAGGTAACTGAGAAATATGCAGGTGGACGATATATGCATGTAGGAATATATGCAGATGAAGAGATATATGCAGATTGGAGATACAGGAAGGTGAGTGGCAATATATGCAGGTAGAAATATATATAGGTTGGGAGATTATATACTGTAGTCTCGGGAGATAAGATGCAGGTGAAAATAGCAGGGAAAAATGCAGATTGGAGGTATATGCAATGGGAGATTATATAACTGCTGGGGAATTATGCAAAAATCTGATGTATATATCCGAGATATACTATATGCAAGTGGGATATATAACGTAAGCAAGTGGGATATATAATGTATGCAGGAGGGAGGTATACTGTATGCATGAGTGGGGTATATTGTATGCAAGTCAAAGATATATGCAGGTGGGGGTATGTATGTACAGGTGAACTAGATGCAGGTGTTGGACACATGACAGTAGGACGGGGGAAGTATGCACAGGAGCCACACACAGAGGTGGGGTAAATATGCAGGTGGGATATTTACAGATGCTAAAAAGTGGAAATTGGGAACGTACAGTTCTAGGAAGTGAGGGATATCAGAACGTACTTTGGAGAGGTGCGAAAGAGGGATTATTCGTAAAATTGTTGAAATAGGAAAAATCTAATAAACATACAGAGTTTAGAACATAACAGTAGCAGAAATTGTTAAGTTACATTTCAACAGTGAAGTATAAGGTCATGTTGCATTAGAACTGAGATGGCAGGTTAACTATGGAACTAGTTAAGTTACGTAACATGAAATAAAATATATACTAATAAAGGCAAAATAAAAAATAGAAGTCAAATTCTGGACATAAATAACGTATGTTGAATTAAAAAGTACAGAATATAAAAGCCGCAACAAGAAAATAGGAAATATGTGTAAACTATTGGGGGAAAAAAAGGGAGCAGTTGCGCCACAGGAAATAGGAAATATATGGTAGAGGGGGAAACGTCGGTACAAAGCGGAAAATGGGGAGAGTCGAGCCAGTAGATTAAAGGTCGGACAAAACGGTGATAATTAGAAATGTGAGTAGATAGATGTTTAGTAATGGTTGAAACAGGAAGTTTATTGAGCTGTGATATTACTGTGTATGTGTAAATAAAAAGTGTGTAGTGTGATGATGATATGTGTGTGTGTGTGTGTGATGTGTGTATAGAATAGTGCATGTATTTATGATGTGTGTGTTTGTGTGGCGAGTGTGTTTTTGATATGTGTGTTTGTGTGGCGAGTGTGTTTTTGATATGTGTGTGTGTGTGTAGGGTGCGAGTGAGTAGTGTGTGATGTGTGTATAGAATAGTGTAGTGTAGTGTAGTGTAGTGTGAGTGCATGTATTTGTGATGTGTGTGGTGTGCGTGTGTGTTTAAGAAAGAAATTGAATATGAACGTACATCAATAGTGTGAATAGTCGATTACGTAACCGCTGGTGCCGAGGACTCTTAAGAAATGTGTGATTACGCAAGAGGTGGACATTGACAACATTTAATAATAGAAAATGAAAATGCAAGATGTAGAACGCACACAAATGAAAACCACAATAATTAAGAGAGCGCCAAGACATACATACAAAGTTATCTGAAGACGAATATATCCCCTCGAGCTTATACAGGTGAGACAGGCGGACAAACTCAAAGAAAAACTATCCTTGGCACTCGGGCGTCACACATCCACCATTTATACCAAATTACGTGAATATCCTTTAGAATGAATTAGACAAACTTCAGATTACTCAGAGACAGACACACATACATACATACCGATAGCGAAAAGCCCCTCCCTAGGTCTGATGAATACAAATTAGTGAAAGTAAAGACAATTAAGGATGACAAAAAAAAATAGCGAGGAAAAACTAAACAAGGACAGTAGGACCCACGTAACAATGAACACACGTCGTATATGAAAGATAAGGAGTGACAGTAATAACAGTAAACACACCTGGTAGTGAAGATTAGACAAACACAGATAAAAGATATGCTTGTAGGTAATGACAATAAGGTAACGAATTGAATAAGCATGAAAGGAAATGTAAAAAGCAATATGAATAATGTTGAAGGAAAAATGTAAATTGATGTGTTGATAAAATGCCTAAAATCGAGTCAAGTAAATAGAAAAACGTGCCTAAAAAACATGACTCCAGCTAAAATCTACAGTAGATATGTATTAATGATAAAGTTCCTAAATGTTGCATATACTGAAGGTAATCAAACCCATAGCCAAAAAATTTACACAATATACGAATACTATACCTAAAATATGACTGTACTAAGGTAAATGAGAATTCTACCTAAAATGGCAAGAATGCATTTTAAGAGCATCACCACTAGAGGACTTTCGGTCACTTTAATTAAGGATGAAAGTCAAAGATAGCTATTAACTACCCCATAAAAATTGTCAATGTTTAAAAAAAAAAAAGTCCTATATTCTCAAACATTATATTGCCATTTTGGTGAAAAGAGTTGCCCTGTAGACGTCCATAAAATTATTGTCAAATGAATAAAAAAAACAACAACATGTCCTCTTTAATATTGCCAAAGTACGGTTCTCATCGACTTTTTTTTTTCATTCATTAATTCATCCTCTTCATACATTCATTGTTAGTTCTTATTCACACCATCTTAGTATATTTACTCTCTCTTCATCGTTCCAGCTATAACTAAACCATGTCATTCATATATTATCTCTCTCGTCCAGTGTGTGCCAAGACAGACCGGGTTCTTGCGAATCATTTGTCACATGTCATTACCCATCCGAGAGCACTGTGAGTTAGTACAGTGCCTCAACTAATCCACTAACAAAACATACTGTAAGTCATCCGCTACAAACTAAAAGTCATCCACACCACACACGTCCTCCACACCACCCAAAAGTCATCCAACACACTAAAAATTACCCACACCACACACAAGTCATCCACACCACACTAAAGGTCATCCACACCACACTAAAATTCATCCACAACAACAAAGTCATCCACAACACAACAGTCATCCACTACACAACAAAGTCAACCACAACATACTAAAGTTATCCACAACACTACATCTTACCCGTCTCCTCATTGGTCTTCCCATCTTTGTGGTTTATTCAATTTCCCGTGTAATCTTTCACCGCCAAGTCTCCCTCCCACTTTACTCACTCAATCGTTCTGAGAGCCATTTACTCATCTACTTTTATTGTTTGTTTGCCTTTTGGATTATGTGTTTTTTCCGACGTTATCTTTGCCTATGTTCACTCACATTCACCCGGGCTAGTATAACCTCACGCAAGAGTCGTTCATTTTCATTCATTCTCAGTTAAAATCTTTTGAAGACTTGTTCGCCCGTCCTTAAGTTGAATAAGTGTGGTTTATCTATTTACGTGTGCACTCTCAATGTCTTAAATCATCCCTAACTCATGGCTTATTCATATGCCTGTGTATTATTATTAACCTCAAAATTTCAACTTACTCACTACTCACGTATATTGTTCAACCTTGACTCACTAGTTAAGACAAGCTCACTCACCAAACCCCAAGACTCACTCTCTCCACTGGTCTCAAAATTCAACTTGCTCACTAACCCAACCTCAAATCACACTCCACTTAGCCTACACGTCATAGCATTTATTCAGTCGCTCTTCTTTGTCCCGTGTCAGTCTTTCCTTCTCAGAATCTCTCAAAAGACTAGCCCTCGACCTTAACCTCTCCTCCTATATTTCATTCAACACCTTACAAGCGTTTCAAAGAAATCATAGCAACACAGCTTTTACCCCCCTCTATCCTGCTGAACAACACAGTAGGAGGGTATTCTATTAGTCAACACACTTTTACACACACCCTAGCCAATAGTCATAAAACACCCATTCCCAACTCTAAATACCTGTGCTATCTAGCCTACCCATAACACACCTGACTCCCACCTACCGTAGCATATTTTAATGGAGGTCTCCCTAATTTGATCCCATGATTGGTTTTTAAGTAATGAAGTCATCAGTGTACACCAAATGTGGTTTTAAGTTGGCTGGAGGACCAGTGCCGACCCACCCACAAGCAGTTTATCTTACTCGTACACCACTGTTCACCCAATCCACGGCCAGGACCTCAAAAGACGCTACTCTTCTCTAAAATTAATACCAATTGACGTGAAAATTCTATGAAGATTTGATGTCTTAAACGTACTAATTATATTTGGATTATCCAGGTATGCAAGGCGATGAAAGGAAAAGCTAAACCACACCTGACCTGGCACCAAAATAAGTGGTCCCATTATTATTTCACAAGTCAATTGAAAAGGTGGTGTATTCTCCAACACAGTATAAACACAATGAACATTTTCTTGCCAGTTGAGGTCAGAATTTTTTGTAACTTCAAAAATTCTGCCTCGTGACAATTTCCCCACTATCTAATAATACAAGAAGTACTATTTTATCAGAGTATAACATGACCCGTTAAACTAAGTGGGATGTCACTGGTTAGATCCACCTTGTTGACGCCAGAAACGGGTGTTAAATCTGAAGATCAACTGCACATTGAAAAAGGGAAGTAATTGAAAATCTAATCGCTATCATGTTTAACATTTTATTAGAACTGCGTTTTAAAATGTGTATAGCCCATCCGGTGTAATGTCCATGTACAGGTCCCTGAGGCTGTGTCATTCTCCCGGTACATGTCCGAGTGCCCAAGTAAACCTATGCCACGGGGTTCTTCCTCTACCAGTAATACTCAAACCCTCAAGGCCATTCACTCATACTCTTCTTTTTATCCTCTTTATTGTACAAGCTTCTTTATAATTTCTTGTTTACTTACAACAAAGTAATTGGGCCACATTTTGTTATGAAGTTTGGTAGTGTTGTGAGCTTGTGACAGCAACTGCACCATCTTCACGACAACTTCCTGATGTCAACTACCATCTTTCCTTCACCTGTGTTAAGAACTGCACAAAAACATCAACAAATCAGAAACTTAGTAATTGTTGAAAACTACAAAGTCGGCAAGCCGTGTCACAAGTTCACACCACTTAAGTATTGGAAGTAGGTCAATATGTTACACCTTACTGGTTGGAAAATGAGAGCGAACACTGAAGACGGTGGTGGTTGGTGGTGACGCCCCAGACCGTGCTGGGGGCCACACACCACTCAGACACCCACATGATGCCACCCTCCTGGGTCATGTGAGGTGCTCAACTTTATACACTCCACAAGGTTAAGGTCATCGTTTTTCTTCACAAAAACTTTATTTCTCCAATGCATCAATTCTAAATATAGATATATATATATATATTAAATATGTGTCCTATCATAAAACATTTTCCTAGTAAAATAACATTTATAGGAATGTATTTGCTATCACCACAAGGAAGATGTGTCCTCCAGAGGACGGGGTAGAGGACGCCCTGACGAGGCTGGTCAGCAAGCGTCCAGCAGAGTTGCTCACTCAATCCGGCTCCACTCTGAAGACTCTTTAATACCTGATATATATGTATATATATAAAATGTTTACATAACATCTTCACCCGATACAAAGGCTCCAAGCCACTGCCTCCACGATCTAACGTACCAATCAAAGAATGACTCAATTTTAAGAAAAACTTTTCTCGGACTCATCTCAGAAAAATCACCTTAATTTAATTTTCCACTGTCCCATTACAACTTTGTCCACTGCCATAGGTCATCTCATGTACGTACTTTGGTTAGAATAATCTGAAATTATATATAATAATAAAATGAGTCAAATTAAAGATTGCAAAGCAGGTAAAATAATAACATTAAAATCTGTTAGCAACGAATTCATTGGGACATTTGTAACATAATATAAGTGGCAGAGAATAACTCAGTGGAGAGAACGTAGATATGAGAGCCACTGCCCGAGATGCTGGTGGTAGGTAGGTAGGTAGGTAGGTAGGTGGGTGGGTGGAGAAGGTGTGTGCGGCCTGTTAAGTCATGTCAGTGGCCCAAACACTACTGCATCATGTCACTATAAAAAGTAACCTCCTCTCATACAACACTGAACCCCATAATGTTAACGTTACAATCAACCCATCTTACCCAACATGCAAATCCATTTACAAAATATTAAACCTGTTACAAAATATTAAAAATTTATTAACACTTAAAAATAATAATACAAACACTTTGGATATATAAAAAAAAACTATAACCAGCGAGTTAAAACACATAACTCAGGATGGATAAAGCAAGTGATAAGAACTGTTACTTTCAAGACATTAGCAGAGATTATTAAGGAAGTATAGTGACACGGCCAATGAGTGGACCAGCTGATGGTGTATGTTGTGTGGGGGTATACATAAATATATACAAGTGCTGGGTAGTGTGTGTGTGTGTGTGTGTTGGGAGATGTGTGTGTGTGTTGGGAGGTGTGTGTGTGTGTGTGTGGTGTGTGTGTGTGTGTGTGTGTGTGTGTGTTGGGAGGTGTGTGTGTGTGTGTGTGTGTTGGGAAATGTGTGTGTGTGTGTGTGTGTTGGGAGATATGTGTGTGTGTGTTGGGAGATGTGTGTGTGTGTTGGGAGATGTGTGTGTGTGTGTGTTGGGAGGGAGGTGTGTGTGTGTGTGTGTGTGTTGGGAGGGAGGTGTGTGTGTGTGTGTGTGTTGGGAGATGTGTGTGTGTGTGTGTTGGGAGATGTGTGTGTGTTGGGAGATATGTGTGTGTGTTGGGAGATGTGTGTGTGTGTGTGTGTGTGTGTTGGGATAAAAGATGTGCTGTACTGGACGAAGTATTGTGCGAGGAAGGGCATTGGGGTAAGCAGTGTTCTGGGGTGGATTTTGGGGCAAGGCATGAAATGGGGAAGAGAGGGTATGTGCTGCGTAAGGACGAAGGTGTGAGGGAATGTGGAGGGATGGGAGTTATGTACTGAGGGAGTAGGGAGGAAGTGTCCTCAAGGGAGGGTAGGATGTGTGCTGAGGAGAGAAAGAGAGAGAGGAGGCAATGTGCTGGAAAGGGGAGGGTGTTAGTATTGGAGAGGGAGAGAAGCGGGTGTGTCTGTTGAGTGGGGGGGGGTGGTAGATTTTGTGTGCTGGGGAGGGACATAGTATGTACTGGGGAGGATGTGTGTTGGAGAAGGGCGAGTGCTGAGAGAGGGAGTGTGCTTAGGTTTGGTTACGTATTGGGGTGGGTGGTGGTATGTGCTGGGGGGGGGGGGAGTGGAAGTATGTGTGTCCTGGGGGAGGGTGTGTGCTGGGGGAGGGTGTGTGCTGGGGAGGGTGTGTGCTGGGGAGGGTGTGTGCTAGGGGAGGGTGTGTGCTAGGGGAGGGTGTGTGCTAGGGGAGGGAGTGTGCTAGGGAAGGGAGGTTGTGCTGGGGGAGGTTAGTACACAGATCAAGGGAAGGAGGAGGCAGAAGGATAGACGGTTAGTAAAACAAGATATAAACATGTCTTGCAATAATTTATTGTTTAAGGTTTCAACATGGAAAAGTACAAATATTGCAATACAACCAAAACTACCTTTGGAAACGACAACAAGATCGATCTGCATCGCTGTGTACAAAAATTGGTCAGGGGCTTCTCCAGCTCAGCCTGAGGTTGTGCAACTGGGGTGGGCTCTGGGGACCAAAGCGGCCAACAACTTATTATTAAAAAATACATTCACCTGGCAGGCAAAACCATCAAGCCAATATCACATGTTTGTTTTTAATGCACTGTTTGGGGCTGGTTTTACTACTATTATTATATTTTGGTGAATTAGCCAACTTGATGAGAATTGTAAGGGAGGCGGCACCCCGTGACCAAAGGGTTAGTGAGGGAGGGTGCTCGCGCACGTTGGTTCTAATTATTTTTATTATTATTATTAAAAAAACAACAACACCTGCTGGGGGTTATGATCCAGCTCGCTCTTCCCCCAGCGGCCCTCACCCACAGTGCACCAACCCTCGTGGCCTAAAACATCGGTAAATAAATAAACAGCGGTGGAAAGCTCCCTGCTCAACTTTTTGGTTAATTGTTCAGGTCCTTGCCAAAATCACAATTGCCTCATTACGAGTGACAGGAAACATGAGGGCAAGAAGAACGCGGGTGGTGGTGGCATTTTGGGCTGCAGAGCAAAGTTTGGGGCACCTTGCAGGAGGAGGGGGAGGACCAGGATAGGGGTCAGGAGGGATGGGGAGGGGGTGTTTTAAAGAGGTATATGACAAATAGAAAGTGGAGGAAGAAAAAAGAAAGAAGACAAAGGGTGGGCGAGGAAGTGGAGGAGGCAGAGGAACAGGAGAGGCTCGGCCGGTCGGCGCGCCTCCAAGAGCGACTGACAACTCAAAGATAACGGAGACCGGATCCCAGCGAAAATTGAAGGGGGAACTTACATGAACTGGCAAAGAACTTATGATCTACAACTTTGTTTAGTGTCTAAGACTGCTGGAACACAAATACACGACAAAACCAATGGTTAAGTACTTGGGTAATACGAGCAGTACAGTATTCAAACCAAAGTCGATGGGAGAGAGTTTGGCCATTCCAGTTGTGGGCGTAGGGCAGCAGTATGATACCTTCGTGGCCGCGCGCGGGGGCGGGCTGTCTCGGGGGTCCTCGTAGGCTCTGCTAAAATTATTTCTTACTTCATATCTCAAATTACAAATATGTCATCTGGATTTTCTTTTAATTTCCTTTGCGAACATGTGACCAAAATAACCAAAATCCAACCCATGGCTCTACACTCGACAAGTTAAACAAGCAAACAGATAGACTAATGACACATTAAATATAATAATATTAATAGTTAGACTACGGTAACTTATACAGAAGCGCTCATACTATATGCCTGTATATCGGATTATTACTCTAAATAAGAAGAATGATAATTATCAGGAGAAAAGTCTTACGTGCTAAAGATGTCAGGAGACAAAACCCGGGTGTGGGTGCTCTGCTGTCCCCGCCCATGCGCATGGCCTGGTGAGGGCGGCGCAGGCGTGGTGATGGTGGGTGCCAGGGCGGGGGGCAGCGCGTACGACGCCCGGAGGTAATGTAAACCATACACACAGACACCTAGCGGCGGCACTCTACAGAAGCTGAACAGTACAGAAGGAGGTGGCCATTCCATGACATGTGGCGGGGCATGGCGTGGGCGGCAGAGCTGGCTGCCGCCCACTCGGGGGCAACACAACAACCAAAGTGGCGCCTACAGGCGGCAACTGAGTCAGCCCGGGCCAGCGGTGGTCAGGCCCCCGAGCCAAGATGAGCGGCCGGTGCGGGCCGCCCGCCCGCCCTCGCCCCCACCTATCCAGGCCAGATGGATGGGTGGCGTAGGTGGGCGGGTGGGTCAACAACGGGAGGTGCGGTGACGCCGCAGGGAGGCTAGGTGAGGCTGCCTGTGCTCCCCACCACAACGGACTGGTGACGGCAGGGCTGGTAAACAATTGCATATGTAACTAGAATGGCCAGTCTAACACCAACAAAGTCCTGCCTGGTTTAACGGGCAGAAAAGTAAAGGTGGCTGCGTGACGTGGCTGGTCACCGCGGCGACCAGGGTGACCGGGGTCCCGCGGCCGCGCGCGGCGGACACCCGTGCCAGGCGGCGCGCTAGCTGGCGGCTGCCCGACACTATCATCATGTACTTCACGTGGCAAATCAAGAATTGGCGGGTGTGGAAACATACGGCCAAGGCTCGGGTCACCATCCCCAGCGGTATTTGCTCAAAAATTCATCTGTAACACTTACAAAATAGTTGTGCCAGAGATGGTGTCCCAAGGCGTTTTATAATAAAAATTTAGATTTGAAACCACTACTTCTCTTTGGATGACTTTTATTATAATCTTCATAGACTACTCTACAATAAGAGTCGGATAAAAGACATTATTGCATCATTTGTTGTCGAGGTATTCGGATTAGACCCCCAAAGTCGTTAACAAGTTGCAGTTTAGACTCAATACAAACACAGACACAGAGAACATGGAATGATTGAGTGAGAGCTTGCGAAACAACGTGGCACCAGAGAACTTCCCTCCAGGACGCACGCACGTAGACACGCACCCGCCACGGCCGCCCTCCCATCCCCACCCTCGCCGTCCGCCCGTCCGCCAGCCATCGCCGCCACTGTCACGGAGGTAGTGGCGGCGGCGTGAGGGGACGATGCGAGCTGCGGTGCCGGGGGCGGAAAGGGCAGCACTGGTGGGCGGCGGGCGGCGTGAACCAAGCACCAAGACGGGCGTAGCGGGCAGCATTGGTGACGCCTGCGGGTGACGCGGCGTGCAGGGCCCGTCAGCCGGAGTGGGAGTGTGGCGTTAAACCTAGTAGGCTACAACACACAAAGAGGAGAAAAGGTTTACATTACATATACAATAAATCCAAGTGTTGGGAGACATGCGGAGTGTGGCTGTAAGGGCCATGGTGCGGGCGGGAACCGGCGTGGGCGGCCCAAGGCGCGGGTGGTTTGTGCTATCGACGGGTCCCGCCCACGCGCGCGCCCTCGCCCCCACCATCGCCCGGGAACCAATTTGGTTGGGTACACAATCTGGAGGCGAGTAGGAGACTCCGCATGCTCCCTTCTAAGAGGAATAATAATATGAACAATATTCAAACTAGACTTGAATAATATACAAGAAGATGACAAATAGATACAATAATATATTATAAATTACGATACTAGATACGCGGTAAAATGCAAACTGAATGCATCGTAATCGACAAACACATTGACAGACTGGGTTTTACGTGTGCGGCAGCGAGCGAAGTCGGAGTGCCGCACCACCACCACCAGTCGCGCCACATAGTCACTGCTTGTGGCAGAGGGGCGACGGCTCCGACTCGCTGCACCGCCCGCGTTACTAGGGCAGTGTCCGCCCACCCCCGTCCGCCGCCGCCTACTCGGGGGTGGCCACACTGCCAGCCACGTGAAGGGGCGCCGCTAGGGGAGGGCGGCACCGGGGAATTTGCATCCGTAAAGTCCTTCACTCTGTGGCGCGGTCCGGTGGTGGACAGCGGGCCGCACCCCTGACCAGGAACACGGCCCCAGCCAGAGGGGCGGCCCACCTGGCCAAACACTCCGCCTGAGCAGGTAAACTATCAACCGTCCAACACTTACACCTGCGCCCAACTTTTCCTTTGAACGAACATTATTCTGAGATCCAACTGTTAATGCACCTTTGGTTA
Organism: Homarus gammarus; assembly: GCA_958450375.1. Lineage (NCBI taxonomy): Eukaryota > Metazoa > Arthropoda > Malacostraca > Decapoda > Nephropidae > Homarus > Homarus gammarus. The sequence continues at coordinate 93,065 of CAUDMG010000150.1, forward strand.
CACTGAGTATAGGATTTATCATGCAATACACGTGTTTACCATCTTAATAAATAAATCCTGAAACCAAAGTCTGTGGGTACTGACTCCCGCAAAAATGTATTGAGGGAGGCAGCGTGGCCGACGGGCGGGTGCTGCGGGCGGCGTGGGCGTGGTTACATCAGCCTCAGGACTTCCCTCACGCCCATCTCTACCTCACATCCCACTCACAACCCGCCAATTCCCCCACAAATTTACTTCCATTAACATTTAATTGTTGCTTACCGAAAATATCCCTGCAGTTCCGTGAGCAAAGGCTTTTAATGCTAAGATTTGTGACTTAAATTCCTTGCCCTGAAATGAAGCAACACAATTCATTTTGCTGGTGAGGGTTGATTAAGTAGTAGAGCTAGCGAGCGAGCGAGCAAGCGAGCAAGTGAGTGAGTGAGTGGGTGGTGGTAGAGGTGGTGAGAGCGTGAGGGAGGCACCGCTTGGGGGGGGGGGGGGATAGTGGCCCCTACCCACCACCACCTATCCCGTGTGGCACCGCCGCCTAGCCTCGCGCGAGTCACCTTTGGGGCAGTCGACTAGAACGCAAATATTTGTGACGGAAAGAGGAATGTATCTGTTCACCTGCGCTTCATTAACATCAAATCTATTCAACAAGAAGTACCATTATCAATATTAATCTATTTCGTTGATTCATTCATAGAGGGATAATATGAACGGGGGTGATAGCAATCTTTCATATATATTCTCAGCATAAAAATACCTTCACAAACTACTTTTCAACAGTCCTAACAACAACTGTAATTACCTCATAGGCAACAGTCCCCAGAGTACAAACCATCTACATGTCCAGCCTAGAGAGACCAGCATCCACACCATCCTTATCTAAATCTTGGCACCGTACACCAAGAAACCCAAAACAGTGGCACCCATCTACGTCAAACCTTTGCCTTCCAGACCCTAAGATATTTTTTGCTCAATTTTTTTTTTTTTTTTTTTACTTTTTGTATGTCCTTGCTTCCTTGATGTTTAAAATTGGGTACATGTGTGTTACATTTGTTGGCCTTCCCAAGAGGGCTTTCAACCACTTAATAATTATAGCCCCACAGACATAATTATTATAGACAAGTGCCGACAACTAGCCTTTGGTACTGTATATAAAAAACTGATAAAACTTGTTAAAACCCTCTATGAACAGAAGAACCACCGTGTCTGTTCTTAACGGGTGCTTCGGCGGGTATATAAAGAGGAGTTCCGAAGACTACAATCTCGGTAGAAAAATATCACCCGTACATACACATCTGACACTGAGTGAAATGTAGGGTTGAATAATCTGATGTGCTTCAGAAAAGTCACCCTTACAAATAGGGTGCGCGAAGGGTGAGATTCAAAATCAGACTGCAAAATTCGGAACTCGAATCACAACACTGCCATCTACATATGCTTAACTTATATCGATTGATGCAGGAATAATAATAATAATAATATTAATAATAATCATTAATTATCATTATCATTATTATTATTGACTTATATCGATTGATGCAGGAATGTTATTAGGGTTCTTTATCTAAATTTCTGTACAAAAATAGACACATTTTCTCAAGATAATCTTTAGGTTTGCATGGAAGTTTCCCTTATCCTTACCTTGACAGCAGATTAGTACAGAAGGGTCGATCGTTAAGTAGTCTTTATTGTGACACCTGCTCGAGGACCACGGCTCGAGGACAACCAGTACTTTGTGTGCTTAACTTGCGCGGTTTTATCCTCAAAAACCCAAAACACAAGTCCCAAGAAGCAAACCAAGACGACCAACTCAACGCAACGGTTGGTTATGTGCCCACCATGACGCCCTCGCCGATGCCACGCTCGCTACTCCTGCTGGGGCGGCATGCAATGGGCGGCGGGTGGGTGCGGCGAGGAACATGGGTGGCAGCAGAGGACGGGGATCCTGTCACCCAGCCGCCCGCCCTCACAGCCGCCAGTGTCAGCCTGAGTCCGCCCACTTATTAACTTGGCAGGAGCGGGCGTGGTGCGGGCGGCTGGGTGGCACCACCCCCTACTGGTGCTGTAAACACACATGTGAACAACTAAGGGACCCGTGCGTAAGCTTCGCCGTGCAACGTGTTAGTGGGGAACTAAAAGGGGCCAAATAAAGTGACAACTAAATAAAAAGGCAAACTCAAATAAACAAACTAAATTTATTTCCCAGCCATTCAGAACTAAAATGGTGATTGACATTTGGTGTATACAGAAATAAAGAAAATGTGACAATCATAAAAGACAAGAAATAAACCTTTTTTTCACATTGAAATTATTGAAAAACGTGAAACTACACCTAGGAAAATCAACCTACGATACATAATTGACTTGAAATAAAGACTAGAAAACTTGCTTACTTTTAAGCAAGAACACAACCTAAAAGAAAAAGTGAGATTCTATTGCTGCTCATTATTGACAAGGTAAATAAACACAAAATACTAAACTATTTTCCTTGACAAGGTAAGAAACAAAATACTAACTATTTTTCCACAGACTGGCAAAATAATTCCGTTACACTCATTTCTTTAAGTGTACATTAGTAAAGACAATAAAAATACACTTAGCCTTAAATATGAGATAAATATCAATAAATAAGAGCGCGTGCTTGGTGTGTGTAGGCAGGGTGGCGCGGGGGTGGGCGTGGTACATGCTCACACACACACGCCCACACCTCCCACGCTCACGGGCCTGCCTACACCCACTTCCAGCAGCGCAAACCCATTCACACAAGGTTTTGAGGACTCGACAACTTGACAACTTACAGTATTAATGATATCAGCGGTGAGTGGCGCTCAACAGAGCCCACTACTGGCCTTAGTGCGACTAGCACCTTGTGATACATCCTCACTTAGCCGACTAGTTCTGCTTTGGGATAATCAGATCATATGACTCTTGATAAATTGTTTGTAGTAAGTACGTTCTAATATACATATATTTGGATGGCGGGGGGCGGGCGCAGAACGACCTCCCCGCGAGGGCGCCTCACATGTAGTGCGGCGGGGGGGGTGTGGGGGCCCAGTCCGGGTAGCAGGGGGCCAGGCTGGTGGTGGCTGTGTACCTCAGCCGCCGGTAGCCCCTGCCGTGGCTGCTACAGACATTCCTGTCGCTGCTACAGCTTTTACTGCTGCCAGTTACGGAGTGGGACACCCCAGGGTCCTCTGGACCTGACTAGCACATGACCCCCATGGTGTGGGCCACGCCGTCGTGGGGGGGCCGTGTGGACCACACCCGCCACCGGGAGGAGACGAGTGACGTGGCGGGCAGCGCCTGTGCTGCTGCCCGCAGAGGGCAACAGCTGTGGCGCCCCCGGGCTGCAGCACCGCCACCACAGCCCGGACGTCGGGTAGCGGCCCACCTTAACTCTTGTGCTTGTTGGTCTTGAACGAAACTTGGAGAACACGGTTGCCAAGCGTGTAGCCGTTCAGAGACTGGATGGCGACCACGGCTTCGTCGTAGTTGGTCATGGTGACAAAGCCAAAGCCCTTACATTTGTTGGTCTGTAGGTCGCGGATAACCTTCACGTTCTGCACGGCACCGAAGGGTCCAAAAAGCTGCCACAGGATGTTCTCTTCGGTCTCTGGCGCTAGGTTATAAACGAATATGCACCAACCGGAACCGTTGAGGGCACTGCCGGGGAGGAGGGAGTTCCCCAGCAGGTTATCACCCGACCCGGGGGAATACCTGCGGAGAACACCATCCCCAGTTAGCATCAAACCACAACTCGTGGCACTCACCCACCACCCCATTCACACTACCACTCTTTTTTGTTAACACTCAAACAGCCTGCTTATATATATATACAAGGAAAATCTGGGTGAGTCTTTTAAAAAGTATTGCAAATATGATGAAACTTATTTAAGGCATATTCTCAAATTGAAGCGGCTGTAATTATGATGATATGACGAAAGTGACGTAGTCGTGGTACAGTCATCCCTCCACCCATGCCGGTGCACGGTGCGCCTGGAGCCTGCTGCTCCCTCTTAGTTGCAGCTGTCACTTCATAATCTTGTTAGTGACGGGAGGAATGATGCACAGATGTAGGTAGGGACTAACAGTGGAGGCTCCAGATGCGCCGGTGCACGTGTCATGCTCGTCAGGCCGCTAGTGGCCACTAGTCGCAGGTGTAACCTCCCCAGTGCCACCAGTCGGAGCTGCCAGCAGGGATGCTTGGTGCAAGCCACGCACCACTACAAACCTTCCACCAACCACCAACTATCTAGCCCTCCACCTTATCATTACTACTTTACATCTACCTCCTAGAAAAAATATCCAAAGAATTTACAAGCAATGTTCCTCTAGCCAGGAGGTAAACTTCTACACTGGGTTATGATCATTACCGGCATTATTTGGGAGATAATTTTACTCCAGCATCATCTAATATTAAAACATTAACCAGCATCAACTCTGTCATTACTGCCAGTATATAGTACATAATTTAGCCTATTCTAAGACAGTCACATGTGTAAATGTTTAATGTTAAATTCAATAAACTAAATTTACTTCTAAATTTGATTTGTTTTTCTAAATTTACACATATGCTTCTGCTTGACGAGGAAACTATACAAAATCCTATTCTCTAAATTTTAAAATTAAACAAAAGATGTAGTTAATGTTAGGTTGTCTGGCCAGTCACTAAGTCCTATAGCCCTTAACCCATCTGCCTGTCAGTCACCGACACCCTACTACCACCACCTCTCACTACTGGGCGGTAACACTTGTTTGTCCTTGCATTACTTAAGCCTATCTCCCCCCACCCACCTGCTGTAAGTGCCTTCAGTCACTCCTTAGTTTCTTTTAGATCATTTCTCTCTCCATACTTTTCTACACGACTCCATGCTCAATGTTTATTTTTATATTTAGTGTTAGTCCTGTACTTTCATTTCGGTCATTTAATTCACAGCACAAATCAGCCATTTTCGCTCTCCCACCATGAGGCTAACACCACCCTTCCTTCTCTGTCACCCCGCCTCCCTCCCCACCCCGCCTACCCACCCACCCATCCATCTTCTCTCCCCTCTTGCCCACTTCTCCCCATCTTCCCTCTGTCTTCCACTCCTCTTGATCTTTCTTCTTGGGTCAGCTTCAGGGCCCCGGTCAGCAGGCGACGATCCTTGGCCCTAACTCGTTCCTCCTACAAGCTACCCACCTCCCTACCACTACTACAACAATTCAACAAAGTTAGTCAACATTAGTGAGTTTAAAATTACAACGTGTTAATAACACTAACATTAAGTTAAAATTACCACTCAATACAACAAAGAGCCTTAGCCAGGGGTAGTTCAGCTTGCACTTGGCCTAGGAGTAAGGAACACTCACTTCAGTTATGCTCCCTGGATATGGCCCAGTCATCTACTGTCAGTGAGTGTGCTTCACCTCGTCTACTGTTATCCCACCTACCTGTTACTACCAGTCTGTTCGTCGCTGGCCTACACTCTCCTACCTTAGTCCCCCCCCCCCCCTTTCCCACAGTGACCTTTTTTTTTCCACACCACCGGTGCCCGTGACTAACAAGTGCCCTTAATATTAGACAGTACTGGCTATTAATAAGTTAGCGGCTTGCTGTGTTCGGCCAGAGTTGAGTTTGGAAGGTGTGGCCATTAGTGTACAAGGGCCGGTGAAGGTGGTGATGGTGAGCGTGTAGGTGGTGGGCCGCCCTCCCCCCACCCCTCCTCCCCGTTACTAGGTTAGTCAGTGCCCGTGCCTTGGGTCTGGATCATCATCCCCGGTTGCCATTTGAGGATCGCGACCCCTGCGTGCAGCTCCCGCAGGCGTCCTGGAAGTGGGAACCCTGCAGTCACAACCACCATCAGACTAAAGTCAAATAAAGTCATGCACTGATACAAACTCAACTAGAAATAACAAAACATGCAACACAAGTTTTAACAAAGTTAAGAAAACCGGTTAACTCGTTGTTAATGTGGTTACCAAGAAAACCACCAACGGGGACCCATTAAAACCAAAATCTAAATCATTAGTAGCTACCGCTGCTCAAAGATTTTCCTTGGTTTTGTTGCCACTTGCTCGGACTTGAGATTTGAAGTCAAGCCGCGTGTGGAAGGCGGCATACGTAGGTGGGGGAGGGGGGAGTCAGGGGGGGGGGAGGGTCACTCAACTTTGGGTTTATCACAACTGGTAATTGAGGCTGTTACTGCAACAGGGCATTATCACTCAACTAAACAAACTTAATTAAATTATTAATACTTTGGGCAGGTTGGACACAAAACCATGTCAGATGTGTGTGGGGGGGGGGGGGGCAGGAAGAGGATGGGAGAGGGGAGGGGGGAGCTTGGTGGGGGGTTGAGGTAGGGGCGCAGCCAAGCGATGTGGTCCGCCGCTCTGCGCCTCATGATTGCTGTTAGTGGTGTTAGTTTGACAGTGGTAGTTGCTCTAAAGTACGGTACAGTCCCAAGCTCATGTCCCAAGCAGACTGTGAGGGTCTCGACGCTGCGCCGCCACTGACGCCGCCCACTCACCCGCCCGCCGCAGCACCGCAACTGAGGCGGGTACGGTAAAGTGGACGGGCGGGGGGTGGGTGGGAGTCAGGGCAGCACATGCGTGTCAAGCCAGTCACGACAGTCGAGTCAGGTGACCTGTCATGGCACTTACACTAACTTGCTTTTCATATCTTGGGCAAGATTTGAGGGCTCCTCCGGCAGTGAATCTATCGTTTTCACTTGAGGGAACACCAAGGAATGTCTGAAAGAGACGAGCAGTCGTTTGATGGTGTGGTCAGTGTGGGCGGCTGGCAGTGGGCGGCGGGCAGTGGACGGCAGCGGAAGGTGTGGTGTTGGTGGTGAGGGACACTACTAGGACCATCCAGGCCAAGACAGTTGCTCTGCCAAGAGTGGCTAATGCGCCTGCTCACACATTACTGTAGTGCAGTACTGAGGCTCTGCTGCCGTCACCACCGCCGCCGCCATCTGCGGACGTGGCCGCCGCGGCGCAAGTGGCAACAGTTTATCCAATCTGCTCTTCATACATCCAGGGTTGCGTTACTCAAAAAGCTAAATAAATAATAGAACTTAAAGCACGGCCACAAATTAAAAACTTAAAACAAAATAACAAAAACAGATTTAACATTAAAATATGGAATTTATTGACAAGATCACTAAAGACTGTACCACAACAAAATTAATAAATTAATGTATGGCAAACTAAAGGTAATGAGAACAAAGGAAAGAGTAACAACCACTGCTGAGTTTAAACAATGAAACATAGGTGAGCAGTATGGAGAGTGGCTACATATGCCAAATGAGATGTACGGGTTACTGTGGGGCAACAAGGCGCCTCTACACAAAACACTCACCAAGTCAACAGTTACACATTGCTTATGGGGCAAGATCTAAGTGTGTGTGTGTGTGTGTGTGTGTGTGTGGGGGGGGGGGGGGGGGATAGGTGGGTGGGTGTGGGAGAGAAGAAAATAAGAGGGGGAGGGGAAGGGACTATGTCAAGGTTTACAAGTTGGCAGGAACAGAGAAACGAGAGAAGAGAGGGGGACTAGGAAGAGGGAAAGTAAGAGTGAAAGGAGGTGCAGTTTCATCAACTTGGGTGGGCAGGCAGTGTTGTGTGTAGAGGATGTGAAGATGAGTGGTGGCAAGACACTGATGATCATGTGAGCAAAATCATAGGCGGCCCGCACCAAAAAAGGCTTGGCCACTGGTAAAATAATCTAACTGTCCTTCTGCAAATGCGCACTTGTATCACATATAAATTAATCTGAAATTCTATCAAAATATATCAGGGGGATTTATTCAGTATGAAGGAAGCATTTAAACCTAGCGAGCAGGACGATCGCCCTCCCTCTCATCTGAAATGTAAGAAAATCTATGTAATATAAATGCGCATCAGCTTCAAGAACAATTTATATATCTGCTAAACACGAGCAGACTTACATCATTAGTAAAGTAACATGGGGACTCGGGGGGAGCTGGAGGGAGTATAATTGATCAGATGTTTGGGGGTAATGGGTCAATCTTCAGTACAAATAAAAGATGGGAGTGGCCCCACACACACACACACTAGCCACCGAGATAAGGAGAATAACGAGAAGAAGAAATAAAGAAGACAGGAGAGAGAGAGAGAGGGGGGGGGGGGGGGTAGTTAAGAGGAAATAACATGACAATAATACACAAGAACTGCACAGATTAGATCTTTTAAGACGGCAGAGACGAGACCCAGAGGAATGGTCGGGCATAAAGATTACCACCAAGACGAAGTGACACTGTTAAGAAAGAAAATGGAGAACTATTAATTAAAATGTAACAATACGGAGGAGGAGGATGCATGTGAAGGAAGGAGGAGACATTGGGGGAGGAGGATACATGTGAAGGAAGGATACGTGTAAAGGAGGATACATATGCGAAGAGGTGGGGGATACGTGTAAGGGGAGGAGGATGATGCATGTGAAGGAAGGAGGAGACATTAGGGGAGGATACATGTGAAGGAAGGATACGCTTTAAGGAAGAGGATACATATAAGGGGAGGAGGAGACATTAGGGTAGGATACATGTGAAGGAGGAGGATAAGTGTGAGGGAGGAGGAGGATACAGGTGAAGGGGGGAGGAGGAGGATACAGGTGAAGGGAGGAGGATACAGGTGAAGGGAGGAGGAGGGTACAGGTGAAGGGAGGAGGATACAGGTGAAGGGAGGAGGAGGAGGAGGATACAGGTGAAGGGAGGAGGATACAGGTGAAGGGAGGAGGATACAGGTGAAGGGAGGAGGATACGTGTGAAGGGAGGAGGAGGGTACAGGTGAAGGGAGGATACGGGTGAAGGGAGGATACGGGTGAAGGGAGGAGGAGGATACGGGTGAAGGGAGGATACGGGTGAAGGGAGGAGGATACGGGTGAAGGGAGGAGGAGGAGGATACAGGTGAAGGGGGGGGAGGATACAGGTGAAGGGGGGGAAGGATGATACAGGGTGAAGGGAGGAGGATGATACAGGGTGAAGGGAGGAGGAGGATACGGGTGAAGGGAGGATGAGGATACAGGTGAAGGGAGGAGGATACAGGTGAAGGATACAGGTGAAGGGAGGAGGATACGTTTGAGGGAGGATACGTGTGAGGGAGGAGGATACGTGTGAGGGAGGATAGGAGTGAGGGAGGAGGACACGAGAAGGATACGTGAGGTGGAAGAGGATACGTGTGGTGGATACGTATGAGGGAGGAGGATACGTGTGGAGGGAGGATACGTGTGAGGAAGGAGAATAGGTGTGAGGGAGGATAGGAGTGAGGGAGGATAGGAGTGAGGGAGGAGGACACGAGGAGGATACGTGAGGTGGAAGAGGATACGTGTGGGGGATACGTATGAGGGAGGAGGATACGTGTGGAGGGAGGATACGTGTGAGGAAGAAGGATACGTGTGAGGGAGGATACATGTGAGGGAGGATACACGTGAGGGAGGATACGTGAGGGAGGATGATACATGTGAGGGAGGATACGTGTGAGGGAGGAGGATAAGTTCAACATGCAAGATAGGAAAGCGTGTAGGGAGAGACGAGGAGGACCATGATGTAGGGGCAAACGAAGGAGGACCATGATGTAGGGGGGCAGACAAAGGAGGACCATGATGTAGGGGCAAACGAAGGAGGACCATGATGTAGGGGCAAACGAAGGAGGACCATGATGTAGGGGGCAAACGAAGGAGGACCATGATGTAGGGGGGGGGAGGAGAACCATGATGTTGGGGGGGGGGGGCAAACGAAGGAGGACCATGATGTAGGGGTAAACGAAGGAGGACCATGATGTAGGGGCAAACGAAGGAGGACCATGATGTAGGGGGCAAACAAAGGAGGACCATGATGTAGGGGGCAAACGAAGGAGGACCATGATATAGGGGGGGGAGGAGAACCATAATGTGGGGGGGGGGCAAACGAAGGAGGACCATGATGTAGGGGTAAACGAAGGAGGACCATGATGTAGGGGTAAACGAAGGAAAACCATGATGTAGGGGCAAACGAAGGAGGACCATGATGTAGGGGGCAAACGAAGGAGGACCATGATGTAGGGGGCAAACGAAGGAGGACCATGATGTAGGGGGCAAACGAAGGAGGACAATGATGTAGGGGCAAACGAAGGAGGACCATGATGTAGGGGCAAACGAAGGAGGACCATAATGTAGGGGGCAAACGAAGGAGGACCATGATATAAGGGGGCGGAGGAGGACCATGATGTAGGGGGCAAACGAAGGAGGACCATGATATAAGGGGGGCGGAGGAGGACCAGGATAAAATGAAGGAAGAGAAGAGCGGTGGTTGTGTTCGTGTTTATGTCGCCATAAAACTCAAATAAACGTAACTATGGAAGGTCCCGTTGATAAAAGCATTAGACTTTCCACGAGCGACCACGTCACTGTGGACCCTAACCTAACCTTATAGCCTCTCGAAAGTCAAACACAAAACTTAGTTTAAATATTGAATTGTTTCGAAAATTAAAGATAAAAGAAAGAGAACGTTATATATATATATATATATATATATATATATACAATCAACGACCTCACCAGCAAGGAATCGAACCCTCGACCTACTGGGTGTGACTAGGGAGCGCTTACCGGCTAGGCCACAAGGACACTAAAAGCAGTTCTAGACTCTGTTATATTTCACACAGAGCCTGTTCATCGAGCTGATGGCGCCGTGAACCTCAATGGGAAACTGCCCGTGCCTCGTATGTGGTGTCAGTAGCATTTTACCGAATCCAGCTGGTATGAAACGCGAGGTACATATATATACTTCATTTTTAGTCCATTTAACACGCGGACTTTGAACATACAACCAACGACCTCACCAGCAAGGAATCGAACCCTCGACCTACTGGGTGTGACTAGCCGGTAAGCGCTCCCTAGTCACACCCAGTAGGTCGAGGGTTCGATTCCTTGCTGGTGAGGTCGTTGATTATATATATATATATATATATATATATATATATATTTCATTAGCCCAATAAAGCACGCGGACTTCTACATACAATCAACACCTCAACCCGCCAGGATTCGAACCCACGGCCCACAAGCCTATGACTGTGACCGGGGAACGCTAACCGCTGGACCACCAGGATGCTAAAAGCAGTCCTAGACTCTGTTATATTTCACACAAAGCCTGTTCAACGAGCTTATGGCGCCGTGAACCTCTAATGGGGACCACCCGCACCACTTAGGTGGTCAGAGAAACGTTTTACCAAATCCGGCTTCGAAACACGAGGATCCATATATATTTCATTAGCCCAATAAAGCACGCGGACTTCTACATACAATCAACACCTCAACCCGGATTTGGTAAAACGTTACTCTGACCACCTAAGTGGTGCGGGTGGTCCCCATTAGAGGTTCACGGCGCCATAAGCTCGTTGAACAGGCTTTGTGTGAAATATAACAGAGTCTAGGACTGCTTTTAGCATCCTGGTGGTCCAGCGGTTAGCGTTCCCCGGTCACAGTCATAGGCTTGTGGGCCATGGGTTCGAATCCTGGCGGGTTGAGGTGTTGATTGTATGTAGAAGTCCGCGTGCTTTATTGGGCTAATGAAATATATATGGATCCTCGTGTTTCGAAGCCGGATTTGGTAAAACGTTACTCTGACCACCTAAGTGGTGCGGGTGGTCCCCATTAGAGGTTCACGGCGCCATAAGCTCGTTGAACAGGCTTTGTGTGAAATATAACAGAGTCTAGGACTGCTTTTAGCATCCTGGTGGTCCAGCGGTTAGCGTTCCCCGGTCACAGTCATAGGCTTGTGGGCCGTGGGTTCGAATCCTGGCGGGTTGAGGTGTTGATTTTATTTATTTATATTATATATATATATATATATATATATATATATATATATATTATATATATATATATATATATATATATATATATATAACGATCTTCCCAAAATAAAAGAATGGGTGTGGGAAGTACTCGAGAGGTGTACACGGGTCGACATGAAACGGAGAGATGTATGTTGGTATTGAGGAGTCAAGGAAATGGCGAGTGTTAGACCAAGGACATAAGAGGGGAGGAGTGGGCAGCAACAGGCGCATCCCGAGGTGGACACGGGAGAAGTAGGAGTATTGTTAAGTGGGTAAGGAAGAAGGTGGGGCGAGAAGCAACATAACAGGTGATATGCTGCCACAACACACACACACATGGGACACAATGGGTTCTCGCATAAACACTACTATACTAATATTAGGAAGGGCTGTGCTGGGCGGTACTAGTGAGCGAGTCATAGAGTGAGGAGTAACATTTGGAAAAGTGCCACAGAATAACGTGCCGAGTTGGGGGTGGGGTCTGTCATAGTACAATGATGGGGAGTTGGGGATAATATGACAGTGATAAGAGTTGGGGAAAGTGCAATAAAACTATGTTCGGCAGTAATAGTGCCACAGAACAATGATAGCCCTCTCGGAAAATGCCACAGAACGAGTAGGAATTGGAAATGGTGCCACAAAACACTGGAGGGGATGGGGAATACTACAGAATGATGGAGGGTTTGGCTATAGTGTTTCAGATCAATAAGGGGAATATACGAGTACAACAGTGCCATAAAGCAATGAAGGTACTGGGATAGTGCAAGGGAATGGTGGGTGGAGGGAGGGATGTAATTGCCAGAGAACATGATGAGGCAGCCATCATGACACCAGACTAGAGGTCGGGGTAATTTGTGTCGGGTCTAAGAGGAGATCCAGAGAGGGAGAAAACCGTGCGTAGGTAGGTGACATACATCATATAAGAGGTGGGTGGCAGCGAGGTATGGCGGTGCGGTTACTGATAGTGTCTACAATGACCAAAGGTTCAGCTAAAGACAGCAGCTAAAATACTCTCTTTAAAGACTGCACAACACTTCCAGAAATCGGTAGTAAAATATTGTTCTCTGCATATAAGGTGTAAAAAAGGACTGGAAAGAGAGAGTGTGTGTGTGTGTGTGTGTGTGTGTGTGGCGGCTTAGGGCTGGGGTGTCTAAGTGCCGTGGTAGAGTGTGACGGTGGTAGTGGGTGAGAGGGTAAGTGTGGTGGTGGTGGTGGTGGTAGAGAATGGGAGGGTGTGGTGGTGGTGGTGGTGGTAGAGGATGGGAGGGTGTGTGGTGGTGGTGGTAGAGAATGGGAGGGTGTGTGGTGGTGGTGGTAGAGGATGGGAGGGTGTGTGGTGGTGGTGGTGGTAGAGGATGGGAGGGTGTGGTGGTGGTGGTGGTAGAGAATGGGAGGGTGTGTGGTGGTGGTGGTGGTAGAGGATGGGAGGGTGTGTGGTGGTGGTGGTAGAGAATGGGAGGGTGTGTGGTGGTGGTGGTAGAGGATGGGAGGGTGTGTGGTGGTGGGTGGTAGAGGATGGGAGGGTGTGTGGTGGTGGTAGAGGATGGGAGGGTGTGTGGTGGTGGTGGTGGTAGAGGATGGGAGGGTGTGTGGTGGTGGTAGAGGATGGGAGGGTGTGTGGTGGTAGAGGATGGGAGGGTGTGTGGTGGTAGAGGATGGGAGGGTGTGTGGTGGTAGAGGATGGGAGGGTGTGTGGTGGTAGAGGATGGGAGGGTGTGTGGTGGTGGTGGTGGTAGAGGATGGGAGGGTGTGTGGTGGTGGTGGTGGTAGAGGATGGGAGGGTGTGTGGTGGTGGTGGTGGTAGAGAATGGGAGGGTGTGTGGTGGTGGTGGTAGAGGATGGGAGGGTGTGTGGTGGTAGAGGATGGGAGGGTGTGTGGTGGTAGAGGATGGGAGGGTGTGTGGTGGTAGAGGATGGGAGGGTGTGTGGTGGTGAGTGGGAGGGTGGTGGTGGTGGTGAGTGGGAGGGGGGTGGTGGGGAGTGGTGGCGGTAGTGGGTGGGAGGGTGTGTGGTGGTTGAGGACGGAAGGGTGTATGGTGGTTGAGAATGGAAGGGTGTGTGGTGGAGGTGGTAGTGGGTGGGAGGGTGTGTGGTGGTTGAGAATGGAAGGGTGTGTAGTGGTGATAGATGGTGGGAGGAAGGAGCCGCCAGCGAGTGTTGACGTGTAGGTTGTGACCAGTAAAACTCGACATACTGGCACCAATTGCTGGACTAAAGTGTTTAATTCGTACTGACATCTCAACGGGCCAAACCTCAGCGATCAGGTGCTTCTCGTGTTAATCTACGGGCCAATATCTCATTTGAATTTACGACCGTGACAGATGGATCCAGTATACCCCCCGAAATCATTAAGTGACCTTAATAGAGAAGACTAAACCACTAAACTATCCTCAATGCAGGAGATAAAGCGCACAAGTTAGGCGGTCTGTGACAACAACACTCGCCAACTTTATCTTCACTTGCACTAATTTGATACGTCTTACACGGCGCAGTCAAGAAATAGCCATAACTTCGCACCAACACTTTTACTCTCAAAACTTGTTGAGTTGCAACTTGGAGCTAAGTAATGGTGCAACAATGACAATAAAACTGAGACCTTGTTCAGGGAGTTCTCGCAGTGTTGTAATGGTAACACACCCTGCTACGGAGTGTTTACAGTGTTACAATGAGGCCAAACCTATGACTGGGAAGCCCGGCGTTGAATGCTTAGCGGCGGTGCTTATTATGGTTTGAAATTCTTTAAATATAAACTGACGCTACGTAGCACACCGCACGGCTAAACTAGATAATCTCCGGTAATGATGGCACTATTACAAAAGGATAATATCTGTTAAAACTTCGCCGCCACTCTGCAACAGTACATTACCAGAGTCCATAGTTGTTGGCTGGGTTGATACGGCACCAAAATGTACGACAGTCATAATTCCATTAATAATGATGAAGCAAGCTTGGCGAGGGTCTGATGTAAGAGCAAAATAAAAAATCTGACAGTTGCTTGCAGAGCCTGATAAATGTCTTCCCGTCTTGCATAATAACGAAGATCACATTTCTTCTGCCTTGGTCTGAGTGTGGGAACTTACTGTGACATCAACACAGGAAGGAAACAGGTACATGGGAGAAGTGCAGGAACAAGGGGGTGGGGGGGAATACAAAGAACAGGGCGGATACAAGTGAGAAAAAAAAGTAGAACAACAGCGGGTACAAAAGAGGGCGAGTACAAAATAAAACAGGGTTGGTACAAGGGAGCAAGGCGGATACAAGAAATTATGAAAACTTAAGCCTGGTAATGAAAATGTCTGCTGGAAATAAACACAAAAAATGCCTGAAATGAATAAAACTCTACACGTGGCAGGAAAATGTTAGCATAAAATAAAAAAAATTCATTAATTATGCAAACGTAAGCATGGTAGAAAAAATTCTTAAAAGGAAACCAGTAAAGGTGTGTACGTAAATATATACGACTAGGAAAATACCTGTAGGAAATAAGAAATTGTCTAACAGGAAAAAGTCTTAAGAAATATTAGAAAGGCTGTAGAAAATAGGAAAATGTGTACAAGGAAACAGGAAATGTGTACAAGGAAATAGGAACGTGTCTGCAAGGAAATAGGAACGTGTATGATGAAATAGGGAAAATGTGTGCAAGGAAATAAGAAAATGTCTGCAACAGGAATATTCGCCGCGGAAACGAACTTTACCCAAACGTGTTGCGGCAGAGGAAAAAGTTTGACAATGGAAGAGGGACAACATGAATAAATAATGGGGGGGGGGGGCACAAACAGGAGAAGGATGGAGAGAGGGGGGACAAGGAAGACAAAAACAGGGAGGGGGGGTGTAGAGGGTTCACGGCACAAACATGGGAAAAAGACAAAAAAGGTGAGGAGGAGGGGAGAAGACAAACAAGGCAGGGAGAAAAAAAATTAGGGGGATGAGGAAAAAGATGCAGGTAAGGGAGAGGGGAAGGAGTACAAACAGGTGGGGAAAAGTGGGGACAAACGAGGGTGGACTGGAAAGAGGAAAGGACACAAACGGGGAGGGGGGGGGGGGGGGTGCAATGTTCCTTCTTCCTCCATGGGTAACCGTAATGAGAGGAGAGTCTTAAGTGACGGAGGTTTGACGATAAAAAAAAGAAAGAGGGGAGGGACAAAATATTTTACGAATAGAGGGGGAAATAAATCTAGGACATTTATGCTGCAAATAGGAAGAAGAAAGGAGGAGGAGGAGGGGCGAGGAAGAGAGGGGGATGGGGGAGAGGGGGAGGGGGAAAGGAAGAGAGGGGGGAGGGGGAAAGGAAGAGAGGGGGGAGGGGGAGAGGGGGAGGAGAGGGGGAGAGGGAGATGAGGAGGAGGGAGGCGAGGGAGGGAGAGGAGGAAGGAGAAAGAGAGAGGAGGAAAGGGGGGAGTAGGAAAGAAATCATCATGGGAAGACCTGACCCGAGAACAAGTCTTAAAATATAGGAAAAGGTCGGAACAATCTTAAAAGAATGGATGAAGACAAAAGTATGTACAGTAGAGTATACAAACTTTTCACGGATGAAATAGTGACAACAGGTGTGTGCGAATGTCTCTGGGAAGAAGGAAAAGTGAAAGGAGGAAGAAGGAAAAATGAAGGAAAGGAAGGAAAAAAACGGAAAAAAGGAAGGTAAAGAGAAAAGGAAGGAAAATTGGAAAAGAAAAAGGAAAGAAGGAAAAGGGGAAGGAAAAAGAAAAAAGGAATGAAAGGAAAAAGAAAAAAGGAATGAAGGGAAAAAGAAAAAAGGAATGAAGGGAAAAAGAAAGGAAGAGGTAAACAAGAGGACACATGAGGAAGAGGCACACGTTAGAAAATGTTCAGGTAAAAGGAGACAAAGGTCCAGCCGGAATTAACTCCCTAAAGTTAAAAAAGGAAAAATAAGAGCCAGAGGTTAAAATGTGTTCTGGGGGGACACAAATACTACCCAAAGATGAGGTTGACAAACACGTGTCGGGGTTGAGGGTAAAATAACTTGGAAGTAAGATGTGTAATTGAATGGTTTTAAGAAGGTTCAATACTGATGGGAGATATATACCGGACGCTGTTATAGGACCTGGGAGTGGATAGCTGTAGAGAATAGGACTTGACGTTATGTAGACAGACAGGATAGTAAAGATCAACACTGCTGTAGAAAATTGGATTATTTATCACCCAATTTTTGTACAAGAGTAAAGCAATTGTCTGCGGGTTTTTTCCCACAACAGAAACTAACGTAAAGGAACTCAGGAAGTCATGGATCGGGGAGGCTTGGAGCTATGGATGAACTCTTTGTTAGTAGTGTCGGGATGTGGGTTAAAACATGACAGGGATTCGAGGGTATGGGACGCACCTGTTTCATACTGGTTTTAGACGAAGCTTATACACAGTACTGGGGACAAACTCATCCCTGTATCGGTAGTCTTGGAATAGCTTTATTCGGATCATGTGAGGAGGTGTATATGACGGAAGCAGCAGCAGCACAGTTACATGAATGGACAGTAAGCGTCGGTATTATTGAGTTTCTTTGGATAAATGGTACACACAACCAACTGATCCATAGAATTCCTGACAGCATGGCAATGTATTACAGAGGATGAAGTCAGGCAAACTATCACATACCAAATATTGGTAAAACAATTGTGCATTAACGTATGATTTCTCTCAACTGATAATTACCGATTTTTTTTATCACGTATTAAATTACAGGACAGAAAAAGTCAAATATAAAAACTACCAACACACGTTACGAGAGTTTAACTTCTTTAACACACTACACCTCCTATCCTTCCCTGGGTGGAGGCAACAACAATGAACACCACAACAACTGGCGTTAATCTTACATTCTAATGCTTACAATTAACTCATTCCAATAAGTAAAATATAGTTCATTTTAGGTGTGTGTGTGTGTGTGTGTGTGTGGTACCTGGAAATTGTCTGTCTGTGGAAACCTTTAACTATGATTGTAATGTCACGTGTATCACCTACGATCAAAACAAAACGTCAATGTAAATTAAATGACAAAGGTAACACATGCCACGTCAAGGTATCTCACAGGTGATGTTGAATGCGATAACTGAACGCCTCATTCTGCAACACATACACACACCTAACAAGGCGCCTTCAACATATTATGACTTAACAACGGCAAATAGTCTCAAAGGGATTAAGCACGTCGGCACGCGTCTACTTGTACAGTATTGCATTACAGGCCGCTTCATTATATGAGCAATGTGTAACAACCATAACATCAAATGCTCTAATACCTCCCGAAGTTAAACTGGAGTGTCAATACGGCTGCTGCTCCTGCATGTATAATATTTACGCTACTAAAGACACCCAGGCTAATAGGTACAGTCCATGAACGTGAGATAGTGTGTGTGTGTGTGTGTGTGTGGTTGAGGGTTTTGAAGGCATCATGACAATACGCCAAAATCATCCAGCCCGTTAACGTCGCTCCGTATATACTGTAATGATATATCTTACATTAACTTGCAAGAACCTCGCTTGGCCTACTGCTAACACTTATGAATCAAGTTAGGAAAAGGGGGGGGGGGGAGGTCAGGAAGGGGGGAAGAGGGAGTCAGGAAGGGGGGGGAGAGGGAGTCAGGAAGGGGGGTGGGAGGGAGGGAGTCAGGAAGGAGGGAGGGAGGGAGGGAGTCAGGAAGGTGGGTGGGAGGGAGGGAGGGAGTCAGGAAGGGAGGGAGTCAGGAAGTCGGAGGGAGGGAGGGAGTCAGGAAGGGGGGAGGGAGGGAGTCAGGAAGGGGGGAGGGAGGGAGGGAGTCAGGAAGGGGGGAGGGAGGGAGGGAGTCAGGAAGGGGGGAGGGAGGGAGGGAGTCAGGAAGGGGGGAGGGAGGGAGGGAGTCAGGAAGGGGGGAGGGAGGGAGTCAGGAAGGGGGGGAGGGAGGGAGGGAGTCAGGAAGGGGGGGAGGGAGGGAGTCAGGAAGGGGGGAGGGAGGGAGTCAGGAAGGGGGGAGGGAGGGAGTCAGGAAGGGAGTCAGGAAGGGGGGAGGGAGTCAGGAAGGGGGCTTGTAGGAACAATTAGGAAGGGGACAAGTAGGAACAATCGGGAAGAGGGGCAGCAGTCACGATGGAGGGAAGAGAAGGAAAAACGCCGAAGTATAAAAATATATGAGGGACGAGAGAAGACTGGGAGAATAGAGTAAGACTTTCTTGACTGCCCATTATATATCAAAAATAGCTCATTATTTATTCAACTTATCATCAAACTTTTAAACACTGGTAGTTTATGTATGTGGGGGGGGGGGGGGCTTGGGGGGTGACATCATCTGGAACCATTCTGAACTATCCCGAAACTACAGGCACTTCAGAAACTATCGCGCAGGACCACTCTTCCTCTGACACACATTTTAGTATAAATTCAGTAGCGTACAATTCCATTTTTTTTTTTTTTTTTGTACTTTGTAGAATTCAATTTCATGTAAGTGTGTGCACCTGACAGTCTCGGGTGTTTTACCAATATTTAGCAAGACATCTTGTTCCAATACGCCGTGAATTTAATACACAAGTGCACCAAATGTATTGAAGTTATTAAAGAGAAGGATAAGCATTGCAGTATTGGCGGTTTTTGTCATTTATAATACCCTCGCCCTTCATGCGCGGAAAAAAGGAAAGTTTTACCCTTACTCCACGTTATTTCATACACTGAATTTCATGGATGAGAAAAGTAAATTAAAGTTTTGGCGAGCCCAGAGTCCCTGCCCATAAAAGCTGGGGGGTGAGGGCGAGGGAGTGTGGCTGCCTGGAATTCCAGAAGCCAGAGAGGTGGGCGAGCAATCTGCTGAATTTTACACCATTCTGCCGCACTAAATACAATTCTTTTCTCCATTTCATAATCAACCTTGACGATTATTCATTTTTTAAAGAAGCTTGAGCCACCACCAGTGTTATTAAGCACCTTTCACTTCGTGTTTATGATGATGGCTACGAGGCACTGGACTGCTGCCAACTTCTACAGATTCCTCTATTTATAAAACAAATTTAACCAAAAGATTCTTGGTGCAGTACCCCACGGGATACAGTGGCCGATTATATATATATATATTTATATATATATATATATATATATATATATATATATATATATATATATATATATATATATATATATATACACGGTAAATGAGGGAGGGGGAAATTCACCATTGACTTGGGAAAAGGCACCAATAACCATTCCTTGGGACGGGACTGCGAGGTCAACAATCATCTCTGGAGAGGAGGAACGGGACCCGAATCATCCCCGAGGTGAGGGAATGAAACCACACTAAACTCTGAGGGAAGAGACAACAATCACCTCTGGGTACAATAGAGAAGTTATCCATGTATCAGGGGAGGCGTTGAGGCAACAAAGGAGGGAAGAGGAGGAGGAGGAAGCAAGTGACCAACACAAATCATTGGAAGAAAATGGTTTGCAAGAGGAAATGAGTTGGTGATAATGGCTTCCGGGTGAAGTTCGGGAGGCAACACCAACCACGCTAAGGTAGTGACGGGAACGATACCCCGAAGGCAGAACGACGACTACGACCACTGAGAGGCGAAGAGGGGAAAAACAACCACCATACCATGTAAGAGGGGGGGGAGGGGGGAGGAAGGAAGAGAGACTAGCTGGTCACGCCGCCGACTACATGAGGTAAGGAGGCGAAGAAGTTACCTCACTAGAAAGATAAAACCCTAACTTCATCTAGGGGGGAGACAAAGGTGGCAGTGCACCACAAAAAACGGACCAAATCGACCATCAGGAGGTGGAAGGGGTGTAATTATAGGCCAGGAAGGTAAGGGGGGGGAGGGGAAATGACCAGAAAAGGAAGAATGGGACAATAACTATCCCAGGTGAGTATAGTGAGGACAATATCTACCTGAGGAGAGGGGGGATGGACAGTCAGAAACTACCAAGAATATCAAGGTTGTGTTCAGATATAATGGGAGGAAAATAGAGTCAAGAAGCGTTTATGGAGTAAGAGGAAACCCATCATTCAGGAGGAATACTTACGCCCCCAACCAAGGAGGAAAATGGCTACCACCATCCATTACCATCACCATGAACATCTGAGCCCATCGGCAATTATTGTGAGCATCTACTAGTCAATTAACATCAGTGAGAGCACCTGTGAACCACTTAATGAGCTCTTGTGAGTCACCTGGCTTCATTAGGAGAATCAATTAAATCACCCGGAGGTCATTATGAACACCTGGCATCATTATGACCACCTCATCTGGGGCCACGATACCCCGAGTCAAGACGCATCATTATGAATCACTTTTGAGTCATTATGAGTCACTTGGCATTATCTGCACCCCATGACTCACTTCGGGTCATTATGAGCACCAGCGAGTCTACATTATGAGCCTTGACGAGAGCAGGAGAGAAGTCGAGGGTGATTCAGACGCCTCAAGCACCAGGTGAGGTCATAAAGGCTTACGAGGTCTCCCAAAGAAAGAACGAGAAAACTTCAAACCAAAAGCAACGCCATCGACTGACACAAGACCAGTTAGGAGGGAAGTTTGAGAGTCACCAACCATCCAAGGAAGAGTCAACTATCACCCGAGTGTCACCAAACATCCAGGGAAGAGTCGATCACCACCTGAGTGTCACCAACCATCCAGGGAAGAGTCGACTATCACCCGAGTGTCACCAAACATCCAGGGAAGAGTCGATCACCACCTGAGTGTCACCAAACATCCAGGGAAGAGTCGATCATCACTTGGGGCAGAACATAGTTGACAGTAACCATATTGGAACGGGAGCCAACAGTCATCGAGGAGGAAAAAGGAAACTCAACAACCGCTGAGGGAGGAGAGCCAAAAACCATCTAGGAGGGACATGGAACCAACATCTACCGAGGGGTGATGAGGGGTACTAAAAGCAACCTGGAGGAGGAGTAGAGGAGAGGAAAGAAGAGAGGGGAGGAAAGGGGAGTTGAGGGAAGAGGAAGGTAGGAACGGAAGGGGTAGAAAGGGAGGGAAAATAAGAGACGGACCCCCCAAAAAGTCTAGGGAAGAAAGGAAGTGAAGGAGGAGGGGGGGGGGGGATGAGATCTCTGGGCGTTAATGAGGTAATACTAACCTCAGTGGGTAATCAAGAGGCTTATCACCATGGTAACGAGGATAGCTTATTACTATTTCGCTTTATGATAAGCACTTAACACCACCTGGGTAATGAAGAGGCTAAATGATCATTATACTTTTTTTAATTCTCATTTTAACTCGTTCCGATACTAGGTGGAGTGAGTCAAGTGGGGCTAATTAAATTTTCGATAGTCAAATGAAAACAAAATTGACTAAATACTGTGGGTAACAAAGTGTTCCACCATAATTGTGAACAAGTGAACAGGTGCTAATTACTCGGTGGGGGAGAGGGGTGGGGGAGGGGGGGGGGGCGAAGGGGGTTAATGAGAGGGTATTTTTCATCTCTAGGGTCTAAACTATTACTAACGACTCCCAGGTAATGAAGAGCAGTCTATCCCCATCGAGGTCATGAGGAGTTACCACCACCTTCGGGGTACTATGGAGGGGTCATTATCCAGATAATAGGGAGAGATCGCTGTGTCGTGGGGTTATAATAGGAAGCTCTGGCTCCATAGTGCCTTTTCCCACCCCCTGAGATAATGAGATCACGGGAAAATGTTTAGAATATAATAAGAGAATATTACCCGTGGATTATTAAGACGCCCATCTTTAAGGTAACAAGGATAAACTTACTGTAGCTGCCAACTGATGAGAAGACATTATTACTTTCATGACAGCGACAGAGAACGAGTGATGTGTATCATTCTGCCAGTGGGGAATCATACCCGAGAGCTGATCCAACCTCGTGATGTGTAACACCTTTGCTCTGTGCACTCTACTCACTCAACTACAAGATACAGTTTTCCTTTTGTCAAACATAATACTGTACGTCGGAAAGTGAGCTTCATCCTAACTTATTAATAGCCAGTAACTATTATCCCACCCCTATAGATGTCAATCGAGTAAAAAAAAATGCGAACTGTAACTCCATATTGAAGTGTAGAAATATTTCCTGCTTCAGAAGTGTGGTGGTGTAGACGTGTCCACAGTGTGTAGACACATCCGCTGCCTCAATGAAACCAGTGTACAGGTGGCATGAGTTGGGCGAGGACGGGGAGAGGATTAAGGCAACACTACTGAGCTAGGTGTGTGTGGGTGTGTGTGTGTGTGGGTGTGTAGTGGTCAAGACCAATACTAAAACTGTCTAGTGACTGTTTGTTTACACTAAAATGTCTTACCAATGTGAAGCCCAAAAAAGTTGATAGTTCAGCTGGTGTAAAGACAACACTAGGGTGTAGCAGTGGAACACAGAGGGAGCATGTTAACACTATCCAGAGGGGGGAAGAAGTGACAATATTGAGAGGGGGAAGCAAGTGATGCACTGTGGGGAAAAGAGCATGTGATCATTTGTTGAGAGGGGGGGAGCATGTGAGGGGCGGGGGTGTGAGCGTGGGGGGATGAGCGCGGGTCTCCAGCCACACAGACCCACCTGGTAAGGGGCGAGAGGGGAATGTAGCGGAAGCGGCCTGCTGGATGGTGGATGGGTCCGCCGTAGCGGCGCGTCAGAGGGGACAGGTACGCTGCCAGGGGCGGCACCGTTTTGTTGTTATTCGAGGGGTTATTGGCGAATTTGACAGTGATGGGCTCTGCTGCGCCTTCTGGGATTGTACCGTTCAATTTTTGGATAGCTCGCTCCGCCTCAATACGCTGGTCAAACCGGATAAAACCCACGCCCTTTGACAATCCTGGAGGACGAGAGAAACAGTCTTACACACTCATTATGATAACAAATATTTAAATGATTTGGGGAACAAAATAAAATAACCTAAACCGTTCATATAATTC
Organism: Homarus gammarus; assembly: GCA_958450375.1. Taxonomy (NCBI): domain Eukaryota; kingdom Metazoa; phylum Arthropoda; class Malacostraca; order Decapoda; family Nephropidae; genus Homarus; species Homarus gammarus. The sequence continues at coordinate 116,729 of CAUDMG010000150.1, forward strand.
TAAGACAGGTGTAGCAAAATGTAATAATACAATTTCAGAACTCAACCTACCACATTCAGTAGAGTATCACGGGATCACCCCCACTAACTTAAAGACAAGGAGGGAGGTGTGTGGGGCTACACTCACCTGTAATATTGTCGCAGAGGATTCGGGAGGTGATGATGGAGCCGTAGGCGCGGAACATGCCCTCCAGGTCCTGCTGGGTCATAGACTTGGGCAGGCCCGACACGTATAGGTTGGCCCCCTTGATGGCCTCGCTACTCGGCCTCGCGTACGACACCTGTCAAGACACACCGACCACTGTACAGTACACTCTTCATACACACGACACTCACATACTAACACTTAGACAGTCATACAATCCATGTTAACGCTACATTATATAGCATATTCTCAGTGACGTCCAAATCTTCATTTGCTCAACCTAACAACTAGTGCCTACAGTACACTGCATTAACACTGACGACTGACTGATACACATTGTACCTCAGTCACAGTTAATGAGCATTATTTTTTTCCCAAAAAGAGAACTACAAAAAGGGACATAACGAAAAGGGTGATGGAAGGGAAGCATGATGGTAAACGTGTAAGTTGTAAATAACAAACAATAAAACAACGCATAAAGTAAATTCAACCTCAGTCTTTTGGTTTGGAGAGAAATGCTATGATTAACACTACAGTCTACACCTAAATTAAAAATTAATACTGTAGTACTTAAGCAGTGAGGTGATGGCCCAGTAATTCCCTAACTGGTTGATGACATTAATGACAGACAGTAAATAACATTGAACTGACTGATTCATGATGGGGGAGACGGGGGGGGGGGGGGGGGGAGGACCGGCCTGATGAAGTGACTGAGGAGTTGGAGGGAGGGGGGAGGGGTTACAGGCGCCAAACAACACCAAGATGGAGATGAGGAACCAACATAACAAGGAGGAGGCCCACAGCGGGACATGGTCTGACCTTAATAGTTTTGTTTTGGAGTCGTAGCCCGTTGAGCTGGTTGATGGCTCGCTCAGCGTCGTCTTGCCGGACATAGTTGACGAACCCGTAGCCCAGGCTCTGACCTGCAGCACACAAACAACAACACTGTTTAGTTCATCTGCCTCACCCTCACCAGGAATTATACACAGATAATATATTTTACACATACACTGAATACTGATATAAATTCATCATTAATTCCCATTCACGAAACACATCCACACTGTCTGATGAAGAGGTACAGCCTGGCATTACATCCTAATCACAAAATCCCTTTTACTCAATGAACACAACTCAATCATTCTATCTTTAAATCCCATTCATAAAGTATACTTCATGTAAGTCACTTGGCTAACACACTACACTATCTACAAAACAAAATTCCCTCAATATTTGGTGTATGAATGAACTACCGCTAATAGCACCAGCAACACTTTTAAACAGGATGAAGGATATTGCGCCTTTAACAATTCAGACAAATTACAAGAACTAATACAACACAGGACGAACAATCAACAATACTCTCAATCATTTACGCATCAAACACTCGCTTCTGTGTTATCATGTTCATCTGTCTAGTCAATAATTACTGCTCACTTGTATACTAATCCCAACTCCTGCACAAGTATGCTATCAAATATTTTTTTTTACCAGAAACAAATGTAAAAAGTCACCCTAATCTACTTTTCATATGATAAGGTTACCATGACAACTGGTCATTTGTTTACCAGTGAAGATCGTAAATCTGTTCGATACCTCCTTAATGTGGGGTAGAGGAGGCAGGCTAAGGTGTAATTAACAGACAAGGTATATTTATACGTCTCCAGCAACTATCACACCCGGCCAGGCGCCAACACGACTAACAAACGACACACTATACCGTTAGATTTCTTCACTTATTATCACCATCATTAAGTTAAGAAGCTACACGAGATATCACCTTAATGTACTGTACCCATTCTTCAATATACAGACTCAAACCCTATTTAAATGATCGTATTCATTAAATCTACGGGAAACTCCATCCCACATTCCACATACTCGGCCAAATGTTCCTCCGCTACGGTGTAGTGTTGAACATTCTCCGGTATATAAACAGCATCAAGGGAAATTAGCAATGTAATTCTCCCCTTCAACTTCGCGATATAAACATTTAAATGAGCCACATGCACATTTTGCCCAAGCAGCAACTCTCCTTTAAGACGCAAACACTTGGTCCTGTAAGTGGCAGTACAAAGTGTAGGAGGCGGCGGCTTAAGACGGTCGAAGTAACAGCGAGGAGCCACGTACAACAACCAGCCACCATTACTCGAGGCACAACACTGATACTATCCTTTACCTATAACCTACCAATACTAACATCTATTTACTGCACTAAGACCTGTCCATTAACTAGGCGGTGTTAATGTGATCCGCTTCATAAAACTTAACTCGAGGCACCTGGACGACCCGCTTAGATGTCTACCTCTTTAGCCACGACCCAACCAAAACACACCAAGGCATTTGTTTACATTCCAAAGACACCTTTTTTCCTCCGGGATGAACACCGTAATCAACCGTCCTAATATCAAAGAAAGCCGAACCATACTACTGTGTTGGCAGAGAACCAGCCGCGCCCTGTCTCTACTAGCTTGACTTGAGCACACAGTGGACACGTAGATTACAACTGATGAACGGGAAGCACTAAGTTACATTCGCTGACCACAGAGTTTACGTACGAGAAAATACAACAACTACTATGAGTAAATATGGGGAAGAGTTCAATGAAAGTAGAGAAATAGTAATGTGTGACCTACCCCCCCCCCCCCCCCCCCCCACACACACACGCGGCCTTTCCTTAAACATCCAGGCTGCACGGAGTCAGGTAACGTGTAAACAAAGCGAAAACATTACACTATCACATCCCAGGAAATTAAGATGCCAACTAAAATCAGAGTGAATGTATTAACCGTCGTCACAAAGATCGCCACAGACGTTGATGTGAATGGATGCCGAGGCGGGTTTAAGATTACCTTACTCACTACTTCGTCAGGTGGGAGTTGGAACCCGACACGAAATTTTACAAATGTTTTTATTCCGATTTTTGTGCAAACTGATAACACGTCCCTGTACAGTCTCCCCACGAGTGAAAAGGTGTTTTTAATGATACGGACAATGCAAGTGTGTGTGTGTGTGTGTGTGTGTGTGTGTGTGTGTGTGTGCGAGCGTGTGTGTGTGTGTGAGCGTGTGTGTGTGTGTGTGTGAGCGTACGCGCGTCTGTGCATCAAAACATACACAATCTATGCATCGCTATTTAACAGGAATTTATAAAAACTAATAAAACAACGATTCCAAACCGGTAACAAATTTAAAAGATTACTCGTTAAAACCCACACACCTGGCCTTAAGCTTCACACCTGAGCGGAGGAAATATAAGTCATGCATATAATTGGATCTTACTTGAGTGACGGAAGGTTTTACGCGTCCGCACCAATTCCCGCCTCTAAAATATTACAAGGTCGAGATGTTTATTACTACGTCACAGCCAGGAATGAGTTCTCTTCCTGCCTCTTGTTACACGTATGTCAAGTCATTTGGCGAGACAGCCGTTTAGAACAAAATTATTCCTTGTGATAACTCAACACATCTCTATGGTACTTTATATACTAAGCAAAGCCGACACTATAACAAACCTCAGCATAGATGTTTCAAGATAGTAAAAATAATAATAAAAAAAAATCTATCAATTAAATATTTTTTTTTTTTTTTTTTTTTTTAAGGTTTTGTTGGAATCGAAGGGACGAAACCTGTACATTAAAATCCTGGCTGTTGTGTGTAGCTGAACCATAACTTACACTGTCCATGAAACCCGGTTATCTTGTATACTGTATATATTTTTCCAATATCCCTCATACACGTACTCTAAGTTTTATTACAGCCTCTCCTTATCTCTATACACACAGCTCACGTACCTAGTTAGCAGATTACCCGATACACATACGCGGAAGTCTGAAATACACTGACACACATACATACATACATACACTATAAATTACGGTACTCTCAATCGCACCCATGAACCTGATATATAGCATCAATTCCCCAGGTGGAATAGAAGGCAATTATTTTCTTCAGGTTCAAATCGACAGCCTATGTTTAACTTTCTCAATCACACACGTACACATTGTCGAATACGCTACACTTTTTGCCTAAGTTTCATCGAACGGAAAGAAATTAAACCTGAGGCTTTTGTAATTCTTATAGTTTGGGAACAATAAAAGAAGAGACAGGAAGTACCCACGACAACAGTACCACTGGAGGAGGAGAAGGCAACAAAAACATCAAGGCAAGAGAAGACGAGACGAGACAAGGCAAGACAAAGCTCCATCAAGAAGATAAAGCAATAAAGTATTCACAGCAACAAGAGGCACGAACACTTGGACGGACAAACAGCCAACAACAACAAGAGACTAACATTATCAGCAACAAACGGAAGATCTGGAAGGAAGTAACAACTTGTACACGAGGCAAGAACATTTAATGGAAACTGCAACAGTGTAGGAACGAAGAGCAGGAGTCAGGAACACCGGGAGAGAGAATAACAAAGTAGAAGCAGTAGCGACTGGCGTGTGTAGAACAGTTTGCCGGGGCCTGTGGTGGTGGCGTGGCGTGGCGCTCCCCCTCCTGCTGGCCTCCTGCTCAACAAGTTTATGATGCCATTATTCTTGGGCAGCGGAGGGTCGGGTCGCTGCAGGCCGATCACCACCACCACCTGCTAGCCAGCCTGCCTGCTAGCTGCCTCCAGCACCCTAAACACTGACTGACCTTGGCCGACCACGCCAGCTGTAACGCCACCCACCTCACTCACCACCTGTTCTTGCTAACTACCCCCCCCCCCACCACCTATCGTTATCTCACACCCTCCTCTCCCCCACCACCTATCGTTATCTCACGCCCCCTCTCATGGACAATCGTTACATCACGTACCCCCCTTTGCCCCTTATACCTCACCCTCCTCCGTTTCCACCATTCAATTACCAATATCCCCTCTCACCTTTCTCATTATACACCGTTAGCCAAAGACAGTCACCGTTACCAAACTCGTCGAATTAACGTTACTACTGGTCTTGCCTCTTACACAGTCTTCAAACTTCTTGGTAAATTGTCCTTCCTACAGTTACTATACGAGCCAGTCACTTACTACACTCTACATAAGCCGTCATTATACTCGGCACCTGCCATTATAATACTCGCCATCTACCGCATGATACTCGCCAGCCACCGTTATCATTCCCACCAGCTACTCGTCAGTCACCGATATTATACAGTACTCACCAGCTGTTAGAATACTCGCCAATTACCGTTAGAATAATCGCCAGCTACCTTTATAATACTCGCCATCTACCGTTATAATACTCGCCATCTACCGTTATAATACTCGTCAATCACCGTTATTATACAGTAGTTACCATGTACCGTTATAATACTCGTCAGTCACCGTTATTAAGCAGTACTCACCGGCTGCTGTTATAATACATACTCGCCAGCTGCTGTTATAATACTCGCCATCTACCGTTATAATACTCGTCAATCACCGTTATTATACAGTAGTTACCATGTACCGTTATAATACTCGCCAGCCACCGTTATCATATCCCCCTATCTACTAGTAATAACCCCCCAAAAAAATCTATCGCTATTATACCCCCCCAAAAAAATTAATTCCCCATTATTAAGCCCTCCGTTATTATACTTCCCCCCCCCCCCCCCACTACTGTTATTAAACTCCCCCAACCTGTTATTATTACGTTCTCCCCTCCCCCCCCCCCAACCCCCGTCATTACCCGTCTCTCTCTTTTCCTCAGTTATCGGTCTTGCTTCTATCCTCCATTTAGCGTTACATTACTCCTCAACCTGCCATTTATCTCCACGCAAAGCTGCTATATTCCCTCACCTTCATTTCCAAGCGGGGTAGGAGGATCTCTGGCTAGTCTCCAGGGCCTAGCGTGAGGGGGGTGGTGGGTTAACTGTGATTCTTTGCCCTTAAATAATATTTGTCCAAACTCCACATCCCATTAAGACTTGTGCCAATAGAACTCCAACATTCACCTTTTCATCAATGTGCCATCGGTCAGTGAGAAAGGGAGTAGGGAATGGTAGGGGGTAAGGAAGGGTCATGGAATGGTAGAAGTGGGTAAGGAAAGGGGGGTAAGAGGGGGAGGAAGGGTTGGGTGGGGGTAATCCTTCAGCAATAACTAAATACCGACCAGCTAATACTCCGCTGCTCCAACTTAAGTTAAAGGGAAGCTCTCGCGCGGATCCTTCCTACCAGTAGCTCCGACACCAGGCGAGCAGGAAAGCTACATTTAATATATTTTTCTCCCCGGTAACACGCGGAGGGGAAGTGGCATATCACAAGAGGAGGAAGATGCACAACAGTCTGTAGTGTCATCTGTACTGGGTAATACAACGTAAACAACTAAACTAAGAACTATGGAGAGGATCGGTGAGCCCAGACATGTTTAAGGTGTAGCTGTGGGGCTTCTCTCGTCTCTGCGCTAGCTAGACATTACTCACACGTCTCCTGGACCCCTGGCGACGCACCCCACTTACTCACCACTACCTCAGCCACGTACCTCACACACCTTGCATTCATAACCCCCCCCGCCGCTACATACGTCAACTTAAAAGAGCTCTTCGTCCCTTCAGTGCTTCAAGTAGACTTTCATTGAACGTGGCCAAAGTCGACTTATGACATTCTTCACTATCCAAGGCTTCAACTACACCAGAATGCTACACGTGAACTTAACTAAGTTGTATACTTTCCAACCTTCAACTTTATGTTTAATAAACGCAACACATGTCAACTCGTGTTCGCTGCCCCTCACGACTTGACTAGATCCTTCCTGATGAACGAGTCCTTCCTTCACTACAACTCTTGCTATAACAGTGACAAACTTATGTTGATCAACTGACATCTTTCAACTTGATTCTTCTAGCTCACTTTCTTCATCTCAGTTTGAAATAAACTTAACAGAAGCGGCTGGTCGACTGGCAGCCAGATCAACATTTCTGGTTCTTTTCCCCCTTCGTTTGGAAGAAAGATTCCTTCAGATGTGACACGTCTAGTATCCCAAATCACAAGAATGCCGTCTCGACTCGCGACAACAGAAGGCTGATCGATTGGGATCTTTGCCGTTATTTCTTTCGTATTCGGAAGGAAAACTTTTGGCATCAGACGGCGGTCTCCCTCCACAATTTGCCTGCCACAGTTATGTTATGGTCGACTTGGTATATCTGCGGCGCTACCAGTGTTTTACTGGCGGCCACGAACATGGCAGTAGTTGTCCTTGGTGTAGCCGAGCACAGACACCCTGCTGGCCTGACCTCCCGTACACCATAACATCAGTCTACACCAGCACACACGTGTTACTACAGTAGTTAGAAAAACTAACGATTGTCGTAGAAATATCCTAATCAAATATTTCTTCCACTAACATACACAGCTGTTTATAACTTAAGAATGTTGCCTGGTTAATAGTTCTCACTCACTTTACGAGGCAGTCTTATGCAACCCGCTATATGGTGCGATATATAAGAGGGGGGGGAGGGGGGGGGGCGAGTGATGGAATGGAGGGAGGGGAGAGGACCCCCCCCCCCCACCGTGAAAACATAATAGAGCTTTTAGATCTCGTCAACTGTGAACAGAAAAATAGCTAAAAATAGAGAATGAAAGGGTTCAGTTTTTTCTTAATAAAACTTTTAGTGTCCGGCAACAGTGATTTGCATGAAAATGTTTATTTTTTGCCGACAAAAATAACCCGCGTCCAGAACACTCTAGTTAAAATACTTTATTCCGCCAAGTTGTTCTTATTACGACGTCTTTAATTATACAATCCAAATACTATACAATAATCCCACACAATTAGGGTATTTCTCCACGACTGAATAAACTTTGTACAGTAGGTGTGGTAACGTAAGCCAGACCATCGTTGACGTCAGTGTGTCTCCTCGGTACACAAGCATTCTGACAATCATGGAGGTCTACATATCAGTCTTCGGCCAGTATGCTGCCTGTCGCAGTCTATTCGTGTCCCGTTAGTCGGACGGCCAGGTCATGGTAAATAATCCCGGCCAGTGCCCCCAAACCCAGTTGACACACAGCACACCACACCCCGGGGACAGTGCTGGTGGGTGCCACTCTCTCCCTAGTGCTGGTGGGTGCCCCTCTTCCCCAGGTGCTGGTGGGTGCCCCTCTCCCCCAGGTGCTGGTGGGTGCCCCTCTCCCCCAGGTGCTGGTGGGTGCCCCTCTCCCCCAGGTGCTGGTGGGTGCCCCTCTCCCCCAGGTGCTGGTGGGTGCCACTCTCCCCCAGGTGCTGGTGGGTGCCACTCTCCCCCAGGTGCTGGTGGGTGCCACTCTCCCCCAGGTGCTGGTGGGTGCCACTCTCCCCCAGGTGCTGGTGGGTGCCACTCTCCCCCAGGTGCTGGTGGGTGCCACTCTCCCCCAGGTGCTGGTGGGTGCCACTCTCCCCCAGGTGCTGGTGGGTGCCACTCTCCCCCAGGTGCTGGTGGGTGCCACTCTCCCCAGGTGCTGGTGGGTGCCACTCTCCCCCAGGTGCTGGTGGGTGCCACTCTCCCCCAGGTGCTGGTGGGTGCCACTCTCCCCCAGGTGCTGGTGGGTGCCACTCTCCCCCAGGTGCTGGTGGGTGCCACTCTCCCCAGGTGCTGGGGGTGCCACTCTCCCCCAGGTGCTGGTGGGTGCCACTCTCCCCCAGGTGCTGGTGGGTGCCACTCTCCCCCAGGTGCTGGTGGGTGCCACTCTCCCCCAGGTGCTGGTGGGTGCCACTCTCCCCCAGGTGCTGGTGGGTGCCACTCTCCCCCAGGTGCTGGTGGGCGCCACTCTCCCCCAGGTGCTGGTGGGCGCCACTCTCCCCCAGGTGCTGGTGGGCACCACTCTCCCAGGTACTGGTGGGTGCCACTCTCCCCCAGGTGCTGGTGGGTGCCACTCTCTCCCTGGTGCTGGTGGGTGCCACTCTCTCCCTGGTGCCGGTGGGTGCCACTCCCTGGTGCCGGTGGGTGCCACCCACTCCCCCAATGTTGGTGGGTGCCACTCTCCCTGGTGTTGATGGGTGACGCCCCCTGGTGGCGAGTCTGCAAGAGACTGGGAGAGTCGAGCCTGGTACACCCACGCCACCGCCACTCAATAATCCGCAAAAGTAAATATTTAGTTAGTGGTCTGCGACCCGACCACCATCACGGTCTCCGGTCTCCCGCCGCCACTCCCCCACATCAACAGCAAGAACAAAGAAACTAAAAAGTACCAAAGGCTAAAGAAACAGCAGATAGAAAAAAAGCACAGCAAGATATACAGCACAGTAATAGACAGCATTATCCCTCAAGCAGAAACTTGCATCAGCAGGAATGTCATTACCCGCAGCAGCAGTGAGCATCAATAGCAAGATAAAAGGTTCGGTGTGGTAGTAGCATCACCTAAATCTCACACACACACACACACACACACGTACGTACGTACGTATCACCACTAATACCATCACACAATCATAAAACCCCAACACATCCATCACACAAACGCCAATATACATCACAAATCAACAAATACTAAAACATACAACACCAGCATCGGCAGGTCAATCACTCCTCTCAAGGGACAAAGGTAGTAACAGTGACCAAGACAAGCAAGGAGCGGTGCCAGTCGTTTTGAGACCAGCCAGCCACCCCCAGCAACACGTAAGGCCAAGACACCAATGACGACAACAGCAGCAATAATCAACAGTAACGAAACCAAGGATGGAAAGCATCACCCAAAACACACACACACACACACACACAGGTAGCCAGTGTCAACCGAGAGGCAGGTTGTATGTCGAGGTAATCTCTTACTACTGCCATTAATGTCAACACTAATTGTGATGACAATATTTCTTCTTTGAGTCTCATATTGCCAGTGTTGAAAAATATAAATAAAATACGGTTATATTCGGAAGTACAACCCGATGAGAACGTTAAAATAAACCTGAAGGTGTTTTAAGACATCGGTATTTCCTAAACGTGGATGATTCTCCTCCCGCGTGAACTAGGGCTAACGGTGATACAGGTGGTGAGGGTCCGAGGTGGGTGGTCAGTTCCCAGCTGAGGGAACACTCCCGGAGTAAGGGACGAGCTGGGAAGTGGACAGTACCACGGAAAAGGAAAGGTTGGAAGGGGGTGGGGAGAGAAGAAGGGGGGTTGGGGAGAGAAGAAGGGGGAGATTAGCATCGCGCGTGTGGGCCTCATCCTCCAGGGTGGGGGAGCAGCGGGCGGTAAGTCATCGCCACCACCAAGTCACCCGAAATAGCCACGTATAAACAAGCACACACCCGCCGCTGCCCCCCTAAGTCGCATGTGCTCACTTCTTCCTCAAATGTGGCAGAACCTCTGGTGTGTCATACCTACATTTATTCTCTCATTACATAATTAATACAAGTAATTTATATTACCACTAGCACCTGGGAATGACTCATCTACGCGTGCCACACATACTCAGTCGTAAACACTAAGAATGTGATTCACGGATCATTCACTTAATACAACTGTCTGGCTGAATGTTTGGTATCGAGAAAGTAAAGTTATGAATTCACCCATCCTTTGTCCTCATCATATTTTAATATTTATGAATTATAATATATACAAGTTTATGTTTACGTTTGTTTAACCCCAGTCCCCGAAACAGGTCAGACACAGGTAGCCGCCTCCAGGTGCACCTTACCCGCCCTTCACCTACCAACCTCGTCTTTCACGCGCCGGACAGACGAAATGAAACAAACAAAAAATTCCCAACACTTGTTTTTGGTCGATAGAGATTAAACCATATAAACGATGCTTTCATAACTAACCCCCCCCCCCCCCCCCCCCCACCCGAGTTTGATTACCAAATTCCTCATAAATTACTAATGACTGAACAAACTACTCTGAAAAAAAAATATAATTGCACAAACTACATAAAAACACATACTGTACACAATTTCCGGTTAATGCATTAAAAAAAACACCACCACTCGGTAATGTACAAATCCCCGAAGACTTGACAAAAACAATGGTACATACTTAATAAACCTAAAGTGTAAAATGTGGTGACAATTAAGGCCAGCACCGTAGCCACATGCCAAGTACCCCCTCCCCCCTCCCTCCCTAACCTGCACACTCTTATTCTTCTTTACTATCTCCTCCACCTTCTTTTCTCTCTCTTTCTCTTTTCTTACTTAAGGTTTCTTCTCACTTTCTAATCCCTATTTATACTCTATGAATATTTTCGCGTTTTTACTTTCTAGTCTTTATTCCTTTCACTTACTCCACAAACTACGTGTACTTTATCACCATTCATCGTTATTCCCCAACTGTCTTTTATCCCTCTACACTTTCTCCAGTTGCCTCTTACTCCCCTTGCACTTTCTTCAGTTACCTCTTACTCCCCTTACACTTTCTCCAGATGCCTCTTACTTCCCTTACACTTTCTTCAGTTACCTCTTACTCCCCTTACACTTTCTCCAGATGCCTCTTACTCCCCTTACACTTTCTCCAGTTGCCTCTTACTCCCCTTACACTTTCTCCAGTTGCCTCTTACTCCCCTTACACTTTCTCCAGTTGCCTCTAACTCCCCTGACACTTTCTTTAGTATCAACATGCTCCTCGCTCGCTCTCTCTGTTGCCTCAAACAAAATATATCACAAGACGCCCGACATGGGGTTTATACACCTACATGAACTATACACCAATGTGACACCGAGTCTTAACAACACATCACGAGGCCTACCTTCCTCCTGGTAATACTTAACAACTGGATAAAGTAATACCTATTCACAATCCTACCTTTCCTTCACACCGTATATGCTATCTGCCACACACGACTATTATCATTATTTGTATCATTACCATCTCTATTATTGACTAGTTAAAACTTTTACCCACACCCCGTCAACTCCTTCCCATAGCCTACGGTAGCCAAGACACCAATACCACACACATAGGCATTACTGCTGACTCCACCTTAGTCTGTATAAGTAGGATTTACGCTGACACTTCCCAACGACGTTTGTCATTTGGGTGTTCAACTGCACCACCACCACTACTACCATGACCACCACCTACCATCACTGCCTCCTCCATGATAATATATTCCTCACCAGCCCCTCCAGCGACTGAGCCATGAGCCACCAGGCAATGGAAAGAGGGAGGAAGGGGGAAGGGGAACGGCAGCAGAGATAGGGAAGGGAAGAGAGCCGGGGAGACGATGGGAGGGAACGATAAGAGAAATGAGGTCACCATCATATAGCCCGTCGAAACTGACCAAAACTCTGGTTTATGTATTGAAACTTTATCCTGCCTCCCTCTCTCCCTCCCTCACACACCACAACCCTCTCCATCTCTCTCACACACACAACCATCTTTCTCCCTCAAACTACAACCCTCCCACCCTCGCTTCAACACACCACAACCTCCCTCACTCACTCACAACCCTCTCATATGTAAACACTCCTCCCCCAACCTCTCCATAACCCCCCCTCATTCTCCCTATAACACTACAACTCACATTCCTCGTCCTGGCTATATGTAAGTGACCTGACTACGGCTAAACGCACAGAGTACCCATGGGTGTCCATTGTGAAGACTGTATAGCAACACAACTCACGTGTCTATTTTAAGGAGCGTCTTACAGTTGTATATTAAGTAGAATATAAAAAAAAAATACCTTCACACACACACACGACAAATCTCTTTAAAATTACCATTAGAAACAATGACACCTCCCCCACCCTCAACAAAGCCTCGACTGTTACTGTATGTGACGGGAACAACCCAAGCTGGTGCAGAAGCTGTGAGCGGCCTCTTGTTTTACGGGGCAACATTCTTGGCATGCTCAACCAACAGGCTGATCATACCTCATTCACATAAAAACACAAACACGCGACAAAACAAACACCATCCCTCATCAGCTTGCCTTCGATAACGACCTAATACGCAACCACGACAGGAATCTTTTTAACTACATAACATCAATAAAGTTGCCCCTTTAAAGTTTTGCCCGAGCGCTCACCGACTCGTTCACTGCATAAGGGAGGAAGTTAAGGAAGGGTTCAGGGTGAAGGAGGGAAATGAGGCAGCAGGGAGGGACGCCAATGGAGTGAGGGGAGTGGAAGGCAAACTGCGCCCGCCGGGAGGGAGGATCGAGGACGCCCCGAGCCATGAATTAAACATGGTCGGTCACACTTCACTGAATGCATCTTTTTGGCAACTTAATGCCGAATATATTCTTTGAAGAAATGTGTATGTTACGTATGTATGTATACATATCTATGTATGTATACATGCATGTGTATGAAGCTAGGCATGGATGTGTTCACACGAGTATGTATGTATGTATAAATGCATTAGCAAACACTGCACGCACTTATAAAATGTACAAACATTCACAGGAGGGGGAAAATGCCTTAAAATATAAAGGGGAGAGACGGGTGACTAACAAAATCAAAGGCCAGTGTCTCTTGACGGCTTGTTGTGACGGAGTTGGCAGAGTCACTTACAAAAACATCCTCAATATTAGTAAATACATCTTCCTCCCTCACACTATTAACCCGTTATGAAGACAATAAATGTTGGCTCCTTCACCAAGAGCAGCAACCTAGGCCAGCAACTGTTGGGTCTCCTGCACTAAATTAAATGTTAGAACAAGGAACTTTGACTACAAGGAGCGGGACTAGTGTTGTAGTCCTTCAACACGCCACACTTCTTCAAGGACTTACCACACTAATACATTCTCCCTCCGTTAAGACGACGTGTGGTGACTGAGTAAGGTGTTCCCCAGGTGGTGGTGGTGGTGGCCGATAGCAGGTGGGTTGTCAGCGGCGAGGGTCGTCCCTAATGAAATTGGAGGTTAACAGGGCGTGGTCCCTGCCGCGGCCACACGCTAGGTGCCTCCTCACCACCTGCTGCCACCTGACCACCACCACTTGTGAGACACCCCCAACTACCATCTTCCCCAGCCACTCCTAAGACACCACCAAAGTCACTTAATATTACGTCATCATTTTATTGAAATACAAAAGTTAAAAAAGTAGAAAAATAAATAAAAAATATAGTAAAACCCTAAGTGAGGTTTACCGAGACTTCCTCTTAAAGGTGAAGGTATTAGTCCCTCCAGGGCAGTACATTAACAACACACATTATATGACTCCTGCCAATAACATCTACGATCGAACAAAATTCATCTGTGTCAACTCCAGTTTAAAGGTTTACAGTCTCGCCAGTTAACAGTCATGAATCTTGTTGGGAAATCAAGTCAGCTCCCCTAACCTCGGCCAGAACACTCCGCCCATCAACCCTGAACACACTGCTCCCATACTTACAGTTGTTTAGATTCCATTTAAACAAAATTCCTTTCACTGTAAAGCATCTTATTGACAACTGACAATTTACAAAAACAATAAAAAAATAATAATTAAATAAATACAATGCAAACATTTAACGAACAACTTTTAACTATGCATTTCCCTAAAGAATATCTCAGTAACTAACCTTAATAAAACACCTAAATAAGGAATCACAAACACAACACCACCGACTCGGCAAGTTTGTCTCCTTACAATAAATACCAACTAAACAAACACACGGACGTCATCATCAAGAGGAATATTCGATGGTAATGTCCTCTAAACAGCCGCTCATTTTACTACTGCCACTGTTTAATTGTTTATGAACTCACGCCAACACAAACAATCTCATTTATGTGGGTCTCTCTCTCTCTCTCTCTTTCCTACTCGTTTCCATACCTCCCTCCTCTTCCCATCACCTCAGTCTTCTACTACATTGCTTAAACTCATCATTTTCTTCTTCATTTCTACTCCCCGTGTATCCTTCTCCTCCTCTTTATCTTTCGTGGTCTCGCCTCCCCGTCCACTTTTCCCGGTTCTCTCTCCTTCCTCCTCTTCCCTGATCTCTTCTTCTCCTCTTCCCTGGCATCCCCTCCTCCACCCGCCGTTATATCAGGACGTTTTCTTCACTTTACTGCTCCTCTTATGAGTATCGAAAATCATTTTTATTTTCAGGATCCAGATATTAACGAGGCTGTTTTTCCTTACTGTTTCTTCAAATAAAAACAACAATATCCTTAATAAATCTCGTTTACTATATTTACAGCATTTAATGAAGTAATCTCCGGGCTCCTCTAACACCGAGGTGATGTAGTCAACCAATAAAAACAGTGTGACATTTTGTTTTCAAAGTTTCCAAATTATTAAAGCTTTTCTTTTTTAAATAAATCAAAGAAGACCGACATTTAAGTCGTAAAGATCTTGGTATTTTAGACATTAAAACAAAGAAGACCAAAGATTCCGACCATTTAATTCGCCTAAGTACAAGTATTCCGGCTATTTACCCCGAGAAGCCCCACCACCCAGACATTTAAACCATCAAGGCACAAGTTGCAGCTTATATGAAACCGTAAAGGATTTAATATTGTCCATATATTTTTTTCTTGGGAGCCAGAACCCAACCTCAGGACACGACGCCACCAAGACCTGTGTACGGCTACCACACCCGCCACAAGGACCTGTTATCGTGGAGGTGGTGGTGTGTTATCCTGTACTATGTATGAGGTAGTACATTATAAGTACGAAAGAGAACCATAATAACGATTGCAGTAGTTAGCTATAGAGTACACTGAACCTCGGGCAAGACAGTATCGCTTATCTTGATCTGTGTACGTTAACACGGGAGGTTATATCTAGACTATCTAACAGCAAGTAGCAAGACTCGAGAGGCATCCCTGACACCATTCCTTCGTCAGCAGCGAGACGCCAAGACCAACCCCGAGATAGCAAATCTCCGGACTGGGTCGCGGGCCAAAACTGTGTGGTGACGACGAGACATATCCGGGAATAGGGTGAGTTCCGCTGACGACAGGTCCTCCCTCCCTTGCTCCTCTACGACGACCACCACCACCACACTTCCTCCACCAATACCGCCATACACACCCGTACCAAACAAACTGTTCTCAGGTAGAACCATCGCAATATCTATAAAACTCAACAACCACACAAACATCTCCTAAATATAGCTCAGTATCTTGACCACATCACCACAGACTACTCTATCTCCCTGCATCAGATACGCTGCCTTCAAGCACCAAACAAAACTGGTCCTCACAATCTCCTACACAATACAGAGCCCTACATCTACACACACTATACCAGGGACTTCATTCACCGATACACATCAATAAAACTCTTGCCATCGTGAAATTCCCACACTGACGTGCGGGTTGTATTATGAAACACACTACATCCCACTGCTAACACCCTCCCACGTACACCAACTATAATTCTGTCAGCTTACAAAGTGAATGTAACATTCCGAAGTGAAAATGTTGCAGTATCTCACGACACGTTCCTGTGCTGCAAGTTGCATGATTGTTTTACATTTTGTCGGGCTTTGTGTCACTTACTGGGAGCCCGCTGCTAAGAGTTGTCGCTGTTGTTTGGTTAAAAGTTAAATTAACATCAATGAGTGTAATCCTCAAGCGTACTGGCAAATTTGTCAAGAATTTATTGCATTCGAAAAATGTTGCACAATTTGTAGGATGCAAAATATGCAGCACACTCGTCTATTTACACAATAAACACTTGTACACAGCGCACCTGATATTAAGTAATAATACTGTTTTTTTTTCTTCAGTTATCTGACCCACCTGCTCTACCTAACACAACACAGTCAATGGTACACAGCCTGGGACATTTTTTGTCTTGTGTGTTCTACTACCTACCTTACTAATATGTACTACAGGTAAACTTACAAACCCACGAGTACACACAACACAACATGTGTAGAATAACACGAACTGTACACAATACAACAATGCATATCTATTCACACTCGTACACCAATTCATACTACGTGTACCCATACACAATTGTAACTATACTGACTCCTTATACACCAGTGTCAACTTGCACAAAACACCATTCACAAAAATGTGTACACACACACACACACGAACAAGAAACAAAAGCACGAATGGTTCCTTATCGTTCAAGGTATTTTTCCACTTTTTCGTTCTTCTTCTAACTAGTACGTAGCCACCGATGTTTAACATGTACAATTTTCAAGATATCAACAAGGCTGAACACAACAGTATAAATTGACAACGGATATTCCGATGTGGACACACACATGTACCATACTTTCATCAGGGCGCTCTTAAACACTTGGTATAAAATATTTTGTTCGCTGTATATCCTATGCCATTGAGGCGTCGAGTTATTTAAATAATCCACTAATCCTTCAATGTTTTATGATGCTAATTATGATTGGCGGACAGTTTTTTACCTAACTTAATCTCTCACACACACACACACACACACACACACACACACACACACACCCTAGGTGATCAATTTCATCATAGTCAATATATAAGTTACATAAAACTCAACCTTCAATACGTAGTTATGACTTCATTAAATTTGTATAAAACTACGTATCTCCATCCTCGCTGTGTACATTGATGCTACTACAGTCCAACTAAAGGACCCATCCCCTAAAATTTAAAGAACCACCCCCTACAATTAAGGACCCAGTTCACAAATTAAAGACCCATTCTAAAATTTAAAGACCCGCACCCACATTAAATCTCAATTTAGCTATAAATAAAAGGAATTGTACACACACACACGTACACACAGTCTCAGCCAAACACAATCGAGCATCATCAACTATGCCCGAGTCCTTCCTATATTTAACCAACACTGTGTATTCATGAGGGTATTTTTTTTTTTTCAGTCTTACACAGTTGGATAAAAATATGACCAGATTATAAACGACACAACAATGTACACTTGGCCTCAACACCCACGCCGGGCTACTGCACGTGACCCCACACAAGAGAAACACCTCACCTGGTCGACACAAGGTAGGATATGATTCGTCTTGGTTGTTTACATTTTGTCATGCTGTTTTACTCGTCTTAACAACAGCTCTCCAAAGTAGTAGAAGTAATAATAAATAATAATAAAATAATAATAAAGATAATAATAACAACAATAATAGTAATAATAACAACAATAATAGTAATAACAAAATAATAGTAATACTAAAATAATAAAAGTAAAAATATTAGTAATAATAACAATAATAATACTGTACCGGTAACAATAATAGCAGTAGCAGCTACAATAATAATAATAATAATAATAATAATAATAATAATAATAATAAATAATAACTGACCTTACACACGGCCTGGTGGGTTGAGACCGTGTGCACGTTTGCCCACCAATAGGCTCATAACTCCTCAGCTATACAGAGTATTATAATGCTCTACCTTTGTCCGCCTACAGCACAGTTACTCCCTCTGTACAAGCATGGTTCAACGGTCTAGAATACAGCAATTCCCCACAAGTGAAGGTTGAGGAGATTCTTTATCAATGACAATAGCTGGTTTTAATAGCCAGGGTAGGTGAGGGCTGTAGCTAGACCTGCTGCTGTGAACAAATACACGGTTTAATCTCAGCTATGTCGTGGTGTCAGTTCTCCCGTGATGTATGTGGCAGTACCTCTCTCTCTCTCTCTCTCTCTCTCTCTCTCTCTCACACACACACACACGCACGCGCGCGCACACACACACACGAGACCTACAATGTGCGGTGCGTGGAACAGTTTATATTCCCTGGCCTTCAGTCACAACCATAAACCATCATTCTGATAAATTTGTCTGCTACTTTTTTTTAACACAATAAAACACTTTCCTTAATATAACAAGTCTCATTATCTTCTGGTTTTGTGTGTGGCAGAAAACACATTAATTTAGCATGTTTCTTTGTTTGTTTTTCCCTGAAGTGATAGAATGAAAAATAACTACATAAACCGGATTATTTTTTTTTTAGCCCGACAATATGACCCCAAAAAATACAGGAATTCTTGAGCATATTTAACCAAGTTATCTGTAGTGTTCGTTGACCTTCACTAATTCCGGGAGTGGATAGTGTCTGCGAGGGTTGTGATCATGAACCAGTAGCTGGACACACACACACACACACACACACACACACACACCCCTTATAAATCTGTCACTAGAGCAGCCTAACAATAATGGAACTCAGTTATACAATAAAACAATTACATAATAAAACTGTTACACGCACAATTATACAACAAAAACTAATGCAAAAACAATTACAACTACAATACGAACAGACGAATACAATTATACCATAAAAACTAATACAAATACACAATTATACTACACAAACACAGAGATGATAACTAGCACTAATAATTGGTATAAATTAAAACTAGCGTATACATACATGCAGTCACAAAACAGCATACACAGATATATACGGAACAAATACAAATAAATACACAAACATAGGAATTGCCACACAGACAGTCATGTATACACAGCCAAGACAAACTAGTACACACACACATGGTATACACACACATGTACACGACTGATTATTAACAAATGGAAGCATGGAATCAAAACACACACGAACACTGAACACAACTCGCACTAATACACGGGTAATATCAAAGAAAATACATATAAGCACATTAATAAACACAAACATGTAACCACCTACACAGTTAATACATAAACATGACATACACAGCTAATACATATACACACATATATACTGTAATTATACAGAAAATATACACATACAGACGTACAGTTAAATGCAGAAACACACACAGCTAACAAACACGGACACATACTGTAGATACACAGTTAACAAATACATACACACTCAGAGCTAACACACACACACACACACACTCAGAGCTAACACACACACACACACACACTCAGAGCTAACACACACACATACATACACACTCAGAGCTAACACACACACACACATACATACACACTCAGAGCTAACACACATACATTCATAGACACAGAGCTAACACATACATACAGTACACACACACACACACACACACTCAGAGCTAACACACACACACACATACATACACACTCAGAGCTAACACACATACATTCATTCATAGACACAGAGCTAACACATACATACAGTACACACACACACACACACACACATACAGACACATACAGCTAACACAGACACACACACAGACACATACAGCTAACACAGACACACACACAGGTAATAACAGAAGAGAGACCATCACGACTCACGCTTCAGTCCCCCGGCCACCAGGCCTGCTTCGTCACCCTCTATCTCACCTGCGGGGAGAAATAATTAAGACACACCTGTCGCCTACACAACACTACCGACTATCTACGATATCACTCATATTACACACACTATATTAGTCAATATTATACACACGCAGTATTTCACACTCCACTGTTAACTACAACTAGTGTAAAAATAAAAAGAATAAAAAAGAGGAGGAAAGAGACGATGAAAGAAGCGGCGGAGGACCAGCAGCCACCTTTGAAAACATCGCCAGGAGGTCTCAAGAATATCCCTCGTTTGTGGCAAAAATATCCTTCACAATTGTCGGAAATATCCCTCGGTTGCTCCACAATATGCCTCCCGGTACTGTGGAAAATCCTTCTTCATTATTTCAGAATATCCATCCTCAGCTCCCCCCAAATATTATATACACGGTACCTGATAATAAAGTCGGATATATCCCTCGTGGTTCCAGAAATGATTTGTAATGCTGTCGGAACTAACCCCCAGCCCCCCCCCCCCCTTCATCCCTGACATTATGAAATTCCGAGAAAAAAAGTTCCTAATAAGACTGAGATATACTTCAATGACCCTCTCCAGCTGCCTCCCCTACCCTCTCCTCGCTCACACCTTTCCCTCCCTATCCTCGCTCACACCTTTCCCTCCCTATCCTCGCTCACACCTTTCCCTCCCTATCCTCCCCTCTCCCTCAAGAGCGGTTGTCGTCCTTGCTTCATTTACGAGCGCCCCCCCCCCCTGCCATGACGTCATACCCATCAAGATGTCACTTGGCTAATTTCGTCATGTGATCGTTCCTTTTTTAATCTTTTTTTTTAATAAACTTAAGATGAATGAACTGTATTAGGAGGGAGGGAGGGAGGGAGGGAGTGACAAGAAGCACACCGACAGACAACATCAAGAAGCTCAGGGGAGAGATACAGTAACTGCCGGGATGACACACAGTCGCATCAATCAGTAATGGATGAAGCGGCAGTGGCAGGTGGCACAAGTGGTACCCGGGGAGCAAAGGAGGGCACCGCGGCCTAACAAATTGCCGCCAGTCAAAATACCAAGCACCAATTACATCCCCGTCTATCTTCTAGGCTCTCTCCCTGCACACACACCTAACCTTTCACCACTACGGGCTGATGTATGATTACCAGTGGATTATCGGATGAAAAGTGTTCAAAGAGGATTAATCATATTCAAAGGAAACATTTAACAGGTCATTATTTCTTAAGCTTAATAGCAGTCGTATTTAAAGGCCGAAATAACACTGGGTTAATTACCATTATTTGCCGTGGTGATACAAGGCTGTCAATGTTAACTCTCCAGTCCAATATTTACACTAAAACACTCGCCCTGACAGTAACTCCCTCCAGAGGCTCACAATTACAATTGATGAATATTAACCACTGTCCAAAATAACTCCACACATAAGTTAACCAATAAAACAAGAGAGATTATCTTTAAGATGGTGGCCAGGAGGTGGTAGCTGCTCCACACACACCCACCCTTTAAAGACGAGAGGGAGACTCGGCGTTCTATTCAGGCGTCGCCTTCACAACACTGCGTCATCGGAATAGGAAACTGCGCGATATTCGCCACCGAGGCGCTAACGGCAACCTGGCAACCGAGGCAGACACAACACCATCATCATAACCTGCTACCTCACATCATCAATCAATATGGCCCGCCCCGCCTCCACACACGACAAACTTAAGATCTGCTGACAATCAACCAATACTAAATACTTTCGTTCGTTCAACTCCCAACCACTTCTCTCCCAACGTAATTAAACACACACTATGAACCTGGGTCTACACACTTTTTTAATAAGCTGACCACCCTCGAATAAAATTAGCCATTGATCAATCTGTAATAATTAACGTGTTCTCACCAGGCGTCAAGAGGCCTCGACTAGGCTGAGGGGCATGAGAGCACACGTGTACCTCTACTTTAGTAATGTGCGACGTGCTCAGACAACCTGCCCTGGCACTGGTGTAGGTTACCTTTGATACGAGTACGGTTTATCATGTGCCTGAACCACCACCAGCCACAGCAACCACGTCCCTCACCTACCTAACAACCACATAACCTCGTACCAGCCCTCCCAAACAACCACCTGCCACACAAACCACCTACCCTTCAACCAACAGTCTAACCCGCCAACCATGTCTTTTTCGACAACACCACCCATGTACCCTTCCACTTCCACACAAACTACGTACTTACATCAACCACTCACCTGCCACATGAAACCACGTAACAGCGCCCTCAGCCACCCACCTTCCGTACAAAACCATCCCACCCTTCATTCAACCAATCGCCTGCCATACTAACCACTCACTCACCCAGACTCCCCCGCTTAACCTATCCACAGCCACCCATCATCAATCCCAACAACCACCAGCTAGCCCTCCTCCTCCCCGTTCTGTCACCCTCCTGGTATGCCGCGATAAAAATAATAAAAAGTGACAGCAGCAGATCATACAAGAAAGATGGCCATTAATACAGCATTGTGGCACGTTAACCTACTGTCAAACACGCACAACCTGCCATATTAAAATTGTCACGCTAAATTACGGTCCCCATGAGAAAGAACATTGACAGTAAATAAACATGACGTAGAGGAGTTATACGACACACCAACGATCCCACTGCAGGCGTGTCATAGACCAGCTCCTCCTCCTCCCTCCCTCCCTCAAGACACCCCCCCCCCCCAAATACCCGAGCCCCACCAGCTTAAAGGTAAACACCTAAGGACAGACCGTCTTCACACACACACCCCTTGCGCCACCTTTGCAAACATTTACACTAAAGATCCACATTACCGAGAAATCTTTCACCTAACGATGACGATCCATCTTGAGATAATAAAACAAACGCAAATATTATCAATAGTGCAACATTTGAGTCACGCCCCCGGGGTGGAGCCGAGACCTACTGTGCAGTGTAAAAAGGTCGTGAGCGCTTATTAATATCGCGGTTCGTGGAAGTGTGAGGGGTAGGTACCAAGGGGAACAGGGGAGGTGGCATGGGGAAAGTCAGGAGAGACACCGATGGAGGAGGGAGTCAAGAGGGTAATTTAGAGAAGGAAGGGAAATGAAGGAGGGAAGAGCAGTCAAGGAAGAATATGAGGCAGCTTTTTGCAAGATTGTGTGCTAACAGTTCCAAAATTAACCAAACTAACAGTGTGGTGAAATTATGCATTGGGCCAGTTATTGTAGATAATTTTAGAGCCATTTGACTGGTTGGCTGCACGTTTACTCGGCCGGCACTGGCACTAGACACCCTGCCCTATCCCATACACAGGCGTTCTGAAGGCCATATTTCACGTTCCGCCGACCGTAAGGGTGAATTCTGGTGTAGGGAGGTTGTGTGAAGTGGAGGGAGGTACCAAAAGAAAGGTTTAGAGGAGAATTAAGATGGAGAGAGAATAAAGGTTGGAGGAAGTTAAGGAAAAGAGTTACAACAGGTGGAGAGGGGAAAAACTAAGGGGGTAAGGGGAATGGTGACGAGAATAGATATGGGCAGCGGGAGATGGGGAGGTATGGGGAAGGAGGAAGCAAGAACAGAGGGGAATAATAAAGAGGAGGAGCAAGGACACAGGCGAGGTAGTTGCAGTGACAGGAGTAAAGGGACGAAGGTTGAGAAGACAGTGAGAGAGGACCACCTTGACGGGTCCATACATAAGCTACCATCATTATAGTCGTCCCTCATCACCGTCAACATAGGGACAACAAGTACCGACACACACACACACACACACCGGCCACTAGCAGTAGGTGGATGCCTGGGTGGTCGTGACCGGGGTACAGGGAGTGGGGGGGTGTACAGGGAGTGGGGGGGGGTGTACAGGGAGTGGGGGGGGTGTACAGTGTGTCAATGACAGCGTTACCCCTCACAGACACTGGCCAAGGCCCGAGACAGATACGAGGTGAACGTTGACTGGCCCGTGTCAGACGCCGCGGCACCGTGCATCACAGGTGTGGCTCTACCTGGCACCCCGCCCACCCACACATGACTAGTACACATGTATGTATGTATGTATGTATGTATGTATTTTATGTTTGTATGTACAGTATGTACACGCAAAGAAAGTTTAGGATCTCAAACTAAAAAATTGGAACCTCACAATATAAATTCATTATGTTCAACAGCAATGATGTTTACACAAATAAACCGTACAGGTATAACGAAAACACAACAGTAAACCAAGACCATTCATGATAGTGAACAGTGAGAACAGCAAGAGGCCATCCACTGTGGATACACTGCCCCTCCCTTGACACGGATAAATTAGTTCATGTCAGTCCAGTGGCGCGAGTGTCGCAGTGGCCGCCTCCACATTTGTCCACACATCACACCATTTGTACTCGTCTAGTTCCCTGCCGCCCAGTTGACTTTCATCACTCACACGTAAAGTTACAGCTAATACAACCAACCAATCTGCTCCAACATCCGTCAAAAGGCCCTGTGACCTTCCGGGCGACCGCCTTGACACGCTCAACCTGTCAGGGGTGTCGCGACTGCCCCTCACCATGACCTCGTCCTACACCAGCCCGGGGGACTCCTTTATCCCAACACCATCATTATTAGTGCCGTAGCCCCATGTTAAGTTCCCTCCTCCTGGCTGTGTTGAGGGCACCTGAGCTGAACCTCTACGGTAGGTTAACTGCCAGTTTAGAGAGCCAGGTAGTGGCAGCAAGGCACCAGCACATCACCTCTTAAAACAAACTGCACCGGACACACCATTAATTCCGCACCCGGGCGAGTAGTGTCTTCGCCCACACAGCCAACGGTCACAACACCACACCTTGTGTCTACGGCCAGCAACCACAATGAAACTCTGCTGCCCCACATAAAATGCCTGGCATCTCAACACGGCGGCTACAAAAGCCTCCTGTGTCCCCGCGCCAGATCCCGCCACACTACCACAACGCTGCCTCACGCCGCACCACGCGCTACCGTTGCCTCCTCCACATACACACTACGGGGGTCACCTTTGCCCAAGTAAATACATTTCACACAAACATTCATTCTTACCTACTGAAACAAGATATCGTTAACGCGTGTTCTCCACTCTCCTCGCGTATTATCAAGCTCGTAGAAAAGGCTCGAACATGTTCCAATAAAGACACAAAAATAAAAACGTTGTAGGAGACAGCACAGTGCCAGAGTAACGATCAGGTAGAGCGGACACTAACGACGCCACCTGACAACACGACAACACTCCTCACGTAATAAAAACTGCAGACCAAGGTCAGTGGAGAGAATACACCCGGCAGGAGAGAACCAGTGAGAGAACACACCCGACAGGAGAGAACCAGTGAGAGAACACACCCGGCAGGAGAGAACCAGTGAGAGAACACACCCGACAGGAGAGAACCAGTGAGAGAACACACCCGGCAGGAGAACCAGTGAGAGAACACACCCGGCAGGAGAGAACCAGTGAGAGAACACACCCGGCAGGAGAGAACCAGTGAGAGAACACACCCGACAGGAGAGAATACACCCGGCAGGACAGAACCAGTGAGAGAACACACCCGACAGGAGAGAACCAGTGAGAGAACACACCCGGCAGGAGAGAACCAGTGAGAGAACACACCCGACAGGAGAGAACCAGTGAGAGAACACACCCGGCAGGAGAACCAGTGAGAGAACACACCCGACAGGAGAGAACCAGTGAGAGAACACACCCGGCAGGAGAGAACCAGTGAGAGAACACACCCGGCAGGAGAGAACCAGTGAGAGAACACACCCGACAGGAGAGAATACACCCGGCAGGACAGAACCAGTGAGAGAACACACCCGACAGGAGAGAACACGCCCGGCAGGAGAGAACACACCCGGCAGGAGAGAACCAGTGAGAGAACACACCCGACAGGAGAGAACACGCCCGGCAGGAGAGAACCAGTGAGAGAACACACCCGACAGGAGAGAACACGCCCGGCAGGAGAGAACCAGTGAGAGAACACACCCGACAGGAGAGAACACGCCCGGCAGGAGAGAACCAGTGAGAGAACACACCCGACAGGAGAGAACACGCCCGGCAGGAGAGAACCAGTGAGAGAACACACCCGGCAGGAGAGAACCAGTGAGAGAATACACCCGACAGGAGAGAACCAGTGAGAGAACACACCCGGCAGGAGAGAATCAGTGAGAATACACCTGGCAGGAGGGAGCCAGTGAGAGAACACACCTGGCAGGAGAGAGCCAGTGAGAGAACACATCCGGCAGGAGAGAGCCAGTGAGAGAACACCCCTGGCAGGAGAGAGCCAGTGAGAGAACACACCCGGCAGGAGAGAACCAGTGAGATAACACACCCGACAGGAGAGAACCAGTGAGAGAACACACCTGGCAGGAGAGAGCCAGTGAGAGAACACACCTGGCAGGAGAGAATCAGCGAGAGAACACACCCGACAGGAGAGAATCAGCGAGAGAACACACCCGACAGGAGAGAATCAGCGAGAGAACACACCCGGCAGGAGAACCAGTGACAATACACCCGGCAGAAGAACATACTTGACAGGAGAGAACACACCTGGCAGTACACACCGAAAACACGCATAAGAGAACAGACGTAACAGGAGACCTGAGAGCACTAACTGTGTAAACAAACCAGAAATAAAAACCAGACCTCAAAGAGAAGGTATAGTGGCAGCTCCGACACACCTGGTGAGGATGTGGACCTGGGGGGGGGCCACACACCGCTAGGTCGCCATGACTACCTCAAACTGCAGCAGTCGCCTTGGAGCCCCCCCCCCCCCCCTCGAGGGAGTATCAGGACCACTACCAACACAACACTGCACACTGACAACTTTGATCAGTGTAGTGACCTTGATCCTGCTGGTCTACCTTTTAATGATTTGTCTTAATTATTTCATTAATGTGCCAAGTTGGTTGATTAAAATGTGATGTGTAACACCGAGTGCTAGAAACAGCTTTAATCTTATTCCTGCTAATACCAGACGATTTTATTCAGTTTGGAGGAACATTTGGCAATGAGAAGCTTAAGTAAAATACATGTCGTATACTTATAGCTGGCCATGGCCTCTACCAGACACACCCAACCTAACGAATGAATCCCCATCACAACAGGTGTACAAGTTTATATCTATTACAACACATACAACGCTCCCGTCTCACACGACCGATCATATGTACACTATACTCACAACACACAAAGCCTTCTTTATTGCATGACTTATGTTTGTACACGAGTGACTTGACACTAAAACCTGATCTTGGATACACTCTCAACCACCTTAGTTGTTGGAGTGCAGGAACCTAAGTCTTCCCTAACACTAAACAGCCTCTTTTGACCTCAAGTCCTCCTCCTCCACCCCCAAACAAACATACTGTACATACCTCCTCTTCCACCACCACCACCACCATACCAGCCAGCTCGACGCCACCGTCATCACTAATACAGGTACAAGAGAGGCTAATCAACAGCAACTATACAGGTGTGTCCCGGGAAAGACTTGGCTCGCTCTTTACCTACCCGCACACTGCCACCGCTACTCTTCCCTATACCACCACCGTCCTCGCCCTTCCTGCTCCCATATTCACCAGTTTCCACACCTCAGTTACCACCCTCACAGTTACTCACTTAAACCCAACTAAAAGTAACACAGATGAATACTTACTACTACCATCCACTTACGACCACATCCCCACCCCCACACTTGAGGCACTTTTGGTTCTCACGAGACTGGGGGGAGGAATATTCCCCTGACGCGCCATCATAATCCCCCCATTTAAACCTCCCTCCCCTACCAACGTCACACCTACCCCCCCCCTCCCCCTCCTCTCCCTCACCACACTTTTCTATCTAATTATATGCTTCATACTCGTTTTCTATTTGGAGAAGATAGTGACTTAAACCAACTACAGCCACCACCACCACCGTCCCACAACTAACGCACATGACCATCACCACAACCGCTGCTGTTGCCGCCGCCACCACCACCAATGCCTAGTCATCAAACTAACACAACTCTCGACAAATCCAACCACCATCATAATCAGCATCTACAAGTACTACCACCACTATATCACCACCAACTACAAGTACTACCACCACTATATCACCACCAACTACAAGTACTATCACCACTTTACAACCCTCTATACTAAATCATCTCCGAAATAATAAAGAAAGCAAACAAAATAAATGCCAGAAATACCACCTAACATGACCCCAGCACAAAATAATAATAATAAATTTCAGACACGAAGAAAATAATTCCCAAATGAAGTTAAATGATTGAGTCATTTTGTGAAGTTAGTTAGTTAGGGTCTGTAGTGTAATCGATGTTGCTGTAAAGATACTGAGGTGTGTTGCCAAGATTGGGCTCAACCAACACTCTACTTTCACGCTACGGCTACAACAAGGCGAGAAGAATCTTCCCGGGAATGGTGCCTAATTAATGTACTTTTTTAACTTACACTGATCCTTAACGTTAATTATAATACCCACATCTAAGTAAACATTTCTCCATGTCACCTGATGCAGCACCTGAAGATTTGCCTCTCCACCTTATTTCACCTAATGAGTCAACAACCTAAAGTTACCTGGGGGAGGGGAGGGGAGGGGGATAGGTGAGGTTAGGGTGGCTAACCTTCAGGTGCAATGAGAGAGAGAGAGAGATAATAATCAAGCCAGCCGCAACTCTGTCCGGGGGTCACTCAACCCAATTCTCCAAGACTGGTGGTGAACGTACCGTACCCTCCTCTTCTCTCACGTACCCTAACGAGCTCCTCCCCCTAAAACACCTCGACACGTTCCTCGTCTCCGGCACCAAGTTTGGACCAATATAAAGCCTGACACACACTGGAATGATTTTCGGATAGGATTAAAAGGGGCAGAGTGGCAGTTGATATCTTCCAAGTATCGGCCAAACTGCCAACTTCTCCCACAAATCTGGATTAAGGTCCGCCGTTTGGAATCGAGTAAAAAAAATCGTGGGGCGTACGTCACGTCCCTACAGCACCTCAAACTCGCTTGTCAAATGAGCCAAGAAACACGCAGCCCCTTTACCCAGACTTTCCAGAGACGGGGGGAGAAAAAAATTAGGTCAGTCTAAAGAGAACTGGCGGCCACTTTTAACCATGAAATTATTACCCAAACAAATGACCGCGTTAAAGTCCAGCCACACCAACCCTAGATGATGATAAAATAAACTTAATCGCTTCCAACAACCTCCACAAATATTACAGGTCAAGTTCACTGGAGAAACTGCCGCAGAGTTTTGACAAGAGGAAGCCCCACCCACCCACCTTCCCCCCACCACCTCATCCCACCACACCTCACATTTTTCATCTACTTTATTTCGTATAGAAAACTTTCTAATTACGGCCAATAACTCAAGCTAGCTGGCAGGATATTGGAAACTTGGAAGCCGACGGCCGCACTGGGGGCTGGCGGTGACATTTGGAAGATCTCCCTCTAACTTTAAGGGGATTAATTTCAGTAAGGGGGAGAACGTAAGGCGACTTTCTTTTAACTCCTATTTAATAAGTTCAGCTCCTTGACTGGTAACACTCTGGCGCTTAATGTTGCACGAGGATGTGTGAGGGGGTACTGGGAGGCGAGTGAGGCGGGTGTTGGGAGGTAAGGGGGGCGCTGGGAGGTGTGAGGGGGCGCTGGGAGGTGTGAGGGGGGTACTGGGAGGTGCGAGGTGAGTGCCGAGAGGTGTGAGGCGGATGTTGGGAGGTGTGAGGGGGATGTTGGGAGGTGTGAGGGGGATGTTGGGAGGTGTGAGGTGGTGTCGGGAGGTGTGAGGTGGTGTCGGGAGGAGGTGTCGGGAGGTGCTAGGTGATGTTGGGTAGCTGTGAGGAGAACCGGACATAAAACAGACTGGATGAAAACCGTGAGTGGACAAAAAAAATATCTAGTGTATTTTTCTTTAAGCATTTTTTTCGAAAGGATCATAAAAAAAAAGTCACAACACAATCAAATTCTCGTTGAAAGCAAAAAGTGCTGAATCACTGACCACCCTCATCTCTCACGTCTCCACACTGAAAGATGTATTTTACACAGGAACCTCCCGATACCCTCCAAAACTCCCTCCCTAAAAACTCTCCGTGTCCCAAGTTCCCTCCCTAAAAACTCTCCCTGTACCCAAGTTCCCTCCCTAAAAACTCTCCCTGTACCCAAGTTCCCTCCCTAAAAACTCTCCCTGTACCCAAGTTCCCTCCCTAAAAATCTCCTTGTTCCTCAGTTCCGTCCCTTCAATACCTACCAAAACTCTTTCCTTGTCCTTAAGTTCCCACCCAAAAGCTCTTCCCTTGTCCCTAAGTCCCACCCAAAACTCTTCCCTTGTCCCTAAGTCCCACTCAAAACTCTTCCCTTGTCCCTAAGTCCCACCCAAAACTACTCCTCCCTGCTCCTCAGTTCCGTCCCCTCAATACGCAGTGTTGTCTCTGGGCGTCGGAATTAGAATGCGTGTAAGCACCATCAGGCGGGAACTACAGCAGGCAGCGGGTCCATCTGCTGGCGGTGGCTCGTGTCATTTAATTTGAATGTGGAGTTATGTAAGGACCACTCCCCCGCACACCTGACCCAGACGAGCGTGCATGATCCAGCGACCTCATACTATACATCTGGTGCCATTTCATCTCCTCTCAACAATGTCTTTCCCTTCAAACTCGGTAAAAAATAATACCTCGTGCAGTACTCATCCTCGCACCATGGCAGATATCAACAAGCTATGCATAAATTACTCACAAGTCCTCCACGCTCTAACACAAGTAACAACACGTATAACTTGCAACTCCTAAATCCCGTGTACAATATATATAACAAAAACTGGAAACTTCTCCGTGTCAATAAACCCGGAGGCGTATTCTTATTTCAGGGTGTGTGTACTACAAGGTCGTAACGGCAGGCGAGAGAAGGAGAGGGGAGTGGAGAAGGTATGGGGATGACGGTAGTGGTAATAAGTGATAGTGGTAGAGGCGGTGGTGATGGTAGTAGTGGCAGAGGTGGTAGTGGCGTCAGTAGTGATGGTAGGAGTGGTAGAGGCGGTGATGGTAGTGATCTCAGTAGTGATGGAGATGGTAGTGATGTCAGTAGTGATGGTAGTGATGGAGATGGTAGTGATGTCAGTAGTGATGGTGATGTGTATGAAGAGAACTGGGAGGTAATTAATATGGATACGAGTGTTGGGCGGCTCCCCACACAAGGCCGGTGTCGTGGACTGAGAGAACGTCAACCAATACCTACCATCACCTGTGCCCAATCACTCTCCCCCTCCTCCAATCACTCTCCCCCTCCTCCAATCACTCCCTCCTCGCTTCCTCCTACTCTCTCTCTCTCTCTCTCTCTCTCTCTCCACTACCAAAGGCCGTTAATTAATTACACCTCGAGCCAAATTTCGAAGTGGCAACTCTACCACACAACTTCATTTATCAATTTCCCGTTTGAGTGGCGTCAAAAACTAAAAGGAAACTTAATTGATATCACGGAGTTCCTTTCTCAATAACCCTCCACCTGACCCCCTCCCTACCTACGGGTTATGTTGGGGGTGGGGAGAGGGGTTCTTCCTATCCCATTTCGCGCTCACAGCAGAGGGTCCAAGCTCTCACTTTAGCAACCCCCTCCCCCCGCACTCTCAATCCCTACACACTCGCACACTATTACAGCCATTACAGGGTGCAAGAGTACACCACACACACACACAACCAGGTGCCTCTCCCCTTCTCTCTTAACCACTGGAAGAGCTATGAACTCGCACAGAAAAGGAACACAGAATCACCGCTCTAAATCCCGTAATCTAATTATGTAGACCGTAAAAGAACATATGAAAGGCCTTTCTGGAGGGGAAGGTACTGATGATGGAGGCGAGGCGAGGGAAGGAGAACGGGGAGAAGATGGAAGGCCCAGGGGGAGGGGAAGACGAGAAAGGAATGGCAATGGCCCTCCTAGATCACAGGTTTGAGGGGAAGTGGCAGAAGGGAGGGAACTGGTCCAAGTCAAGTGGTTCGTCTCGTGTTTATAACCCCAAGTCAGCCATCAATAAAGAAGAGAAGTCCTCTGTCAGGCTTCACAATAAAGCAATTACTCAGGGCGGAGGGAGAGAGACAAGGAGGGAAGTGATGTATAAGCAGCAGATAAGACAGGAGGAGGACCAGACGAAGCGAGAAAAGGTAAGACGAGCATGAACCTGTGTTGTGGAGCGTGATGTAGGCGGAGAAAGGAAAGCATGGAGGAAAAAAACCCTGTTGAAGCCTGGAGCCAAATTAAACCGCTCACAAAAGAGGAAGGTGGGTGGGTGGGCGGGTCTGGTGTTCAGGAGACGCCGCCCAAGACAACCACGACGTCTCCAGTAACCACAACCAACCACGACGTCTCCAGTAACCATAACCAACCACGACGTCTCCAGTAACCACAACCAACCACGACGTCTCCAGTAACCACAACCAACCACGACGTCTCCAGTAACCATAACCAACCACGACGTCTCCAGTAACCACAACCAACCACGACGTCTCCAGTAACCACAACCAACCACGACGTCTCCAGTAACCATAACCAACCACGACGTCTCCAGTAACCACAACCAACCACGACGTCTCCAGTAACCACAACCAACCACGACGTCTCCAGTAACCACAACCAACCACGACGTCTCCAGTAACCATAACCAACCACGACGTCTCCAGTAACCACAACCAACCACGACGTCTCCAGTAACCACAACCAACCACGACGTCTCCAGTAACCACAACCAACCACGACGTCTCCAGTAACCAACCACGACCATCAAAGTATAACATCAATATTGACAAGAAAATAATATTAAAACTCCAGACAACCATTCTATCGGGTACATAAAAACTGCCTCACCTGCGTCACTTGTCATACAGCTACACCTCATGGCTTGCTTCATAAATAAAAGGAACAGATTCAAACCAGTTCTGCGTGGTAACATTACGATCGGATGCGCAGACAGCCGGATGAACCAGAGTCAATCCTAAAATTTCTTCCGGTTCGAAGGAGTATTAATCCTCAAGTCCCTTCCAGCCTCACCACCTGCACCACCACTAGCAAGAAAACAAACCACCATCACTAGCAAGGAACCACCACTAGCAAGAAAACAAACCACCACCACAATAACCACAACTAACCCTGCGGAGAGGACACACAACACAGGGAGGTGGTGATGACTTTCCCCATAACATCAATTGACGCCTAAATGGGTTACAAGGATGGAAGCGTGTGTAGGACGTGGGGGGGGGGGGGCGTGTGAGGGGAAGAGCTGCAGGTGTCAAGAGATATGGAAAATAATCGCAATATCTTGTAAGAGAGAATTACCACCACCTTACCTATTCGAAAGAAGAGGAACTATTAACCTAACCTAACACAACCCAACCCTAACACAACCTTAACCTAGCACAAGTCCACTCTAACCGAACCTAGCACAACTCAACCTAACCTAACACAACCCTAACCTAACACAACCTTAACCTAGCACAAGTCCACTCTAACCGAACCTAGCACAACTCAACCTAACCTAACACAACCTTAACCTAACCTAACACAACCCAAACCTAACACAACCTTAACCTAGCACAAGTCCACTCTAACCGAACCTAGCACAACTCAACCTAACCTAACACAACCTTAACCTAACCTAACACAACCCAAACCTAACACAACCTTAACCTAGCACAAGTCCACTCTAACCGAACCTAGCACAACTCAACCTAACCTAACACAACCTTAACCTAACCTAACAAACCCAACCCTAACACAACCTTAACCTAGCACAAGTCCACTCTAACCGAACCTAGCACAACTCAACCTAACCTAACACAACCTTAACCTAACCTAACACAACCTTAACCTAGCACAAGTCCACTCTAACCGAACCTAGCACAACTCAACCTAACCTAACACAACCCAAACCTAACACAACCTTAACCTAGCACAAGTCCACTCTAACCGAACCTAGCACAACTCAACCTAACCTAACACAACCCAACCCTAACACAACCTTAACCTAGCACAAGTCCACTCTAACCGAACCTAGCACAACTCAACCTAACCTAACACAACCCTAACCTAACCTAACACAACCCAACCCTAACACAACCTTAACCTAGCACAAGTCCACTCTAACCGAACCTAGCACAACTCAACCTAACCTAACACAACCCTAACCTAACCTAACACAACCCAAACCTAACACAACCTTAACCTAGCACAAGTCCACTCTAACCGAACCTAGCACAACTCAACCTAACCTAACAACCCAAACCTAACACAACCTTAACCTAGCACAAGTCCACTCTAACCGAACCTAGCACAACTCAACCTAACCTAACACAACCTTAACCTAGCACAAGTCCACTCTAACCGAACCTAGCACAAGTCCACTCTAACCGAACCTAGCACAACTCAACCTAACCTAACACAACCTTAACCTAACCTAGCACAACTCAACCTAACCTAACACAACCTTAACCTAACCTAACACAACCCAACCCTAACACAACCTTAACCTAGCACAAGTCCACTCTAACCGAACCTAGCACAACTCAACCTAACCTAACACAACCCTAACCTAACCTAACACAACCCTAACCTAACACAACCTTAACCTAGCACAAGTCCACTCTAACCGAACCTAGCACAACTCAACCTAACCTAACACAACCCTAACCTAACACAACCCAACCCTAACACAACCTTAACCTAGCACAAGTCCACTCTAACCGAACCTAGCACAACTCAACCTAACCTAACACAACCCTAACCTAACACAACCCAAACCTAACACAACCTTAACCTAGCACAAGTCCACTCTAACCGAACCTAGCACAACTCAACCTAACCTAACACAACCCAAACCTAACACAACCTTAACCTAGCACAAGTCCACTCTAACCGAACCTAGCACAACTCAACCTAACCTAACACAACCCAAACCTAACACAACCTTAACCTAGCACAAGTCCACTCTAACCGAACCTAGCACAACTCAACCTAACCTAACACAACCCTAACCTAACACAACCCAACCCTAACACAACCTTAACCTAGCACAAGTCCACTCTAACCGAACCTAGCACAACTCAACCTAACCTAACACAACCCTAACCTAACCTAACACAACCCAACCCTAACACAACCTTAACCTAGCACAAGTCCACTCTAACCGAACCTAGCACAACTCAACCTAACCTAACACAACCCTAACCTAACCTAACACAACCTAACCTAACACAACCTTAACCTAGCACAAGTCCACTCTAACCGAACCTAGCACAACTCAACCTAACCTAACAACCCAAACCTAACACAACCTTAACCTAGCACAAGTCCACTCTAACCGAACCTAGCACAACTCAACCTAACCTAACACAACCTTAACCTAGCACAAGTCCACTCTAACCGAACCTAGCACAAGTCCACTCTAACCGAACCTAGCACAACTCAACCTAACCTAACACAACCCAAACCTAACACAACCTTAACCTAGCACAAGTCCACTCTAACCGAACCTAGCACAACTCAACCTAACCTAACAACCCAAACCTAACACAACCTTAACCTAGCACAAGTCCACTCTAACCGAACCTAGCACAAGTCCACTCTAACCGAACCTAGCACAACTCAACCTATCCTAACACAACCCAAACCTAACACAACCTTAACCTAGCACAACTCAACCTAACCTAACACAACACAACCCAAACCTAACACAACCTTAACTAGCACAACTCAACTCAACCTAACCCAACAAAACCCTAACCCGACCTTAACCTAACTTTATATACGCTACATAAATAAATAACTATATCCCGACTTTTTTCCTGCCCCAAATTATGTCTTTTCCGGTGACTATTTTCCCCCACACGCCATTAAAGAGTCAGTTTAATCCCATGTTAGTCACTTAACTTCCCTAGACCTTGATGGCAAATATTATAGTGTGTGTGAGTGTGTGTGTGATGTAGTTCATTCTGTATCACCCTCGTAACTCCACCCCAGACCCTCTTTGTCTCTCCCCCTTCACCCCAGGCTCTCTTGTCCGGACCCCTCCCCCACGAAGTTCTCTCTCCCTTCAGTTGGGCCTTGTAGTCTCCCTTACTCCATGGTGCTCCCTCAGCTCTCATCTCCCTCCCTCCCTTTCCCCTTGGCTGTCTCTCTCTCCCTCAGATCTCTCAAGGTTTCTTCCCCCACCACCCTCTTACATTCAATCCCCAGAGCCTCTCTTCTTTCATCCGTCTCTCCTCTCCTCTCTCCCCTTCGGCGCTCCCCCCCCCCTCCTCCTCCTCTCCTCTGGCCCTGTACCTCAATTGGCAGTTTTATCAAATCCCGTCGAGTTAAAAGCCTGAGGCCAGACAAGAACGCCGCCGTGCACGAAATAAAATATCAGCATGGTACACTGAGCACGTTCAATGGCTGGGAAGCTTACAAGACAAAAGGGGAGATGAGGTAATGGTGGTGATAATAGTGAGAACGGGGGATAATGGTGATAACTGCGTTGCATAGCTGCCGCGGTCACCACCGCACCGCAGCTCGTTTACTTGCAGCTGCCTTAATGGCAAAGCGCTAACCGCACGCCAGCTATTTTCTCCCCCTGGATCTGTGTAAAGGATTTAACTCTACAATAATACTCGTACGCGCTATTACCACTGTTTGTTATGGAGTTCTTAGCAACAGGAGCTGCAGTCCCAAGCTAGTAATACAGGCGGGGCATACTACCTGCTGTGAGTGAGAGGATAGCAGATGGAGGAGGTAATGGCGGAAAGAGGAGAGCTAAAGAGGGAAGAGGGGAGGAAGAGGGGAGGGAAGTTGGTGGTGTTGGAGAGGACAAAAGTGTTGAGGGGAGTGTACACAGGGGGGGGGGGGGTGTAGGACAGTAGGGAGAAGGATTAGTAAGATAAGAGAGAAGGGGGGAGGGAAGTGAGAGACTGGTGGGAGAGGAGAATGTACCTACAAATGATGTTTGTGACGGTCTAGGTAGCTACCAGGGATGTGTTGGGTGAAGTGGTGGTGAGTGTAGCTACCAGGGATGTGTTGAGTGACAAGTGGTGGTGGTGAGTGTAGCTACCAGGAGTTGTAAGACCATAATGGTAATTATAACTCATTACGAAGGAATAAGTAGTGACGATACAGTAACCAGTAGTCGAGGAAACCGGACTAGGAGAAGGCTGAAGGATGCGGCGGCAGCAACACGCCCGGCTGGGTTGCGCTCCAGCTGTGTGGCGTGAAATATTCAGCATCCCATTGCACGGGGCCTCACCTGCTCCATTATACACAACACGAAGAGACTAGCCGGGGCCAACAATGCTGGACGCGACGTGCCACAACAAACCCCCCACCCCACCCCCGCGAGTACGTCACACCCATAACAACCACAACAACCTTGTCCTCACTGATCCATGTATCACCTGCCCTCCACCTGACCCGTGTCCACCCTCCAATATGGGCAACGATGCACCACCTTAGGGCGTTCTTCTTCCAAGTCGACAATAGCGAGTCTTTACACATGCATCCTACAAGGGTGGAGGGGGTTTGATGGCAACGACACACTTGGTTAAAGAGGAAAGGGATGACCGTGCGGAGGTGAGGAAGAGGGGGAGAAGAGGGGGAAAGAAGTGTTCGGTTCCAGGCAAGGGGAAAAGGTTACAAGGTAGGGATAATGCATACTTGTGAGGTGAAAGGCGAGTGTTTTTAAGGGAGAACGGAGGGTGTTTATTTAAGGGGGGGGAGAAAATGTGGTTTAAAGGGGGGGGGGAAGATAATTTGGGGGAGAGGAAGGATGGTAATTTGCAGGGGAGGAAGGAGTTAAGTTTTAGGAAGTGGAGTGGAGAGGGTGTTCACGTGGGTGTGCATAAAAATAAAAGGAAACATTTAATATGGACAGAAAAACAAGACGCTCTTAGGATGGAAAAAGGTGATACTAGAGTTTTCCCCAGGAGAGAGAGAAAGGCAAAGCTAGTTTAAGAAGAAAAAGGTCAGGTAAATACACAATACAGGTGCTGATACTGGAGAGAAGCTGCCACAATTTAGAAGGCAAACCTCCCTAATCCTACCATCGATTACATCCTTGTAAATCCTGCCCCCAGGCATACCTGACCATCACAACCCCTTCATGATCAAGGATTAGGATACAGGAGGGAAATACTACATAATATCTGCACTGCCTAAACCCTGTGTGTGTGTGTGTGTGTGTGTGTTTGTTCCGAGATGTAAATACGAAACCTAATCCAAGCAGGAACTTGTGGAGCAGGTTACAGGCGCCAAAACAACCGAGTTACAGGTACAGAGGATTCCCAAACGCCGAGGGAAGAGTGTGTGTGTGTGTGTATATAACAGCTATGACTATTCTCATCGCCACTATATTCATAAGAGAAAACGAGAGAGAAAGAGAGAGCGCGGAGGAGGAGGGGGGAGACAGTATTTATGATGAAGGGAGGGACGGGTGTTGATCATGATAATGGTTATCATCTTGATAGTGGCGGCGGAGGCGGCGTGATCAAGGTGCGGGACGTGAGGAGAGACGCGGCACACAAGGGCTGGTGAGGGCCGGCACTCATTGCCACCGATAACATCCTTGATGGACGTTTGGCACACGTAGGCGGCAGCAGCAGGCCCCCCCCCCCCCTACTCACACTATCTTTAACACCACTAGCTCTATCACACACACACACACACACACACAGAGGGTTGAAAAGAGTGAAAAATTCTACTCCGAATTTTACAATTATTTACAAAAAAAAAAATCATATACGAATATTGAGAAGTTATTCCTGGATGGAAAAAATTGCACGAGGTTAAGCAAGTGAGGGAAGGTGCGGGCGAGGATTAAAGGGAAGGTAGTAATTGGGAGGTGAAGGGTGAGGGTTGGCCCTGTGTGCCACCCTAGCGGGCTGTCAGGGCCCCCAAGACCTGCCCCGTCCTCCACCACGGGGTTATCATGGCTCCAAGTGCCCCTCCCTTCCTCCCCGTCGTCTTATCCTCCTTCTCATAACCTCTCCTCTTCCATAGCTCTTTCCTCCCTTGTGATAGTTCAAGGCCTTTACGATGTTACACACGAGTAGTAACTCCAGCATGTTAATTATCAAGTCATTTTTGGTTTACTTCATGGAATGTCAGCAATCAATGTTTTACGGAGTGTGTGGTTGAGGGGAGGGAGGGGCCGGGCCGCATTGATCACACTGGTAATGGCCATGACGGTCTGTGAACCTGGCTACCAGTACATCGCGCCCACCACCTGTCCCCTTGTCCACACGCCAAGCCACGCGACTGCCCACAATACTCGACAAGCGCATGCCCGTGATATACGCCACGCCACGCTACGCTACTCACACTCCCGCTACATAAGTAACATCACGCGCCCGCCTCCTACAGCTGCCACACCATAATGCCCCCCCCCTCCCCCACCGCCGCCTCCTGCAGTACACGCCACGCACTTTAACCCCCAAGAAGTGAAAAATGGTACTCCCTACTTTACACTTGCACACGACTTAAGCATGTTAATTCACAATAAAATACAGGCTAGGCTGGGGGTCGAAAAGGATACAATCTTTGAAATCCTTTAAAAAAATATATTAACATTTCACATAAGGGTGCAAGTATGGCTACATTATAGACATGACCCCCCCCCCCCCCCCCACAGCAGGCAAGACCCTCCCTCCAGTGTAGCCGCACTACAGCACCATCCCCGCAGCGTGGACAAACACACAGCAAGAAAACCCTAACAGTGTGCCACCCTCCCTTCCCACACAAACACACAGCAGGAAGACCCCTGAGGGTGGCCACACAAACACACACCAGAAAGACCCAGATCCATAGTTACACGCACGAGAAAGAGAGAGAGAACAAGAAGGTCCCCCAGAGACCAACAACCACCTTTACTGCCTCACAGCCACTGACTCACTCCTTAAAAACACGACCTTAGCACGACACCACCTCGTACACCACCACCACGCAATAGCCGCCGCCTCCTACCTGAAATGTACGTCGCCACCAGCTCGAGACGCCACACCTACAACTCTAGCAACCACAAACTGACAATACAAGCTAACATGACAACCCAACAAGAGAGACTGTTACAGGTAGAGAATATTACAGTGTTGAGGACTCGAGCTAGACGTACTGGAGTGGACGCTTGGATGGTGAAGTTATTATTGGAGACAGTAAGTCGTCCGGGTGTTGACAAACAGGATGGAATTACGGATTTAAATGGACAAGAGGTCCCACACCAGCTGATCCTGTACCCTCCATGACCGCCACACCAGGGTTCATACACTCCGCGCTCACCTGTGTTGACGTTATACACTTTTTAACCACAATCTTTAATTTTAACCGCACTGCAACTCCAGGACTGTATCGACCGTCTGTAATTATGCTATCGATTCTAAAACACTTCCCGTAATTCTGTTCTGATGACAAACTTCCCACGTAATTATTGTACCCATAAAATATAACACACCCACGATGCACATGAAATACTAAACGCGAGACCTCTCATCACCCAATGGACCCTACGACCAATAAATTTGATCAACGATATGAAATAAAGATCGAGAGTTGATCTAGACAAGACCCTGTAGATAAAACAACACGATGCGTCTATAAAGTGCATCTACCTCTTGTTTCAACACTAATTAACTCAACCAGGTATATAATTGGAGTGTTGGTCCCCAGGTGAGCCTGTACAGTGACGTGGTCTGGCTCATCCACCCAGTCTATAATCCCTCTCTGAGTTACCTCGCCAAGTACCAGCTTACACGAGCCTACCCAGGGCTCATATGGGAAGAGGTTATACACACTAGCCAACTCCACTACTTACTGCCACCAGACCATCCCACTACTATTTCCACTATCCACGCTTTTCTGTCCCCCACCCCCCTTTCATTTCTCCTGTTCCTCTCCTCCTACCTCGACCACCCAACAGGCACCTCAACATTAATTTATCTCTTACTACCTAGCTACCTGTGAGCTAGACCAGGTATCAGCGACATGCAGCTCTCTCTCTCTCGTTTCTATCAATCGACTACCAACACCCAAGTACACGAACCCACGTATCCCTTGATGGCAGTTCTCGGGTGTTCTCAAGTGATAAGCTCAGAGCACAGGCGGCGGCGGCGGCGACAGAGGACAATGGTTTGGAATACTCTTGGGACGTAAGAGCAGAGGTCGACGCCGCAACAGTACTATCCCCGTTAAGAGCAGTGGTGCTTTCCCCTTGGGTGAGCCAGCCAGCCCTTCTCCTCAGGCGCCCCAAGCTGCCCCTCTCCACCAGATAGCCGAAACAGCCCCCTCGTAACATTCATCGTCCTGCACCACCATCAAAGTCTCACCCCTCCGACACCCACCCCATGCAGTCCATCCTCCCTCACACCACAACCCCCACGCCAAAACTCTATACACTACCTATAATGTACAGGTGTAATTCATAACTGTCATGTTGTACTAGTCTAGCGCGAAGGTATCCAAAACACAGCACTAAGAAGATACATGATGATGATTAATTATATGCTATAAAGAAAGGAGAAAGGTGTTGTGTGTGTGGGGGGGAGGGAGGGGGGGGGGGGGGACACTTGTCTTGTGATAAAAGGTAAAGCAACAAAATTTCAGCCCGGGTAGCAAGGTAATGACCCACAACAAGATGTAGACTCAGCCAGAACCTTAACACCTGCCCTCCAACAACCACCATCACCGTCCAAGATAACAAAAAATTAACTTGTAATTGTAAACCATACAAAGTTTATACATTTATCTCTCACTCCCTCCCTCACGCGTCCCGAGTTAACTTAGCCATTAGTAATTAAGGTTCATGTTTAATGCACAGACACAAAGGTGGATCACTATGGCCCCTCTAAACGTGCACCCTTTGACACCTCCAGTCATTTGCCACACAAGGCTTCAACTCATTACACTACCTACCTCCTACTCTATTCAGCACGCACGCACACACACACACGGGCCGCCACGCCAAAAACAGTTCTAGAAGGGCCCAGGTGAAGCTTGCATTACTTACTAGTGCAGCAGTGTGTGTGT
Source organism: Homarus gammarus (assembly GCA_958450375.1). NCBI lineage: Eukaryota > Metazoa > Arthropoda > Malacostraca > Decapoda > Nephropidae > Homarus > Homarus gammarus. The sequence continues at coordinate 158,942 of CAUDMG010000150.1, forward strand.
GTATATGTGTGTGTGTGTATATGTGTGTGTGTGTGTGTATATGTGTGTGTGTGTGTGTGTCTTGCCCCAACAACCTGGCTGCTCCACCCTTGAAACAAACTCCCCCCAGTACTACATAATGAGGTAATAAGATGTGTACATTCCCCAGGGCGGTAAACTCAACAACAAAATGAGACCAACGGGGAGAGGGAGGGGGGGGGGGGGCGTATAGAGAGGTAGCTGGAGGGGGTGTCTGGAGCTTGATCCCCACGCGGCCATATGGTCGCTGGGGGTGGGCGGCCATCTGTCCCCCACACTCCAGAGTTTGTTTTACCTACCTCCTCCAGCCGTGCCATCACTAGCCCTGCCTCAACCTGCAAGACTTGTGCCGTTTGTTTTACCACGACAAACCTTCCCCGCCACACCTAACACTGGCGCCTCACCGACGCACTTGACTAACCTACACACTTCTACAATATGTCTGTTGATCATTATATTCGTCAGGGATGTTTACAATAATGAAAATCTTGTGTTAAGGTCTTACTCTATACAAACCGGTTTTTACATAAAAGTACATTACCTTTTCATGGTTTATCTACAAAAGCCTCTTATGTCAGGAAGAAGACCCCAGAGCGGCCATCGTGTGGGGCCCAACAGGACATACAGTGCCACCCTGACTTATCATATTGTATGCGGGTTACTTCCTCGCCACCCAGAGCGCCTCCCAATAGGCTCCCTGACCTTTCTTCTCGTCTTCCAACAATGAGTAGCGTCATTCTCCCACCGTTATATACACAAACACGAGTACCCGCCACTGACAGTCCAGGTATACTGTATGTGGCACATACATCAGCACAACAGGGTGAGTGACAGTCAAGGAAACGTAGCCACTATAAGTGAAGGTTTATAAGACGTCAGTAATGCAGCCAGGAGTCTGGAAACTGTCAACTGTGACTGTAATTCTAACATACGTCGAGTAAGAGCCAAATACTTGAGACTGGGAACGGCAGGTATTATATTCTGTCAATCAGGAATGTCAGGTCATACACACTGCCAAACTGCGAACAGTGGAGACCAGACCAGGGCCTCTTGACTCACAACTGACGGAGTAAGAGGTAAACAAAGACCTTGTGTACCGTCCACAAAGAACGAGTGATGTGATCCTTAACCACAACAAATGGTAGATAAAGTCAAGGTTCACCATCCGCCTCCGGTTGTTACCCATAACCACCTGCCTCGCCACATTACCTCCACCCCCCCCCCCCCACACCTTCCTCCATATATCAAGTCTTTCCGACACAGCAACAGCCTCTTTAATACACTGAAATAAGGTCCCCCCCCCCCCCACACACACCCCTTCTCTCGGAGTAAGATCTGGTGTTCGATTACGTCAGAATCAGAAGAAGCAAAACATGACGAAAATTAAACTCACGGGGAGGGGTATCAGAGTCCGTCAGGTGGTGCCAGTCTCCCCCACCGTCACCAACTCTCGCCCCTCTGTTATTCATAAAAATCTAATGCAAACACCTTATGTACACACGCGAATAGTGTATAAACGTGTTCGTGTGTGCTTTTACAAGTTATACACCAAAGACTATATGATGTATTCCTCAACCACTACTCTCAAGTAATACAGCCAACAATACAAGACCTCAGCCTTCTATAGCTTTTTCGGTGGATATTTCGGTTCACTGTACAATGGACCAAGTGACAAACACAAACCTTCCTCCTTAGACAATACGAGATGAACCCTATTCATTTGTCTCACGCCTTGAACTAATGTTTCTGACAACTAAAACGTCGACACTAGAGTCATAACACACCCCCCCCCCCCCACAACCACGAGAACATCTTTGCATAACCTGAATGACACGCGAGGCCTCTGACAGCTCTAAGTACAGCAGTATAAACGGATAAAGAGCTACACTTGTCAACATTTTAAGCCATTCACACGTATATTTTTACCAATTGTAACCGTCAAGAGTGCTAGTAACATGTAAATTAATTCAGTTCATTCATACAGCCAACAGCAACATCGTAATACAAAAATAAATAAATTAATACTCTAGATTATCCATTAATGAATATACTGTACGCTCAGTGTTCAGGTCGCTACCCAAATATACGACCACCTTGGGCGCTGTAGGTCGGTGGTCCTCCTGCGACAATGCCTTCCCCTCCACCAGCCAGCTGCGACCTCTCCTCTCTCTCATCCACCCTAATAAACAATTCCATACCCCTTCTTTCTCCCCTACACGCATCCTTACTACCGCTTTATCCCTCCCCCCCCCTCTACATGTACCCTTCACATGTATACTCAACTACCCCTTTCCCTCCCAGAAACAATTCAGCTCGGCCTTCCCCTCCCCCACACACCCTCCCTACTCCTCCATTAGCAGCCAGCTATCGGCTTCATCTCTCCGCGTTCAATTATCACCTCAAATAAGAGCTGCACTAAGGGTTAAAGTCAAGACCCCAGTCCCCGATACACTAACTAACTACGGCCGTGCAATGAGGATCAACCGTACCAATGGAATTAAGATTAGCCAACGGCAAGTCGGGGGAAACTATCGATTACCGCAGCCGGAGTAAACAACGACTGCAAACAACCAACTTATTGACGTGCAACCGCGTCGCTCCCCAGACCTAAAACCCTATACCTTTTACCGACGTCTGGCTGGATATTACTAAATTATACAACACCTTTCTGGAAACAATCTAACTAATAATAAATGGATGCTGAAAGTGGGTCCCGGCCCACTGGGGCCTGTGTGTATACATTTCAATGCATTCTAAACATCAGATATGCAAGAGTTAGGGTGACCGGCCCTGCACTCGACAGCCTTCACTTCTCCAACTGTAAAGTCACCATTTACAGCTAGACGGGCCGGGAGCAGCCTGAGATTAAACCAGCTACCCTTAGGACAGGAGGCAAACGCTGTATTCACTCGGCCACCGCACCTCAGATATTACTAACAAAAACCGTTCTTAAACTGACAACTAATAATTAAACTTGTGATCAGTCACACGTTAATTCTTAATTTAAATTACAGAACGACTTTCCACACCTTTGTAATGACAAAAACAAAACAGCGAACACACACACCCCCCCCCCCCCTAATACTGCTCACTGATGTAACACACAACAAACTCCCGAGTGATAAACCAACCTTGCCATTATAGGTGCTGCATTAACCGGTCCTCGTCACTAATCCTATAACTAGTAACTATATAATTAGTGATAATAAAAAAACAAATGAGATATATCCCCTAATTATACTGCACGTCGCTAAACTGACCATCAATCAACACATTAATGATTGAGCTTCGCTGCCCGTCATCACCATCAGAGCTTCACCTACCGTCATCACCATCAGAGCTTCACCATTAAAACTTCAACTCGTCACCAGTAAATCATTACAGCTGAACACTGCAGCCTCACCGCTCATACACAAAGGACATTTGCCACCTCGAAGAGCAATACACCATTGGTGACGCTTCAAAGAGCACACTAATAAGACCAGGCAGGGAGCGGAGTGTACGAGCAGTGGGCGGGAGGCCTACCGGCAGGAGGTGAGGAAGAGAAAGGGCGGGGAGGTGAGGGCTGAGGAGGAGCAAGGGGGGAGGTGAGGGCTGAGGAAGAGCAAAGGATGAGGTGAGGGCTGAGGAAGAGCAAAGGATGAGGTGAGGGCTGAGGAAGAGCAAAGGATGAGGTGAGGGCTGAGGAAGAGCAAAGGATGAGGTGAGGGCTGAGGAAGAGCAAAGGATGAGGTGAGGGCTGAGGAAGAGCAAAGGATGAGGTGAGGGCTGAGGAAGAGCAAAGGATGAGGTGAGGGCTGAGGAAGAGCAAAGGATGAGGTGAGGGCTCAGGAAGAGTAAGGGGGAGGGGAGGGCTGAGGAGGGGCAATGGGGTGAGGGCTGAAAAAGAAGATGGAGGGATTGCATGAGGTCTTGGGTGAGGGCAGGTAGCGCTGGGGGAAAGATGGTGGAGAGGCAGCCCTTGAGGGAGAGATCCGGAGAAGTAACTGCTGCAGGTCAGGGCAGGGGGTGGTGGGGTGGGGGGCAGGGGATGGTGGGGGGCAGGGGATGGTGGGGGGCAGGGGATGGTGGGGGGCAGGGGATGGTGGGGGGAGGGGATGGTGGGGGGTAAGATCTTTTTAGGAGGGCTTGGGGAGGAGACCCTGGAGCATGGCAAGAGGGGAATGACTGGTTGAGGAGGGCAAGAGGGGAATGACTGGTTGAGGAGGGCAAGAGGGGAATGACTGGTTGAAGAGGGGAATGACTGGTTGAAGAGGGCAAGAGGGGAATGACTGGCTGAAGAGGGCAAGAGGGGAATGACTGGCTGAAGAGGGCAAGCGGGGAATGACTAGTTGAGGAGGGTATAGGGCTGCCCCGAGAGAGAGAGAGAGAGAGAGAGAGAGAGAGAGAGAGAGAGAGAGCCAGAGCCGACTTCGATCCCAACGCGGTTAAATGACCTCCCAGATGAAATAATCAATACTATACGAATCCTGGATGACGCCGAGGATGGTAAGGGGAGAGGAAGAAGGGGGAGGGAAGAGGAAAGAGGAAGAAGAAAGAGGAATAGGGGGAGAGGGGAAAGGAAGAGGGGCAGAAAGGGCATGGTTAAGTGAGTGGTTGGGGGGAGAGAGGTAAGAGAGGGTGTGTGTGTGTGGGGGGGGGGATGGAAATAGGGTGGTGGTAGAGGGGGAGGGGGGGGGCAGCGGCTGCGAGTCTGACTAATCTTGGGTGTTGTCATAAGTTATTGATTAGCCACTCGTTATTAGAGGAGGGCTGTTTGTGTGATCCCGGCAGCTGGCGTAGACGTACCCACTAGCTTTGAGGCGCTCGCGCACACACACACACACTAAACCCACATACATACACAAACCATCATCCTCAACTATAACAACAGCAATTACCGTAAACCACCCCCCCCCCCCTTGGCAACAACTACCACGTCCACTAATTCCTGCATGAACGGCCATTATCTTCATTACCCCCGTCGTCTCATAATAATTGCTAGCACGTTCACCACCCCCCTTTATTTAGAATCCCTCGCCGCCGCCGCCGCCGCCGCCACCACCGCCGCCTTTGGCAACAACAAACTCAAACTCTCTCTCTCTCTCTCTCTCTCTCTCTCTCTCAACAACCACCACCACCACCACCACCAATACTACCATATCCTGCAACCACTATCACCATCCTGCACCAACCACCGCCACCTCTTGCAACAACCAAAATTTTCTGCAACCATCACCCTCTTGCAACAAACCACCACCACCACCACCTCCCTGCAACAAACCACCACCACCACGAAGCCTGCAACACGTAAAGGCCTGCAACCTATTACGTCTCCATTGTTTTTCTCGCTCACAGCTAATGACGTTTCTTCCAAACTTGATTCACGATGGAAATTTCACATCAAGAGCCATCCATTAATAAAAAAAAGGTAAATAAACAACTAAAACTGATACATTACACACGAGGGACAAAAATAACTCGGGGGAGGGGAGAAAGGAGGGGAGGAAGTGGGAGAAAGGAGGGGAGGAAGTGGGAGAAAGGAGGGGAGGAAGTGGGAGAAAGGAGGGGAGGAAGTGGGAGAAAGGAGGGGAGGAAGTGGGAGAAAGAAGGGGATGAAGTGGGAGAAAGAAGGGGAGGAAGGGAAGAAAGGAGGGGAGGAAGTGGGAGAAATGAGGGGAGGAAGTGGGAGAAAAAAGGGGAGGAAGTGGGAGAAAAAGGGGAGGAAGTGGGAGAGAGAAGGGGAGGAAAGAAGGGGAGGAAAGGGAGAAAGGGGAGGAAGTGGGAGAGAGAAGGGGAGGAAAGGGAGAAAGGGAGAAAGGGGAGGAAGTGGGAGAGAAGGGGAGGGGGGAAGTGGGAGAAAGAAGGGGGAGGGAGGGGAGGGGGGTAATTCCATATAGAGACCCCTGTTAAGACGCCACAAGAAAGTTGGATGAAAGTTCTCGCTGCGGGGAAACTCAACACTGGCGTCAAACTTGGCTAGCCCCGATCACTTTCGTCACTGCAGCAGCATATATACAGCGTGTTCAAAGTAAACAACTCGCGCTACGCTCCAGCCGCATATACCGAATTCCGGCAAACAACAGTGTCGCATATCATACCAGGTGGTAAACAACGGGGGCCGTGTTAGTAAAGGTAAACAAAGGTGGGATGTGTTTTAGTCAAGTGGCGTATTAAACAACCGAGCAGTATAAATAGCTATACGTTACAGCCGCATAACGAATACAGACAGAGCCCCATAACGAGTATACAAACAACAGAGCCAGGCTGCAGCTACATTTAAAGTATACTATTAAAGCAGGCAGCAGCAGCACCACCACCACGTTTCACCCGAGTTAAATGCAAACAACAATAACCCGAGCTAACGACGCCAACCATTCGACCTTTAAGTGCTCTTACAGTAAGCCAGAATACGACCCCGCAAAATTACGGTTTATTTTCCCGTTTTTCTTTTCTCCTCTTTTTTTTTTCACCACCACCAGAGGAGCAGAATCTGAGCTAGCTAGGGACTTTTTCCAGGGATTTTTTTTTTATTCTTTTTTTTTTTTTGCTGGTAGGATCAGGGTTAACTATACGCTGTTACTATTACTATCCTGCCCCCGATTACTGAAAGGGGTGGGTTGGAGGTGGGACTTGAATGTCGATTGGGCTGGCTGGTTCTGCGAGTACCGATCGAACCCTCAAGCCTCCCTGATACTGTTATAACGAGCTACACACACAACACACACACACACGCACATCTGACATGAACACGTATATCTAACATGCAATCACTCAGTCACTTAATCACACACAATTTAATACATACACACACACACACACACACAATATGTTCTAACTCTTACACATATTCTCACACCCACACACCTTCGACGAACACGCACTAACACAAATTCTTTATTGTCGTGAAATCGTCTTGTGTCGAGGTAAAAATGACCCGGTTAACAGTAAACTACTACCCATTAAACACCGTCATAACACACAACACTAACAACTTGAAAACTCCTCTCCCGTCATGAACACACGGGTCAAGTAAGTTAACTCACCTCCAATTACATACATATCCTACAAAAAGAAGTTAACTCTCCCGCCCTCCAAATACACTGTGCAAGGTCTCCCTCCCACTCACATCACGTCCTACAGGGAGTTTACTCTTGCCCCAGCCAATCATACAAACTCCCTACTCAAGTTAACTCCCCTCCCACCCAATACATATATACACATCCTACCAAACAGTTCAATTCCTCCCTTCACAAAGACACTTCAATAACACCCGCCAACTATGGCCTCTCCCTCGCCTTTGTTTACAAACACACAATCCCTGTCACTAACTCTCCCTATAGTCTCCTCTCGCCCCATTCTCGTCGCGCGCGCGCGCGTGTGTGTGTGTGTGTGTGTGTGTGTGTGTGTGATCTCAACCATATGCAATGAAGTTTAATCTCCTAAATCTCATATCCTGTATACATTTCATATAAATGTAAATAACCACCACCATTATTACCTTAAGCATGACATGTTATCCTGGAGGCTGGCCGGGTGTCCCCCTGATACGATAATATTAAACCAATAATTCTTAAAAAAAAAAAAAAAAAAAAAAAAAAAAAAAAAAAAAAAAAAATCGGAATTTTGACCCAGCAGTAATCCAGCTCACAAACATGGGGTTGTGAAGGAAAGAGGTGGTGATGGTATGGTGGGGGGTTGGGGTAGGGTATGGTGGGGGGTGGGGGTAGGGTATGGTGGGGGGAATTTATTTATTTGTATTCATTTTTAAATTAACATACCTGCACGTGAGCCATATACCTGGCTAGTAAACGTTAATGAATGGAGATAAATAAACAATACCATTATTCCTTATCAACCACTTTCTTCCTTTATAAATTATTGTCTTAAGAAAACATTATTCAGATCACCTCCGCAACATCATCTTACAGTCATCAGATTCTAACACTAAGTCACCGCCATCACCAATATTTGATGTCTTTCTGCGTTCTTGCCGAATTTTGACGTCACCTTTACGTGTTATAGCCAAATTATGATGTCACCTCTACGTATTATAGCCAATTTTGAGGTCACCTGTACGTGTTATAACCATTTTTGAGGTCACCTTCCTAGACTGGGTCATGGACGATGCAGGAAAAATGCAAGTCAAGTGTTTCCCTCGAGTTCCCTTCTCTATCTTCTTCCTCCATCTGTATTTACGAGTCAACAACAACAACACATATCAATAAAACAAGCAAGATCCTGTAAATAAACCACCATAAAGTGAACTCCGGTCATTAAACCCTCTTGAAACTAAACCACTTGTAAATGAACCACCCAAAAATTAACCAGCCAAAATTAAACCACCTGTAAATGAACCAGACAAAAAATAAAACAGTAAATGATTCACCCTAAAATAAACCACCTGTAAATGATTCACGTCAAAAAATAAACCACCAGTACATAAACCGACTAAAAATAAACCCCTGTAAAACCATATACAACAATAAGCAACTAACTATACCCGCATAACTACCAATACCTTACTACCACACCTGACACAACCCGACCTAATAACCCCCACAGCTGTACAAAAAAACAACAACCTACAACCAATTACCCAATGAACCGCTCATACCCCAAAACAACTTGATACCTGGCCGGGAGGAACAAACAAGAATGGATGACAGACACTTTCACCAAAAGAAACCACGACATTCCAAAAACCTACAATTAAAACAACAACCATTAACAACCCCCCCCCCCCCCCCAAAAAAAAAAAACTACAGAAACCTACAACCCCAAACCAAACAACAACTACCACCACAATACCAGTAAACCGTCAGCACCTACACCCAACCCCTGAGGACCACCAAAGACGGCGGGCTATGGACCGCAGAACGCCCTTTCCCTTTAACCAATATCCTGCTACTGGCGCCCTCACGAGCTCAATTATTTCCTTAGTCTTTGGTTTAAAAAGAGTTGGTTAGGATAGAGGCAGACATTAAAGGCAGCCCAACGTAGTTAAATGCCCCACTCTTTAAAGTCCAATGAGACTATTCCCACAAAATACTGCAAATGAGTGGCGCGGGGCCTCCCAGAAGAGAGCTAACAAAATCCCACACCAAGCGGCAGACACCGTAACAGGATTTCCAGGTCACTTTGGATTGGAACATTTCTATTAAAGGATTTTATTTTTTTTAGGGGGGGGGGGGGGCGAATGTTTATAAAAATAATATTAATCTGGTTTGTAAAGGATTTTTTTTCCTTTACAGTTTATGATTTTAACATTTGAAGTCAAAGGCGAGGCAATTTCACTTTATAATTTCCTCAATTGGATTAACCTCACTAAATGACAGTCACCTCAGCTTCTACTCCCAGGTGATCAAGTTGCAGTACAATCAAGCAGGCACGTAAATACAGCAACAGCAGCACGTGTAGACAACCTTGTTACTGTTCACGTATTGGACCGCTCGCGCCATCAACCGTGCAAACTATTCCAGACTTGTTCACCATTCACATCCGTAGCACAGTTCGTGTTGGGGGCCAGAAAACTTTGCCTACTCCTAACACGTGGATGGGAAAGGTCAGATGGCGATCGGCCTGAGAGGAGGTGGTGGAGGTGGTGTGTGTGTGTGTTTTCTGTGTGTGTGTGTGTGTTCTGTGTGTGTGTGTGTGTGTGGGGGGGGGGGGGGGACATGAGAAGCGTATCGCAGTCTTCTATCACACATCAGTGCTAAAAATTAGTATGCAGTGTGTTGTAATGACATAATCACAAACACTGCTGTAGCTACATGAAGCAACAACCTCCACACAAATTCCAGTATTTATGTTAATCACATTTTCCAAGTAGTTGATTCTCTCACACACGCTGTTACATTACTCAAGGTGTGATAACATCTAGCCTTCACTACTGTATTGTACGTTAACCTGCACACGACATAATCACGATACTTTGTCCTCGCGAAATTACCTCAGGATGATGACAATAAATGACAATAATAATATTCATCTAACAATAACAATAATAGTAAAAATAATAACAATAATACAATAATAGTAAAAATATCATAATAGTAACAATATAATTATAACAAGAACCTCAAGGGAAATCGCTAAAAAAGCCGTACCGGTTATAGACTGTAAAAGGCAACCACTATGATAACCCGTAAACAAGACCTTTAATTGAATTTTGAAACCATTCACCTTCTACAGATGAAACTCAGACTGACAGAATGTACCTATTTCTTAGTCATCCCCACACTTAGCTTCGTGCAACAGGGGATGAGGACGATGACGATGATAAATGGACGACGAAGACCAAAAAACAACACGGAGATGAGGAAATATGAGAAAAACAGAAGGGAATAAGTGATGACAGAAGAAGGAACCGAGTATTGGCGTGGAAGGGAGGGGAGGGGGATGGAGGGGAGGGGGATGGAGGGAAGGGTGGAGGGAGGGGGAAGGGTGGAGGGAGGGGGAAGGGTGGAGGGAAGGGGGAAGGGAGGATTGGAGACAGGAGGGGGAGGAGAGGGGAGAGAGGGAAAGGAGAGAGGGGAGGGGGAGGGAAGAGAGGGGGAGGGGAGAGGTTATGGTGCGGACGTTACCAAGGAAACGCACCGTCCTGGCCTCGGTTTGGCTACCACCTTCGCCGCCGCCGTCATCGCCACCAGACACAGACACGCACGCTTCTCTCCCCCTCCTCCCCACCACCAAGGTTCAGATTACTCATGCAAAATTCTCCTCAGCCTGTCGTTGTGGCCGCTCTAGGGTGAATAATTACGACGGTCCATGTTCAACTGCAGAATAAACGGCTCGAATTTCTCTATTTACTGGTTGGGGGGAAAAAATTCCTTCCGTCTGAAGATCACAAGCTATCTTCCAGGACACGTGGGGGATTTTTTCCACGCGGAGAGTCCCGTTGATGCATAGTGAAAAAAATAAAGAGGGAAAACAAATGTTCCCAAAATACACAACTACACCTGCAAAACTGGTCAAGTCAGAGGAAGAGGCCCAAAATAAACCCATTAACACTTTATATTGTTACACACTGACGTTTTAGGTTACGAAGTTCAGATAACAGCTGGGAAACACGTCTAGTTGATACATCACCTACTTCATGTCAAGTAGTTCACATACACTCTTATGTTCCTTCCTCTCTCCTTCACACTATTACAATGGTCTGATACTGACGAAAACTTGGTTCTTATTCATTAATCTGCTCTCTAAATGACACTTCAGAAGTCCTACGGTCACAGGTATAGTTATTATTAGTGTGTGTGTGTGTGTGTGTGAGCGCGCGTAGGAGATGGCCATTGTCCACATGGTACACACCGTCCACTTGACACCAGCCCATTGTCCCACCCCACTACTATTACTACTCCTCGCCAAAAACATGAACGTGAGAGGTGAGGATAATAACCACCCCCCATACCAACACCAGGTCCCATAGTGATGTGTTTTCTTGTGTGTAAGTCTTGAGTACATGTCCTCTTCACGCCTAATAATAATAATAATGGACACGCGTCACTATCAAGTCAAAATGAGACCATCAAATTTCCGCAAAAGGAGTTTGAGATTGAGAGGTGAGGGTAGGGTAGGTTCACAATAGTGCCGTGTGTGGTGTGGTCATCATCAGTACTTTGGTAAACAGTCGTGGTGAGGTTGAGTGTGGTAGAGGTTGCGACACACGAGACAAGGGTGTGGGCGACACAGGCACTGGACCACGGTTGGCCCCCCTGAATATTTCACGCCAGGTATCGACCACCAACAACACACACCTGGCGCCGGCACCCACCACCACCACTACGGCTACTGGCGCCACCACTACCGCCACCACCCGCCCTCCCTGCCACGCCACGCCCTCACCAACGCCACGCCCGTAAGCACCCCCCCCTCAAATATCACCCACCACCGTCACCACACCCTCACACCTCAACCACCACCACTAACACGCCCATCCATCACGTCTCAACACGCCCTCACACTCGCTATCCACCCATCAAGCTCTATCATGCCACAAAACGCTTCCGCGATACCGAACTATGTCCCAAGATACCAATAACCCACCTGGTCACGACACAGAAAAAAGGCCCCCCCCCCCCACACACACACACCTGGCTACGTCAAAAACACTCAAATACACCTGGCCAAGTCACCGACACCAACTAAAACCACTACACTTGCCAATCAGTTACACCCAAGGACCATGATCTCACACAGAGTACCTGGCTAGAATAGACTTGGATAACGTTACATACACCTGTCTTAGCTCTCCCCCCCCCCCACCACACACACACACACCAGTAAACCTCCCCCCCCCCCCCCCCCCAGCCGTGAGTAGGACGGACACACACGAGGCAGCCTAGGGTGTTCCTGCACCACGGGTCAATAATTAACATGGCAACACCAAGGGCAACCAACAACTTATAAATAATGGTCACCCCCCCCCCCCCCAACACACACTCACCCTGACTGACCGTCCAACCATCATGCGGTTTCCCCCATGCGATATACACCTTCACCAATCACAATGCCAACTTCCCCGTGACACACATGCCTCCACCAATCGTGTGGCTTAACCCTGACCCGTGCTGACCAATTACGGCACAGGAGCAGACAGGGAGCGAGAGCTAAGGTTTCTGGTTCAGAGGATCTCTATGTTTCTACACTGGAAAACTGGTGTAATATTAATCAATGGTGATTGTATGCCATTAGCATGCAGGCAGCACACGACGCCACGCTACCTCAACCTTACGCTCATCTAAAATACTAACCAAGACCAACTGTCCAGGTCTAGACACTAACACACTCCACATTTTACACACGAGTTCATTCCTTGTTTACTCTGCTACTGTTAATACTGCCTCAGCTCATCAGATTATTTAAATTTACACTAATATTGAAAAACAGTTTTAACTCCCAATATTAAATTTAAAAGTCTCTAAATCCACAAATGTGTTTTGCAATATTGACAAATAATATTAAACCTAAAATCAATGTTTGGCAAACTCCTTAGATGTGTTGACACCGCTCCGGAGGCCACTATGTACACCCCCCCCCCCCCCCCCCCACACACACAGCACTTTCTTCACGGAATAAAAAAAAAATTCCTTAGTTAAACTTTACTCATCACTAACACCACTACTTGAGCGTACTAACTGTATGTAATATTAGCTTTATTTGTATTATCATCACCCGTCAGTCAACCAAACCTGACCTGACCAAACCAAACCTAATCAAGCTAAAAAAAATTTACTGTTGCTACCAAGTATCTAACGTAAATTATCCCTTCACTACTCCACATAACTGCTGGCGTCTTCAACAATGTCGCTCTTCTCGCCATCCATCTAAGAACAGTACAAGTTTTCCCCAAAGTGGTCAAGGTGTTTTGGTTATCAAGGTCTTATCGATCTTTAAAAATAACTAATAAAAATAAAATATTTCCTATACACGACTGACCACCCAACTCCCTGTTCCAGAATAAACCCCAACCAGAACGACAGTAGAGGAGCCACCATCTCAGGTGGGTGAGGGTGGAGAAGAGGGAGGGAGGGAGGTCCAGACCACCAGCGGCGCCGTACCCCTCCGTCTGCGCCTTCCGTGACTCACGAAGCCAGGCCACGCCGCGTATTCCCAGAAATAGACCACCACACCGGTCGATGGGTTATGATCAATCACACATCCACTGACTACAAAAACCCAAAGCCATACTGTAAAGTGATGTCCGGTAGTTAGTGTGCGTGTGGTGACGTCAGGAGGGAGGTGGTGGTGACGGGGTGTGTGTGAAGCAGGCGTCAAGACAAGTGAAGTTAGCGTATAACGGTGTCTTAGTCACTTACGCTCATCACTACTTTCCCCTTCAAATACACCTCTGGAACCTTCTGCCTCCAGAACCTACTTCCCCTCCCAGTAAAATCTCGTACTCCCATCCACCCTCTTCCAGGAGACCTCTGAGTTCCCCCCTCCCCTTCAGATACCTCTTTAAGAACCCCCCCCCCCCTCCCCCCAACACCCCGTTCCTTTACCTTCAGAATCACTTTTCTCTCAAAAATATTATACTTGCCATGACAGCTAAAAAGAGCCTTGTGTTTAATGTGTCAAACTTGTACTGGACTTCAGCATCCATGTATTAAAGTTAAGAACCAAAGTATTAGATAGAAAACCCACATCAGGTCATATTACGTGTATAACATAGTAGCAATAGACGCCCAAGACCACCTCCATGTCGCTCGCCCCGCCACTCTTGTACCACGTCGCCCCGTCGTAAACGCCTGAATTATCTGTCCATGAGCCTCTCTGTCTCTCTCTCCCCCACAATAACAGGCACACATTTCCCAGTGTATATAACAGTGAGGGAGAGTCCGTGCGGAGGGAGGTGCGTGGCTGTCAACACGATCCACCAACTAATATGTCGTCTGTCACATTGTCGGATAACTGTCGCCCATCATGAACTGTGATGACTGACATGTGGGGAAAGGACTGGGGAGGGGGGGGGGGAGGGTGTCAGAATTAAACAGCTGATTCAACACTGAGGCTGTAATAGTGCAACAACATTTAAATATTCCTTCAACCCGAATTTCATCTCATGACAGGGACCCCCGCACGTCTTCTCTTACCTCGACAATCCTACACCTTTTTCAATTATAAATTTTGTCCATTTTTAAGTTACAGTCATTTATAGACATGGCAGATATACAGTATATGCGAGGGAACGGGTTGAGGATGAGGGAGTGGAGGGTGTGTGGTGAAGATGGGAGAGATGATGCGAGGGGAGGAAGGGAGGCAAGGGATGGATAAGAATACACAAACGCTTTAACAATACAGTATATACATAATACACACGACAATACACACACACACATTGCACTAAGGCGAGTCTAAGCACGAAATTGGTCGAGCCAAAACCTGTACCCAAGTAAATGATGATTGTTAAAGAGACTCACCGAGACTCACCGATGCCTAAGGAGGGTATTAAAACACGGTAATTAGTAGTTGGTGAGGCGAAGGGGGGAAGCGGTAGCGGCGATATGTTGGGGAATAACAGGTGGAGCGGGGGGGGGGGGGAGGGGGGAAGGGAGGGAATAATACCACGAGTTGAAAAGAGAAGATTAAGAAGTGAGAGATGGGTGAGAGGGGAGATAAAATGGGGGAAGAGGGGGACTGGTTGAGAAGAGATAAAAGGAAGTTGGATGAGAAAGGAGATACAAGGAGGTTGGGTGAGGGGAAAAAAGGGGGCAGATTGGTTGGTCGAGGACAGAAAACGAGGGGGAGAAGAGTGGGGTAACGGGACAGGAACAACGAAGGGGGTAGGTTAAGAGGAGAGATAAAGGGGAGAGCTGGATGAGAGGGGAGAATTAAGGGGGGGGTTACGAGGGGAGAGAAAAAAATCGGGGCGAGGAGGGAAGGTTGAATGACTGATGAAGAGCAGCGTGACGTAAGAGAATGACAGAAGAATGGTACCGCCCCCCACCCCCTTCCTTCCTCTCCCACCCACTCCCTAATAAGTGCCGTGTATTGCAGTAGTGGGAGTGATGCGAGAGGGGAAGTTGTGCGGGGAGGTGTGGCGAGGAGGGGAGAAGGGAAAGGTGGAGTGAGGGGTGTTGGGCAAGGAGAAGGGAAGAGAAGAAAGAGGGGTGTGTTGGGCAAGGGGGAGAAGACAAGGGGGAGTGGTGGGCAGGAGGACGAGAGCGAGAGGTGTTGGATATGGGGAGGAGAGGGAGGGTTAGTCTTTGGTAGGGGGAGGAGAGAGGGGGTGATGAGTAGAGGGGAGGAGTGAGGTAATGGGTAGAGGGGAGGAGAGGGAAGGTTAGGAGAGAGGGATGATAGGGAGGGATGGAGAGAGAAGGGGATGGAGACAGAGGGGTGATGGAGTGGGGGGGAGAAGAGAGGGAGGGCCCCAAGAACACTGAGATAAGAACCCTTACGCCGTCGCGAGTCTCGACCCCACAACTCTCGGGTCGATTGTGGATCGATTCCGAGACAAAGGAGGGGGTGGGGAGGGGAGGGGGGAGGCAGGCGCGGGTTGGGTCGATATTGGGTCTATTACAACGAGCTGGTGTGGCCGCTACTCACGCCATGAATGTGACTCTAGCGCGCCTCCTCTGCCTTCTCCACGTCTTGCTGTTTGCTCCACGCTCCCTCCTCCATTACTCGACACAACAACAACCAACAACACCATCCCGCCACTAACACCATCATCCCGCCTCTAACACCATCATCCCGCCACTAACACCATCATCCCGCCACTAACACCATCATTACCATCTCCGCGAAATACCACCGGCGACATGACCGCCCCCCGTCAACTCTTATTACTACTAATACCAACACCACAACCACCCGTCACTCCCCTACCACACTAATACCAACACCACCACCACCTGTCACTCCCCTACCACACTAATACCAACACCACAACCACCCCTGTCATTCCCCTACCACACTAATACCAACACCACAACCACCTCTGTCACTCCCCTACCACACTAATACCAACACCACAACCACCCGTCACTCCCCTACCACGCTAATACCAACACCACAACCACCCGTCACTCCCCTACCACACTAATACCAACACCACAACCACCTCTGTCACTCCCCTACCACGCTAATACCAACACCACAACCACCCGTCACTCCCCTACCACACTAATACCAACACCACAACCACCTCTGTCACTCCCCTACCACACTAATACCAACACCACAACCACCTCTGTCACTCCCCTACCACACTAATACCAACACCACAACAACTTTTTTGACACTCAGGATATACGACACCTGATGGGAAGAAGGTAGTGTTGGGTGGGAGGTGATTCGAGAAGGTAGGCAGTCATGGGTGGGGAGAGGAGTGGACGAGTTGGTGGGGGTAAGAAAGTGGGTGGGGGTAGAACAGTAGGTGGGGGTAGAAGAGTAGGTGGGGGTAAGGAGAGTGGGTGGGGGTAGAAGAGTAGGTGGGGGTAAGGAGAGTGGGTGGGGGTAGAAGAGTAGGTGGGGTAAGAAGAGTAGGTGGGGGTAAGGAGAGTGGGTGGGGGTAGAAGAGTAGGTGGGGGTAGAACAGTAGGTGGGGGTAGAACAGTAGGTGGGGGTAGAACAGTAGGTGGGGTAAGAAGAGTAGGTGGGGTAAGAAGAGTAGGTGGGGGTAAGGAGAGTGGGTGGGGGTAGAAGAGTAGGTGGGGGTAAGAGTAGGTGGGGGTAGAACAGTAGGTGGGGGTAGAATAGTAGGTGGGGTAAGAAGAGTAGGTGGGGGTAGAAGAGTGGGTGGGGGTAAGAAGAGTGGGTGGGGGTAAGAAGAGTGGGTGGGGTAAGAAGAGTAGGTGGGGTAAGAAGAGTAGGTGGGGGTAAGAAGAGTAGGTGGGGGTAGAAGAGTGGGTGGGGGTAAGAAGAGTGGGTGGGGGTAAGAAGAGTAGGTGGGGGTAAGAAGAGTAGGTGGGGGTAGAAGAGTGGGTGGGGGGAAGAAGAGTGGGTGGGGGTAGAAGAGTAGGTGGGGGTAAGAGTGGGTGGGGGTAGAACAGTAGGTGGGGGTAGAAGAGTAGGTGGGGTAAGAAGAGTAGGTGGGGTAAGAAGAGTGGGTGGGGGTAGAAGAGTGGGTGGGGGTAGAAGAGTGGGTGGGGGTAAGAAGAGTGGGTGGGGGTAAGAAGAGTGGGTGGGGGTAAGAAGAGTGGGTGGGGGTAAGAAGAGTAGGTGGGGGTAGAAGAGTAGGTGGGGTAAGAAGAGTGGGTGGGGTAGAAGAGTGGGTGGGGGTAGAAGAGTGGGTGGGGGTAGAAGAGTGGGTGGGGGTAAGAAGAGTGGGTGGGGGTAAGAAGAGTGGGTGGGGGTAAGAAGAGTGATTGGGGGTAAGAAGAGTGGGTGGGGGTAAGAAGAGTGGGTGGGGGTAAGAAGAGTGGGTGGGGGTAAGAAGAGTGGGTGGGGGTAAGAAGAGTGGGTGGGGGTAAGAAGAGTGGGTGGGGGTAGAAGAGTAGGTGGGGGTAAGAGAGTGGGTGGGGACAGGAGTGGACGAGTGGGTGGGGGTAAGAAAGTGGGTGGGGGGTAAGAAGAGTGGGTGGGGGGTAAGAAGAGTGGGTGGGGGGTAAGAAGAGTGGGTGGGGGTAAGAAGAGTGGGTGGGGGTTAAGAAGAGTGGGTGGGGGTAAGAAGAGTGGGTGGGGGTAAGAAGAGTGGGTGGGGGTAAGAAGAGTGGGTGGGGGTAAGAAGAGTGGGTGGGGGCAAGAGAGTGGGTGGGGGCAAGAGAGTGGGTGGGGGCAAGAGAGTGGGTGGGGGCAAGAGTGTGGGTGGGGGCAAGAGTGTGGGTGGGGGCAAGAGAGTGGGTGGGGCAAGAGAGTGGGTGGGGCAAGAGAGTGGGTGGGGGCAAGAGCGTGGGTGGGGGCAAGAGAGTGGGTTGGTGAGAGGACGAGAGTGGATGGGGAGAGTGGATGGGGAGAGGTCGAGAGTGGATGGGGAGAGGAAGAGTGGATGGGGAGAGGAAGAGTGGATGGGAGCAAACGAGTGGGTGGGAGAAGACTAGTAAAAGAGAGTGGGTGGGTGGGGAAGTGGCAAGAGTAAGTAGGTGGGGGGGATGGTGAGGAAAAGAAGTGGGTGTGATGACAGTATTGATGGTTGGAAAGACAATGGAGGGAGGGAAGGAGGGAGGGTAGGGTGAGGATGATGTGAGTGGCGTGGGATGAAGATGGTGGTGGTCGTCATGTTTACAAACATTTGGGAAAATTGTGGATGGGAGGAAAGAAATTATATATATATAATATATATATATTATATATAATATATATATATATATATATATATATATTATATATATATATATATCACAGGGGTGGGGGTAGGGGGCGTTAGTGGTAGTGAAGGCATGAACGAGACATCGTGACAACTAATGATCATGACGTCCAATGGTTCAGTGTTGACGCTTCCTATCCAACCCCTTCTCCCCCACCAGCTAGATCGTCTCCGCCAAGCTGCTCCCCCTCACGCCTCTCCCACACAACTCATTGTCAACACAGACCGTAATTTGTACCACTAAACTGGACGATTTAAGCAAATGAGTTCAGCTAAAAGTAGAGTAGGGTCAAGTAGTGGGGAGAGGACAGGTACGCCCATTAAGGAGACATGGGCAGTAAGCTGGGGAGAGGAGAGCTGCATCACTGGCGGAGGTGGTGGCGGAGAGGGGACGCTTATGTGGAGTGCTGCTGCTGCTGCTGCTTGCTGCCGTCAGGGGAGGCATCACAGATCGATAACCTTCCCTACGCCGCCTCACTGCATATTCACATCAACGCCACCTCTTAGGTAAACGTTGACACACACACACACACACACTCTCTTCAGCCAACTCCTTTAAGCTACAGTATTTAATCCATCGTCTCCTAAAGTACCCCGCCCACGTCGTCACCAGCCCCCATCTAAAAACCCTTGACGATCCGAGAGGAACATTCACATACCCAGAGAATTTATCCCAACCAAACTAGTTCCCCCTCCCCAAGACCTACCTCCACCCCACGAGATCTATTCCCTGCAGTAGGGATTGACCTCCTCCTGGTGAAGACTGGCTCCGTCCACGACAGGCTGTCCCGACCACTCTAGCTCTACAATTCTGCCTTACCTCACAGCTCCCCGGGACGGACACACAAAGACGACAGGAGAAATGGATATAGAAGGAACAACGATAGGACCGGGTTTGCTGATGAAGCTATAAGTGAAAGTAAAAATTTAGCTACAATGTATTATTTATCAGTCGTATTTTCCAGCGTCCCTATAAATATGAAACCTATCACTATGGAACAATGCCTCGTTGTACCCTACTGAGTTCCCTCACACAACACTCCTGGACCCTGAACTAAAGCACACAGATGTACCCTCCCCTCCATAATACATGTTGGGCACAGTTGTATTCTACAGAGGACATTTACACCCAAGGGTCCAGTAACGAGCGTCCACAAATAACGGAGGCTGCGTGCCGACACCCTGGTTGCATAATCAGCTTGTCATTCCCAGCAGGACACCGAGAATCACTGACATGGACGCTCGCGGCTTGACGTCGCCACTGACCACTACCTAAACTTTTCTCCCAACCCTTGATAATTAACTTCTCCTGCCTACCAGCACAGTAATAAAACACCACCATAATACTTGTCTTGTATAAACAGTGACAAATGTCTCTCGAGTCTACTTTTCAAATCCCCTGCCTTCAGTTCCACCTTCCTATACTTGGCTACTGGTCACACACAATACTGCCGGAAAACATCATTCGGCTCGGAATACAATTACGAATGTATCTCATCCGAACAGCTGAGTGATACACATGGTACAGAAGCTCCTTCGAGTGCACAACCCATCTACCTAGCAATAAACATATTGAGGTGCACTCAGTCGTCCCTACAAACTAACATCTCTGGTCCCATAAGGTTGTTAAAGCCTCTTTATACTACAGCATTTTATATATACCTAACCTAGCTCTCAGTCTTCCCCCCCCCCCACCCTTATTAGGTCACCCAATCCGAAAATGACTCCGACAGTTTCCAAACTGTTGGGATATGACAAGCTCTCAATGTTTCATCACTTTCTATAATTTCCCAATTCACCCCCACCTGCTGAGTTAACCAAAGGCAGGTACTGTTAACCCTCCCATTCACCCCACCTGTTGAGTTAACCAAAGGCAGGTACTGTTAAACCCTCCCATTCACCCAATATAATCACCCCACCTGCTGAGTTAACCAAAGGCAGGTACTGTTAACCCTCCCATTCACCCAATATAATCACCCCACCTGCTGAGTTAACCAAAGGCAGGTACTGTTAACCCTCCAAATATAATCACCACAAGGGCACCACACTGGCTAAACATGCAAATTGATATAATGACAAAATTATACTGAGAATGAAGTTGAATCTTACAAACTAAAACATTCAATACAGGAGAAGAGGAGAATATTCTTACAAACTAAAAGCAGAGAAAAGGAAGAAGAGTTTAATATACGACTCAAAAGTTGTGGACAGGAAGAAGACATGAATCTTACGAGCTAAAAAGATGAGGAGGAGAAGGAAGAACTGATTTTTTTTTTTATAAACTAGGCATGCGAAACAAACAGAATGATGTCGCACCTGACTCACCTGTGACCTTGTCTCTGATTAATTTGCAGGACTCCAGCTCGCCTATAGATGAGAACAGGGAGCGGATTTCTTCCTGGGTCATGTTCTGAGGCAGGTAATTAACGATGAGGTTTGTCTTGGACTCCTCGATGTGGCCGCTCTGGGACGAGTTGGACGAGGCGGTGCCATTTTGAGTGCAGGAGTCCATGCCGTTCATCATGCCGGACATCCACGACTCGACGCTCACCTTGAAGCTGCCGCACAAAGAAACACAAAACACACACCGTCAGTACACACACACACCTGACCACGCCCACCTCCTCACCATCCCCTACTAAGCTCCCCCTAACGCCTGACTCCTTATTCAACAATTCTTCTACCTATTTAAAAGCATCTGACAAAATCCCAAATTACAATCACCACCTAAGAGTGAAGTACAATAATTATGGAGTCGGCGCTACTGCTACTTCTCCATGACCTACTGCTGCTACTTCTCCATGACCTACTGCTGCTACTTCTCCATGACCTACTCTTGCTACTTCTCCATGACCTACTCTTGCTACTTCTCCATGACCTACTCTTGCTACTTCTCCATGACCCACTGCTACTTCTGCATAACCCACTGCTACTTCTGCGGCATGACCTACTGCTACTTCTGCGGCATGACCTACTGCTACTTCTGCGGCATGACCTACTGCTACTTCTGCTGCATGACCTACTGCTACTTCTGCTGCATGACCTACTGCTACTTCTGCTGCATGACCTACTGCTACTTCTGCTGCATGACCTACTGCTACTTCTGCTGCATGACCTACTGCTACTTCTGCTGCATGACCTACTACTTTTCTTTGATCTACTGCTACTACTGCTGCATGACCTACTGCTACTTCTGCTGCATGACCTACTGCTACTTCTGCTGCATGACCTACTACTTTTCTTTGACCTACTGCTACTTCTGCGGCTTGACCTACTGCTACTTCTGCGGCTTGACCTACTGCTACTTCTGCTGCATGGCCTACTGCTATTTCTGCTGCTTGACCTACTGCTACTTCTGCATAAACTATAGCTACTACTGTACTACCTACTGTTATTTCTGCATGACTTACAGTTACTAGTAATTCTGCACGACCTACTGCTACTTCTGTACAATCTACTGCTTCTGCTACTTCTGCATAACCCACTGCTACTTCTGCATAACCCACTGCTACTTCTGCATAACCCACTGCTACTCAGTACACACTATAGGTTCTCTCTGATCTACAGCTGTAGCCTACACACCTTGTATACATAACGCTACTACACCTACAGGAAATATTAAATGTTACAATGTTAAAAGTGATTATTATCCAAACTCAAACAATTATTTTAGCAAGTCATTAATTCAACACTAATGGTTAATATCTCACAATAAAGCAATAAGTCAATTATGAAACTGCTATAATTAGTAACAAATACAAATAAAACGAAAAAACAAACACAAAATTTGAATTGGTAAGTAGTGGTAAAGGGTTAAAAGTGTGGTTAGTGGGGAAGGATCAAGGGTACCTTACAGTCAACACGAGCCATACAAACACCAGCTACCATCCACAACCGCACCACCAACACCACAACTACCACCAACCCAACACGTTAAAAACCTCCGCCAAACCTAAAATAACTTAAACCTGCGGGCACACAGAAGAGAACAATGAGAGATAAAGAGCGAGAGAAACTGTATATGGAGAGAACTCTAGACGACTAATATCTATTATCCACAACTGAGCAATACCCGACAGCGGCAGTCCACTCCTCCAAATAACCACCACCCCCCCCCCGACAGCGGCCGTCCACCCCTCCAAATATCTCCCGACGGCAGCCGTCCACTCTTCCAAATATCCCCGACGGCAGCCGTCCACTCCCCCAAATGTCCCCCGACGGCGGCCGTCCACTCTTCCAAATATCCCCCGACGGCGACCGTCCATTCCTCCAAATATCCTCCAACGGCGGCCGTCCACTCCTCCAAATATCCCCCGACAACAGGAGCCCACTTCCCCAGCCGAGGCCCTCTCTTGCTCTCCAAGGACCACCACAACTTCAATGCCTTAACTTTCTACCAGAATAAGCAGAGCAGTGACCCACAGTGGAGCCTCCTGGATCCTCCTCTCCTACACAATGGCAGGAAGATCCACTATGCAAATGCTGCTGACGAGGACACCCGTGACGACTTGACATTCGCGCAAGTTTCCTCTGGGCCCAGCTGGTGATGCGCGGGCGGGCGGGCAGGGGGAGGTAGAGAGGGGGCGGGAAGGAGAGGGAGGGATTGTCTGCTGTTTCATTACTTCCTCCACACAAACACAAGCACCAACAACGTTTTTATTATGCGTGCCGTATTCATCACTACCGGATATGTGAGGGAGAGACTGAGAGGCAGGGAAGAAGCGAGTGTGTGAGAGGTAAGAGGGATGGGAAGCGAGTAGTGAGGAAAGAGGGAAGGGGGAAGAAAGGGGAATGATGGAATAGAGAGAGAGAGAGAGAGAGAGAGAGAGAGAGAGAGAGAGAGAGAGAGAGAGAGAGAGAGAGAGAGAAAGGGGAATGATGGGATAAAGAGAGAGAGAAAGAGAGAGAGAGAGATGCACGTAAAGGAAGGAGAAAAAACGAAAAAGCGAAACGAAAATTGAAAACAAGAGTAAAACCCAAGAAAAGAAAGAAAGAAAGAAAGAAAGATAAAGAAAAAGAAAAAGGTAAAGGAAGAGACGACATCCTCAATATCCATGCAGGCAAGTCTTAAGAGTTTCGCGAATTTGCAACTTTCATTTTAGTGACAAGGTTAGAGGAACACACCCCCCCCCCCCCCACTCCAAAAAATAAAGGTCTCGCATTGCACAACACCAGTATAAAAAAATATATATATCTATACAATTCTCCGTTATCAAGAAGCACGCGTCGTTAACACAATGGCATTTTACCGTCCTACTGCCCGGGTTATTACGACTGAGAACAATTTACACGGTACAATTCGCCTGTATTTAACACTTAAACGGGACCCACCCAACACTACAATCAGTATTAATAGCTTGTATATTACTACACTTCACCCCCCCCCCCCCCCCCCCGACAAGTGACCCTAACACGACGACGATCCGAGACGAGGTAAGTGTTAGGGAAGGGTCGTCCAGGGCAGTGTCAGGGGAAGGGGAGTCGTCCAGGGCAGTGTCAGGGGAGTCGTCCAGGGCAGTTTCAGTGGGAGGGAGGATGGGAGGTCGTCCAGGACAATATCGGGGGGCTGGGGGTCGTTGAGGGCAATACAGGGTGGAGGGAGTGTTCGTCCAGGACAATCAATGGGAGGCCCTAACAAGACGACACCAACAAGCTACCTCCGTGGTGGTGGGTGTGGTGTGGTGGTGGTGAATGTGGTGTGGTGGTGTGGCTGGCGTTATGGCCAGACACGCGACAAGGGCTATCCGAGATATCGAACAGCCAGCTCCACTTGGCAACAGTTAAATGTTCGATACAGTGAGTCCCTTTAAGTCAAGTGATCGCGTCAAGCAGCTCCCCACAGTATCACTTCAACATGATGGGTGTCACAGTATCTAGTGAAGGCTACTCTGCGCCTCATGATGGGTGTCACAGTGTCTAGTAAAGGCTACTCTGCACCTCACGATGGGTGTCACAGTATCTAGTGAAGGCTACTCTGCGCCTCATGATGGGTGTCACAGTGTCTAGTAAAGGCTACTCTGCGCCTCATGATGGGTGTCACAGTATCTAGTGAAGGCTACTCTGCGCCTCATGATGGGTGTCACAGTACCTAGTGAAGGCTACTCTGCACCTCATGATGGGTGTCACAGTATCTAGTGAAGGCTACTCTGCGCCTCATGATGGGTGTCACAGTGTCTAGTAAAGGCTACTCTGCACCTCATGATGGGTGTCACAGTATCTAGTGAAGGCTACTCTGCGCCTCATGATGGGTGTCACAGTGTCTAGTAAAGGCTACTCTGCGCCTCATGATGGGTGTTACAGTATCTAGTGAAGGCTACTCTGCGCCTCATGATGGGTGTCACAGTACCTAGTGAAGGCTACTCTGCACCTCATGATGGGTGTCACAGTATCTAGTGAAGGCTACTCTGCGCCTCATGATGGGTGTCACAGTACCTAGTGAAGGCTACTCTGCGCCTCATGATGGGTGTCAGTATCTAGTGAAGGCTACTCTGCGCCTCATGATGGGTGTCACAGTATCTAGTGAAGGCTACTCTGCGCCTCATGATGGGTGTCACAGTATCTAGTGAAGGCTACTCTGCGCCTCATGATGGGTGTCACAGTATCTAGTGAAGGCTACTCTGCGCCTCATGATGGGTGTCACAGTATCTAGTGAAGGCTACTCTGCGCCTCATGATGGGTGTCACAGTACCTAGTGAAGGCTACTCTGCGCCTCATGATGGGTGTCACAGTACCTAGTGAAGGCTACTCTGCGCCTCATGATGGGTGTCACAGTACCTAGTGAAGGCTACTCTGCACCTCATGATGGGTGTCACAGTATCTAGTGAAGGCTACTCTGCGCCTCATGATGGGTGTCACAGTATCTAGTGAAGGCTACTCTGCGCCTCATGATGGGTGTCACAGTATCTAGTGAAGGCTACTCTGCGCCTCATGATGGGTGTCACAGTACCTAGTGAAGGCTACTCTGCGCCTCATGATGGGTGTCACAGTATCTAGTGAAGGCTACTCTGCGCCTCATGATGGGTGTCACAGTACCTAGTGAAGGCTACTCTGCACCTCATGATGGGTGTCACAGTATCTAGTGAAGGCTACTCTGCGCCTCATGATGGGTGTCACAGTATCTAGTGAAGGCTACTCTGCGCCTCATGATGGGTGTCACAGTGTCTAGTAAAGGCTACTCTGCACCTCATGATGGGTGTCACAGTATCTAGTGAAGGCTACTCTGCGCCTCATGATGGGTGTCACAGTACCTAGTGAAGGCTACTCTGCGCCTCATGATGGGTGTCACAGTATCTAGTGAAGGCTACTCTGCGCCTCATGATGGGTGTCACAGTACCTAGTGAAGGCTACTCTGCGCCTCATGATGGGTGTCACAGTACCTAGTGAAGGCTACTCTGCACCTCATGATGGGTGTCACAGTATCTAGTGAAGGCTACTCTGCACCTCATGATGGGTGTCACAGTATCTAGTGAAGGCTACTCTGCGCCTCATGATGGGTGTCGCAGTATCTAGTGAAGGCTACTCTGCGCCTCATGATGGGTGTCACAGTACCTAGTGAAGGCTACTCTGCGCCTCATGATGGGTGTCACAGTACCTAGTGAAGGCTACTCTGCGCCTCATGATGGGTGTCACAGTATCTAGTGAAGGCTACTCTGCGCCTCATGATGGGTGTCACAGTATCTAGTGAAGGCTACTCTGCGCCTCATGATGGGTGTCACAGTACCTAATGAAGGCTACTCTGCGCCTCATGATGGGTGTCACAGTACCTAGTGAAGGCTACTCTGCGCCTCATGATGGGTGTCACAGTACCTAGTGAAGGCTACTCTGCGCCTCATGATGGGTGTCACAGTATCTAGTGAAGGCTACTCTGCGCCTCATGATGGGTGTCACAGTGTCTAGTAAAGGCTACTCTGCACCTCATGATGGGTGTCACAGTATCTAGTGAAGGCTACTCTGCGCCTCATGATGGGTGTCACAGTATCTAGTGAAGGCTACTCTGCGCCTCATGATGGGTGTCACAGTATCTAGTGAAGGCTACTCTGCACCTCATGATGGGTGTCACAGTATCTAGTGAAGGCTACTCTGCGCCTCATGATGGGTGTCACAGTATCTAGTGAAGGCTACTCTGCGCCTCATGATGGGTGTCACAGTATCTAGTGAAGCTTACTCTGCACCTCATGATGGGTGTCACAGGATCTAGTGAAGGCTACTCTGCGCTTCTCATTCCGATTTACGAATGAGGAGATCTTTACACTTAAAAGAAAAGGCATTGGTTTATACGGTTGTTTTATATCAATTACATACTGTATGTATACACACACTAGCCCACAATGCCACATCCTACCACATTTATTGAGGAACAAGGAGCGGCGTGGCTACCACACACTTGTCTGATAACAGAAGTCGATAAAATATAAAAACGCAACTAAGAGTCTGTCTGTGTAAGACCAATGCAGCGCCACCTGCCTCAATAATGCAGCTTCCCAGACCGTCTTCACACACGCACGCAGTGTGGTGTAAAGTTTAGGTGATGGGTAGGGGTGGTTTAGGTTACATGTGGGTAAAATGTGGATGGATGGGGTGTGTGGGTGTTATGGGTTGGGTGGTGTTGGTGGACGCGTGTCTGTGGAGGGAGGGAGTGAACAGGGGAAGGAGGGATGACGATGCTTCGTCGTTCCAGGCCAATCAAGTAGATTACCACGGCATTCCCCTAGGGTTACATCCCAACCCAGTCCAATTTTCACTCCCATCTCCCCCCCCTCCCTCCCTCCCCTCTCACACTCGGCCTCCTCACTGTCATCTTGGAGGATGGACACACCGCACGCGCCTCGGTTTACACACACGGTGGCCCTTCAACAATCTTCCAGTTTAAGACAGTCTATTTTCCCCCTTTTTAACACATAATACAAAGCCCGGCTGACTAGAGAAAAAAACATGGTGTCCCTCTCCTCTTGCAACAAAAAACTAGAGTACCCCCCCCCCCCCCATAGGCTCCAGGCGTCAGCTTCCGGCCCGAGTAGTATGTCATTAAGAGGAGAAACTTGCTAACCAGGGATTTGTCCATCTCCCACAACTACCTCCCAGGGGGAAAGGGGGAGAAAAAAATAACTTCAAAGTGGAGAGAGCCAAGTGGTCCGTCGCCAAGATATTAAGATGGGGAGCGACGGCAGCTGTGTTGCAACCAATTGTTAATCAAACTAAGTGCAATTACCAAGGAATGAGGCGGATGAAGGGGTGCGGCCCCCACCACAAAGACCTCCGCAGTTGGTGGGAGAGGAGAAACACACCCACAATAGTTACACCACAAACCACCCAGACCTATTGTGTAACCCTCCGTCTCCCTGTCTACCTATATGGTCTTACACGTGCTTGACAGTAAAGGTGCTTGATCACGGATGACTGGGGACGTCTGGGGGCTTAAGATCTCTTTCATGATATCGCTCCGTGCGGCTTCTGTTGTGTGTTCTTTAGTTAACAGATATATCGTTTTGCCTCTTGTCTGCCTTACACTGCTTACAAATTAAACTAACGAGGATTTGAACGACGATTTACGAGTATAAACAAATGTTTGTCAACATTAAGGGACAAGTTCTGGTGAATTAAAGACCCAAGTTGAGGTATATTTTGTCAACCATACACCAACAGGAAGCCCCTGCCAACCACACAACTGGAAACAATGTCAACCTAAATACCAAATAACCAAACTCAACAATCACTACGCCACGATCAATAACATTTGCAAAATTTGATTACAATCATCAAACCCTTCATATTTGCTACACGTGGGGTTCAAAGCACTCGGTTTTTTCCTCAATTATTCGTTCTAGTTCAAATAATAGCGGACAGATTCCAACCAACTTTACATCAGGTGAGGTACTATACTGGGGTTGTATATTGGTACTTTTTTTTTTTAGATAATAGAAGACGTCACTATCCACGCCGCCACCCACACACCCAACTCCCAGCCAGGAGACTACTACGGCTACTATCATCAATTACTACTACTACCATCACCGCCATTAACGCGTATTACTACCATCAATAACACAGGACAACAAATTTTTTATAATTCCCAGTTGCATGAGATTTCTTTACTGTTTCTTACCATTTTTGATCTGCTGATTTCATATTTGAAACCAGTTTTGTTCTGCATGCTCCAGTTTTCATGCATTTTGAGGTTTTACATTCTAGCCGTTTGCGGTCAAATTAATTAATTACACGATTATGGTATCAATAGGGAGATATAATTTTGTCTGTTTTTTCTTTCAGATTTGGTCATGGCTACAAAGAAAAATCAATGTGTGAACAAACCTGATGCCTTCTGTTATATTTGTGGATACTTCACGCTTATTCGTCAGAGGCGCAATATAACATCGTTTGTGAGGCGCGGCTATAAAGCATACTTCGGACTTACTCTTGGCGACCAAGACAAAAAATGGACTCCACATGCTGTGTGTCATAACTGCGAAGAAATGCTGCGTGACTGGACAAAAGGAAAACGTAAGGGCTTACCGTTCGGAATTCCCATGACCTGGCGAGAACCGAAGGACCACACAACTGACTGCTATTTTTGTCTGATCAATACGAAGGGTGTTGGCAAGAAAAACAGACATAAAATATCGTATCCTAGTATCCCTTCAGCAATTCGACCTACTTTGCACTCTGATGAGCTTCCAGTTCCAGTTTTTAATGGGTTGTCTCCAGCTGAAGAGGAGGGAAGCGACAAAGACCAAGAGAGTGAACATGAAACTCAAGAAATACTTGCAGATTCCGACGATTCTTCTGATGGTACACCAGAGTCATCAACCCCTCAGAAGTTTAGTCAGCCAGAGCTGAATGACCTTGTGCGTGATTTGGGTCTCTCCAAAAATGCAGCAGAAGTTCTAGCTTCTAGGTTGCAAGAAAAGACTCTACTGAACCAGACCACAAAAGTTTCAGACTTCAGAAAGCGGGAACAGGATTTTGTGCCATTCTTTACAGAGGAGAATAAGTTTGTTTACTGTCATAATATCCCGGGTCTTCTCCAGGAATTAGGGATTCCATTGTATAGTCCAAATGACTGGCGATTATTTCCAGATAGTTGTAAGCGTAGCCTGAAGTGTGTGCTACTACATAATGGTAATGTCTATGCAGCTGTTCCAGTGGGTCATTCTGTGTGCTTACGAGAGGAGTATAATGACATTAAAACTGTGATTCACCTGCTAAAATACCATGAGCACAACTGGACAATTTGTGCTGACCTCAAAATGGTGAACTTCCTTCTTGGCCAACAAAGAGGATTTACAAAGTATCCCTGCTTTCTTTGCATGTGGGACAGCCGAGCTAGAGACAGGCATTGGAACCTGAAGGAGTGGCCCTTACGTGAGACTCTGGAAGCTGGTATGCCAAACATTGTCAATGATCCAATCGTCAGTCGAGAAAAGATCATATTTCCTCCTCTCCATATCAAGCTGGGCCTGATGAAACAGTTTGTCAGAGCATTAAATACTGATGGTGAATGCTTCCAACACATAGTCTCTGCTCACCCTGCTTTGTCATTTGAGAAGATAAAGGCAGGTGTGTTTGATGGACCACAAATTCGTGCACTTGTACGTGATCAAGACTTTGTCAGAAAGATGGACGACAAGGAAAGGGGTGCATGGCTTTCATTTGTGGCGGTAATGGAAAACTTTCTTGGTAATAAAAAGGCTGACAACTATGAAACCCTTGTAGCAACCATGTTGTCAGCCTTTCATGACCTTGGATGCAATATGAGTGTCAAACTCCATTTCCTATATAGTCATCTTGATAGATTCCCTGAGAACCTAGGGGCAGTAAGTGACGAGCAAGGCGAGCGGTTTCATCAGGATCTCAAGACCATGGAAGACCGCTACCAAGGGAGATGGGACAAACATATGATGGCAGACTACTGCTGGAGCATTAAACGAGAGTGCCCTGAGACATTTCACAAACGCAAGAGCTTCAAGCGCAAATTCCTACCTGGCTAAAATGTGATTGGGCTTTGTCTCCTCATAGTAAGAAATTTCTTACCTAACAATGAGTTTTATACAAATTTCAACCTTTGTTTTAGATGGAACATGTTTCAAATTGTGTTGTTGAATAAATTTAGAATATGTAATATTTTATTGTTTATTACCCAGCTAATTTAATGACAGTTTAATGACATATTTTTCAAGATAGACGACGAGGTCAATAAGACGAAGACGAAATTTTGAAATTTCAAAATACCTTGATTGCAAAAAAACTAGAGCTTACAGAAAGAAACTAACTTCAGATATGAGATCAGCACACCCAAATTAGGTAGAATCAAGTGTTTATAGCAATGCAACAAAAACTTTGTTGACCAGTGTAATCTACTACCACCAACAGGTACAGATTACCACCACCACCACTACCACGTATTATACCTCTTATAAAACAAATCGCGGGGAACTTGTATTACCTATGAACTCCGTGACATCGTTAAGCAGACCTGGAGGCCAGCCTACTGATGCAGCTTATATTTTTGTCTGGAGATAAGGATAGATATACAGTACTTTATTTCTAACTTATGCGGCGTAACTGAATTCACAACTGGAGTTCATTTTCGATTCGCAATAATTAAAATAAAAAACGGATTAATCACTCGTTTTAGTTTTGATTAAATAAGGAAAACATTTGAATATGAATCCGGTTTACACAGACACATACACCAGGCTGTAGACCCACCCACCGTGTACAAACAATGATACAACCTTCCTCAAGAACCAAACTAAATTACTGACTAAACCTATGGTGGGGTCTCTCTCTCTCTCTCTCTCTCTCTCGTCCTGGGAATAATTATATACAAATAAAAAACGTCCCATTCTGCCTAATGACCTGTATCACTGGCGGGCGGGGGAGAAGCAATGGCTAATTACTTGTTTGTTTTATTCTGGTGTCAACAAGCAATAAAACTTTGTGTATGATTCTTACCTAATGAATTACCGTCATCTAATGATTTACCCATAACAATCAATCTTAACGCAGGGCCAGTGATATATAACCATAGACTAGTGTGTGTGTGTACTAACGTAAGCCTTTCTACGCAGCAACAAAGTCATGAAAATTACTCCATTTCCTCTAGTTCTTCAACATCTGATATTTACCTCAACACACTATCATACATAATTTAGGGGCACGGGTGCACACGCCCGCGCGCGCGAGAGAGAGAGAGAGAGAGAGACCTCTCTCCCAGGCACAAGGTCAACTAAGAAAATAAGAATGGAGAAAACTGCAGCGGGCCTATAGGGCCAACCCCTATCGCTTATATATCCATCCAACCTATGTTTGAAGATATCCACCGTAATCTAGTTAATGATGATGTTTGATAACTTGTTCCACTACTCTTACTTCCAAACCGATGTTCACCGATCTCGTGTCTGTTCTCACACTTTCATCATAAACATTGCCTAGTTGAGGGATGTCCCATGTCAAGGTCAAAGTAGGCAATAAAACAGCTTATCATCCCTCTCTCTCTCTCTCTTTGTATTTAATGTTGACAGAGGCATACTGCACATAAATAGGGATACTGAAGTGTCTAGTTGGGTGAGGAGGAATTGAAGAACGATCCCTAGTTCCTTATAATAATGGGTCACTGCAGTACGCTCTAATGACCACACTGACCAAACAGGGGTGAAAGGTGTTCACCGCCACGTGTACGGCTTCTCTGCTCTTTCTCCCTTCTCCACAAGGCAGTCGATGATGATGCGGGTCAGGTAACCCACTTCCCCCTGCATGAGATGATGTCATGTTCACGGCTGTTACGTCTCCACTCCACACAACACATGTTAGAATGCTAGTGTCACATCAAAAAGGGGATTTGCTGCTGGCTTGCCTTTTAGTAGAGCACATCGCTAACACCGGGACAGTCGGCAGAAAAGATCGCTCCAAGAGAGGACGTGTGACCAGAACTGGTCGACCCTCACGTGGAGGTAAAAAAATAAAATAAAATAGAAAGGTATCCAAAGAATCTCATTAATACATTTCTGGCCACAACAGTCACCTTTCTCCCTAACAATACATTCCACTCACTAATCATCAGCTATGAACCAACGAGGTAACCAGCATTAACTGGAGGATAAATCAACTGTCTGGAGGTCTCGTGGCCACTACCTCACATAACACATCCACATACTTACTCCATCAACAAGGGCCCCTCAGTGTGTATGTGACAGAGACCCCAAGTACCACCGTGTGTACAGTATTAGACGAGTGACGGAGGCAGATCAAGGTCACATCAACATCCTCGCAACATTATTCAAGTATGTCTCCCTTAGTGTCACCTGATGATCGCCTTAACACATGATGGCCTGCCACTATCTCTTTCACGGACAGGGACGGACTGACTGACTGTCTCTCTCACACACACACACGGGCGACCTACACCACCGCCACCTGTCAATGGCCGTCCACCAAGTGCCTCGACTCGCTATAAGTGCCAGGGGTTATCCACCTACAACGTGCAGTCACCTGTCGACAGCCGTGATACGTATCCTCACCTGCTACTGACTACCTCCCCCACGACGGCAACACGTCCGGGTTGGGCGTGGGGCTTCCTAACGTTCACTGAAGCTATCTGGTTTACATTCTCTTACGTGCATCACTCACAAATCGCTTGCCTGTACTGCCCAAGTACTTTACTTGTGTCCTGCTCGAGCTTTTAAAAATATGCTTTTCAATACAACAGTTATTAATGTAAGTGTACAGGTACTTGCTCCACTTAACAACGGCCGCTCAGTGCTTGGCTCAAGTTCCCCGTGTTAGACAAGTGACGGAGGCAGATCAAGGTCACCAACATCCCAACAACTCACTACTTCTCACTCGCCTGACTATTAGTAAATTAATGTGTTGTTTGGCCTCCATGAGTACAGATGGCTGTCAGCACTTTCAAGTTAAAAATAAATAAATATCCACACGAACAAACACTACACGTCCCCATTGTAGGCGGGAAAGACCAATAGCTAACCCCAACACGAGTACCCCCAGGGATGTCTTTAGTCGGTGTGGATGACTTCTGAGTACAAAGCCGAGACAACGACGATGGATACAAGCATTAACCTAAGTGAAGAACAGAAAATTATCAAATGTGCAAATCAAAATAATACTAAGACTGCCAACTCCTTTCTCACTACAGTTGAAGACAAATTTGTGTCGACATAACGAACCAAGACGCAAACGACCCTCACTCTCTCCCTTACTGCCTCTCAACCCTAATTCCTTTTCCGTTCTAGAAGCAGCATTACAAGAGCACCGGGAATACTCGTATTTCTCCCAGTATGATGATGATGATGGTGATGATCACACACACTGTAAACCCCCTCAAACCCCCAATGTTGCCAGAATTAAGGAAACTTTAAAACAAATACCAAGAAACACCAAATAAACAAACCATGTTAACAGTAGCTACTTTTTTTAATTGTCTGACATTACGCGAATGTTTCGGGGGGGGAGGGAGGGAGAGGGGGAGGGAGGGAGGGGGGGGGAGGGAGGGGGGGGCTCAGTACCGTGGCCGGGTCGAGTTACCAAATATGAACCATTACAACAACCCTTACACACACACACACACAACAGAAACAAGATATTACATGACAGTGATACTCCAAACAATACCTTTACCCTCACCAATCAACTGTACTCCATTCTCTGCCACACACACACACACAAACACCTCAAATTACCCACAATGATGAACCTACACAAGATATATATATACCAGTAATGGTGGAATATATCCCCCGTTATGGTAATACAGCAACACCCCTTAGCAACCCCCTTCTATACACACTACCATTCACTCAACTATTGATATACACACAAACTTTCCATACACTATTTGTAACTATTTTTGAGTTATGTTCGGGAGACGAAACTCTGACGAACTTAACGATAGAAACTTTCATTTCCATATCCCCCTCACCTCACTTTACCTCCTTTCATCTCACCTCCCCTCATATCACCTTCCTTCCCCTTCCCTCCTATCACCTTCCTTCCCCTCCTATCACCTTCCTTCCCCTCCCCTCCTATCACCTTCCTTCCCCTCCCCTCCTATCACCTTCCTTCCCCTTCCCTCCTATCACCTTCCTTCCCCTCCTATCACCTTCCTTCCCCTCCCCTCACCTCGCCTTCCTTCCCCTCACCTCGCCTTCCTTCCCCTCCCCTCGCCTTCCTTCCCCTCACCTCGCCTTCCTTCCCCTCCCCTCATATCACCTTCCCCTCATCTCATCTCACCTTCCTTCCCTTCATCTCATCTCACCTCGCCTTCCTTCCCCTCATCTCATCTCACCTCGCCTTCCTTCCCCTCATCTCACCTCACCTCGCCTTCCTTCCCCTCATCTCACCTCGCCTTCCCCGCCCCTCATATCACCTTCCTTCCCCTCATCTCATCTCGCCTCGCCTTCCTTCCCTTCATCTCATCTCACCTCGCCTTCCTTCCCCTCATCTCATCTCACCTCGCCTTCCTTCCCCTCATCTCACCTCACCTCGCCTTCCTTCCCCTCATCTCACCTCGCCTTCCTTCCCTCACCTCCTTTACCGTAACTTTTCTGAGCGAGGGATAAAGAGGAAGAATCGTTTATGTGGATTACATTGGCAGAAGATAGTTACCTCACTTCATTTAAAACTTTATAAGGGAGGTTTATGGACTTCGAACCCGTGCGTGGAGTTGACTAAAATATACGACTAAACATCGAGACGAAAGTTAAAAAATTCCCATACAACGACCTTCTGTAATACTCAAAGAATACGGCGCTACTACTGTATGGTGTGCGGTCTACCAATATATCTCCCAAACCCAACCCAACGTAACATAACCTAAATTACTCTAACGTTAACCTAACCCAACCTACCCTAACCCAACCCAACCTACCCTAACCTAACCCAACCCAACCTACCCTAACCTAACCCAACCCAACCCAACCTACCCTAACCCAACCCAACCTACCCTAACCCAACCCAACCTAACCCAACCTAACCCAACCTACCCTAACCCAACCTACCCTAACCTAACCCAACCTACCCTAACATAACCCAACCTACCCTAACCTAACCCAACCTACCCTAACCCAACCTACCCTAACATAACCCAACCTACCCCAACCTACCCTAACATAACCCAACCTACCCTAACATAACCCAACCTACCCTAACATAACCCAACCTACCCTAACCATACGAATCCACATAATACCAACTAATAATTATATTCCATTAACTACCATAACATCTCGCCTAGTTCTAGTCGTTACTAATATACCAGCCCAGGACACCACACACTTACTATGGTCTCTTCAAAGGTGGTTTAATACACCTCGGCTATCTCTTGTTCCCTCATACAGACATAAGAGGTAATACACTATTTCGTCATTTCCGTACATCTCTATACGGTTCTAAAGGTGTTCTCCTCTCCTATAAAAACACACACACACACGCACTAACATTACAAAGACACACACAAAATCTCTCAATCTCTCTCTCTCTCTCTCTCAAATCCAGTAGTACCTATACAAGAATTTTAGAAGCCCTTAAAAAAAATAAGACTTCCTTCATTTCACCCCCCCCCCCCCCCCCAGTGTCGTTACGAGGGGTTTCCATAAATTTCAATATTAACACTGCGACTCCTGTGGTCACGGTCGGGATGTCAATCTTTCCTTCGTTGTGTCAGATTGTTCCAACAAAAAATTTAAATTAACTTTTTTTTTTTAATTGTGCACCATCGCCTAACCAAACCCCCCCTTCCCCAATGAACAATGAACAGTTACGAAACAACCTACGTGACGCGAGAACATTGAGAAGCCAAGTTGTACTCTGGGTAAAAAAAAGTTGAATCAGCATATCAGTCCATAGTTCCTGCCGTCCTCGGAGATTAGGATCAAATCCTTTTCAGATGAGAACAGCGAGTGGGACGTAACAAGGGCGCTATTCCTCCCCCACCTCTCTCTCTCCCCATCCTTTCATCTTTGAGCGCTCTGGATACCACGTTCAATGTCATGACAACTACTGGTTCCGGGAGTCCCCACAGCCATAAAGAAAATCTAAATAAAGTAAACCATCTTGATTACTTATCCATCCTGACCATCACCACGACCTCATCTGCAAATTTGGTAAGAAGCTTCTACACCATCCTCGACACCGGCTCCTACTACCACCTGAGATCCCTAGTCCGAGAATTGCTGTTCCACACCACAACCGCATCCAGCCCATACGTGCACGAACTGATCGCTATAAGAACAGCCCAGTCCCAACCATTGTAAAAATTATCAATAACTTGTAATAAACCAGTGTATTCACTCCCAGTAAACACTACTCCTTGCACTGTCACTATGTTGAAATGAACTGTAGTTTGAGCTTTTCCCCATCTAGTTATTATATGTCTTATTTGTGTCACTTATGTTACTTGTATATTATTTGTAATTCCAAACCCATTCCCCAAATATGTAACTGCATATTTTCAGCCTTCTGGCTGCCAAGCTCTTTCAATAAACCGTTAATTATTATTATTATTATTATTATTATTATTATTTACATATTTATATATATATATATATATATATATATATATATATATATATATACACACACTCTCTTTGTGCTACCCTTAATTTTACAATATCATAGAGACGGGGGAAGGGAGGGGTCACACATTCTTTCTGATCTAAATCTCAGGAGCTCCTGCCTGAAGCGCCACTCTTCCAATTCAGTGTCAGTCTTGTAAATCGTTCCAACTAAAAGACACAATCCTGACGTAACTGTACAATCGCTCCTGCGGGACACAACCAATTGCTCGGCATCAATGTACACGACCAGGTAACCAGAGAATCTTGAACGAGCTCTTACTGTGGTGATTTGATCTTGGGCTTTGATATTCACGTTCAAAATGAATTACTATCTGCACTATGCAAATATTCTAACAAAAACACGAGCCAAATAAGGACACATTCACATCACTCGCTTCACCGATAATCGTAATAAATAAAGGTGTTTCTGAATTCATGATGTAACTCCGCATTCGTCACACGATCCCTCAAGTTTACCCCAAAACAATACTCGGTGATCCGTGGTACACATGTCCTATTACCAGAGCTCATGGTGTCCTCAAGCACATTTCTCATATATACCCACAGCACCGTTTAGAAATATACAGTATAGGTTTCTGTAACTTAACGCTCAGATCAGGTCTTTTATCCCGTGACGGTAAAGAAGATCCTTACACAGACCAAATATCCGTATAAAATAACATCCGAGACCAAATATCAGTAAGGGATCACATCCTATACAAAGAAAATAAACCTGCACGAAGAACAAACTATAACAAACAAAACACTGCGTAAGAGAATCATTCTATAAACAAAATCCGCAGAAAAAAACAATTTTATGAACACATTTTCCAGCGCACACAACACAACACGCCTTGGGCACCAAAAAAAGATTAAACCAAGGATAAAGCTTTTCAGATTGTGCCGCCATCAACAACAAACTACTGTAGTGGCGCCTCTGACAGCTGGGTAATCCCCGCTACGCAGCCCCTCCCACACCCACCACCACTTAACTACGGTAATACAAAGAAATAATAAATGGGCTTTATCGACTTGTTTCCGCGTACAATCATAAAATTACATACAATATATTTACAAATCCAATGCCTTTCTCGCTACCTCACCTCACCGTTTACTGAAGAAACGTTGTCTGGAAAAGTACGATTAAATCCCGAATATTTCGCGCAGGTAACATCATAACACCCCGGTAAACCGCGTTACCTGGCGTAATGGAACATGAACCTCGCCAGGGTAACAAAGATGATCAGTTTTTCTTACAAAAGGGAGGATATCCCATTTTTTTTTTCTGGTGTAGTTGACTCGATACACTGCTTTGTCCCTCCCGTCCATTCCGCGTCACTCAGAGAGCCGTACTGTGCGTCTACAAGGGCCACATTCATTCCAGGTTCGCCAATGACGAAGCCATAAAAAATGAACTGAACTGTATCGCAATGCAGAGGTATAGGACGGTGTGTAAATTTTATGCAAATGTGATTTTCCGTGTTGTGATGGGGCGTGGCAGAGTGGGGGCGTCGGCAGCGGCGTCAGTGGCATGGCGGTCACGTGCTGCGTTGCCAAGGTAACGACGGCTGTCCCTCCCGCGCGTTGCCTGGCGACCACCAGCCTCCGGCCCTACAACCCCACTCTCCTCTCTCTCATTGTCTCGTTACTCTCTCTTCCCTATAACATACTACAAAGTGCCCACGCACACCCACTCTACACGCCACCAACCTTACATACTCTCTACCATTCACGTAAGAAACCTGCCAGTACCGTCTACTCACTCTCCGCTGTTTTACGCTAACACTATATATACAACAGCGCACAGGTACACGTGCTACAAATACACTATTCTTAGTATAAATAAAAGGTAGAGCCAGCTATTTTGAGCATGACGGGATGATCGTAATTTTAGCGCATGAGGAACTTTTACCTTCCACGTACGTGTGTGTGTGTAACACTTACATAAACCCAACTTATTCACCTCCTGACAAAATTCCATTGTAAAGGGGGATGATTACATGGTCGCACCCCCCCCCCCTCTCCCCAAAAGAGTTCTTGGAGTCTTTTCACACAAAACCTCAACGTTACTCAGCCTACAACAGCCCACAACCTCTCAAACTATCCCTCCAAAACAGTATGATACACTTATTGCCTCAACAAACCCTACACGTATGAATTTACTTCCTACATACATACCGGAAAACATAACCTCGATAAAACTACCTATGTCCAATAGACCTTTATATCCGGTTTACGAAGGAGATAAATAAATCACGTTAACAACTCTTCTACTACACGATCTTCAAGCAATAAGAAATCAGTCAGTTTTTATAATTCCATCTTTCTTTCATTACCTTCAAGTCTTAAGAAACTCGACTGATCAAAAATTCCGTTTCCGTAAACTAACCATTAAACAAGACCTGGAAATATTCTCAAAGGCCAGACTCCGACTCCATTCAACGCTTACATGATCTATACAATATTCACGG
This sequence comes from Homarus gammarus, assembly GCA_958450375.1. Taxonomy (NCBI): domain Eukaryota; kingdom Metazoa; phylum Arthropoda; class Malacostraca; order Decapoda; family Nephropidae; genus Homarus; species Homarus gammarus. The sequence goes on from CAUDMG010000150.1 coordinate 198,733, forward strand.
ACGGACAGACGGACGGTAGGAAAAACACGTACGAGAAACAAAACACATTAGGAGGTGATGTGGTGGTGTGTTTACCTGTTTGTCAAGATGAGTCACCTAACCTAACCAAATAAATTATTATAAATAACCCTCCAACGTCTATACAAGAGGCGGAGAAATTTGTATGCCCTCTGATGTAACTTGTTTTTCATAATAAATTGCATGATAGTAAGCTTGAAATCACACTTAGTTGACACAAGATTGAAGCAAACAGTCAAGGTAAGGATACACACACACACACAGTCTCGGAAGATAAGAAAGTATCTCAGATGTATGCAGAACGCCGTAGAAGAACAGTGAACGCCTCAGTGGGTACAGCAATGTGTCTCATCCAGGAGTGTCGATTCTCTCTCTCTCTCTCTCTCTCAACTGTGTCTGACTGACGGACACTCATACGTGATGACACAGCAGCGGTCACAGGTAAGGGGTAAGGGGGGATATAATCTGGACTGAGGGAGTGAGTAGTGAGGCGCCCACAACGTCTTATGAAGGAAGTCCCCCCCCCCCCCCCCCACCCTTTTTGGTAGGTTCTATCCTACACATTCCTTTGAAGTCGAGCAATAATCACCTGGGTCTAGGATACACCATCTGCCTGTATCTCTGGGTCTAGGGTACACCATCTGCCTGTATCTCTGGGTCTAGGGTACACCATCTGCCTGTATCTCTGGGTCTAGGGTACACCAGGTGCCTGTATCTCTGGGTCTAGGGTACACCAGGTGCCTGTATCTCTGGGTCTAGGGTACACCATCTGCCTGTATCTCTGGGTCTAGGGTACACCAGGTGACTGTATCTCTGGGTCTCGGGTACACCAGGTGACTGTATCTCTGGGTCTAGGGTACACCAGGTGCCTGTATCTCTGGGTCTAGGGTACACCATCTGCCTGTATCTCTGGGTCTAGGGTACACCATCTGCCTGTATCTCTGGGTCTAGGGTACACCAGGTGACTGTATCTCTGGGTCTCGGGTACACCATCTGCCTGTATCTCTGGGTCTCGGGTACACCAGGTGACTGTACCTCTGGGTCTAGGGTACACCAGGTGACTGTATCTCTGGGTCTAGGGTACACCAGGTGCCTGTATCTCTGGGTCTAGGGTACACCAGGTGCCTGTATCTCTGGGTCTAGGGTACACCATCTGCCTGTATCTCTGGGTCTAGGGTACACCATCTGCCTGTATCTCTGGGTCTAGGGTACACCAGGTGACTGTATCTCTGGGTCTAGGGTACACCAGGTGCCTGTATCTCTGGGTCTAGGGTACACCAGGTGCCTGTATCTCTGGGTCTAGGGTACACCAGATGCCTGTATCTCTGGGTCTAGGGTACACCAGGTGCCTGTATCTCTGGGTCTAGGGTACACCAGGTGACTGTATCTCTGGGTCTAGAGTACACCAGGTGCATGTATCTCTGGGTCTAGGGTACACCAGGTGCCTGTTTCTCTGGGTCTAGGGTACACCAGGTGCCTGTTTCTCTGGGTCTAAGGTACACCATCTGCCTGTATCTCTGAGTCTAGGGTACACCAGGTGACTGTACCTCTGGGTCTAGGGTACACCAGGTGACTGTATCTCTGGGTCTAGGGTACACCAGGTGACTGTACCTCTGGGTCTAGGGTACACCAGGTGCCTGTACCTCTGGGTCTAGGGTACACCAGGTGCCTGTTTCTCTGGGTCTAAGGTACACCAGCTGTCTGTACCTCTGGGTCTAGGGTACACCATCTGCCTGTTTCTCTGGGTCTAAGGTACACCAGCTGTCTGTATCTGGGTTCAGCACCACGAATACATAATAGATTTCTTGAAAACAAAGGTCGATATTCGTACTGATACTCAACTACAGTAGAGGGTACAGGACCCGTGTCCCTTGTATACATACTGTACTATTATTTGACCATTGAAGGGTTACTGTTCTCATTAACCTGATTGCACTCATGGAACATATTTGTTTAAACATTGAGAAAACTTTTTAGTTTATTAAAAAAAAAAATATTTTACTCAGAAGTTTTTATTTGGAACCACGTCCAAATATAGACCCTACAACTCGGCCATCTTTTTTTATTTATTTATTTATTTATTTTTTGAGAGGGAGAAGAATTGTGGTTAAGATCTACTATAGGTTCCAGTTCCCTTGCCATGACAAAACTCTGCCTCCCACACACACGCACGTCTCAATGGCCCCTGGCTGACCCAAATTGTACACCTTGAGGAAGCCTTATAAAGCCAGGGATCATGAGGTAACTTGATAACTACACATGCTTAGATGCTTTCAACAGCTTATTAAGTAATCACCGATCCCGTTTGATGTTTTCAATAGTTTACTACATAATTAACGATATTTCTGCATACTAATTATTAACCAGTACGGCTTCTGATTGCATAAATTTCTAATGAACCTTTAAGTCTTCAACAATGAATAGCTCACCACCATCGCCCGTGTAGTTATTCCTTTCATCACTTTATTCACTCATTCCGTTGCTTCCAATTTTCAACCTAACCAATCTGACGGCCATCTTGGATTTGTGTTCCCGCAGCTCAGTAGACTTGAGAGGAATTTTTTTTTGTATCTTAAGATAATTTGAGAAAACTTAAGAACCTTATTCGAGTTTTAATTGAACGACTTTGACAGTTCTGATAACGTGACACTTTCCGCGTGATAACTATACTCATTCTGGTCCAATTTTCATCAAATTTTACATAATGACTGTGTGTGGCCATAACCTGGGATGATGATAAGAGCCACTGGATATTTATGGGATGAGCTTCCTGTATTCTGATTGGCCGACATCGTTACATGGGCGGAATCGAATACTTACCGAGTGCGTCTACGCTTTATCACTTGGCAAAATACTTACAGTTCCCACGACCACCTTACTACAGCGACCACCCTACTCCAGAGACCCACTTACTATAACGGCCTCTTTACTACACCGACAACGTAATTACTTTGCGGCTTCATTCCTTCTCATTTTTGTCAAGTACTTCAAGATCAAATCCAATTAATAATAATAATAATAATAATAATAATAATAATAATAACAATAATAATAATAATTTAAATATGGTAAAAGGCCTGTGGTGGGAACAGTGCCCGCATGAGAGGGAACATTACAGAAGTGACTCTTACACTTGATCTTTATGAAAATTGTTCAGCTTCACAAGAGCCAGATCTCCAAAAAAAAAGTGGCAAATTTTATTTTCTCAGATCAGGGATGAGGGTCGCTGGTGCCTGAATTGCAACGCCAGACCCCATCATCGGTTTCATTATACCCCCCCCCCCCCCCAACACACACACACATATATTGCAAAGAGCCATACATGAAAAACTATTCAATCCAGTTTCCTGATGCTATGATCCCGAAATATGCAAATGAAGCCAACCAAACTAAGATTATTATTATTATTATTATTATTATCATATTTATTTATTTTTGCATTTGCTCAATAAGGAGTTTCCAAGGACAGTGTTTCCAAAAGCAAGCAAAAAAACACACACACACACGAAGCAATTACGGATTTAATTTTAACTTTTCTCGTCATCCTTTTTCTTTTAGTTATTTCCTGATCAACAGCTAATTCCGAGGCTCAAGGCCGGCTCTGTGATGTACTGTAGCACTAGCGGGCATCTAGCGCTGCTGTACCCTTATTTTACCTTGATTGACCACCCGAGCTTATTTTACCTTGATTAACCACCCAAGCTTATTTTACCTTGATTAACCACCCAAGCTTATATTACCTTGATTAACCACCCAAGCTTATTTAACCTTGATTAACCACCCAAGCTTATTTAACCTTGATTGACCACCCGAGCTTATTTTACCTCTATTAACCACCCAAGCTTATTTAACCTTGATTGACCACCCAAGCTTATTTTATCTTGATTAACCACCCGAGCTTATTTAACCTTGATTAACCACCCAAGCTTATTTTACCTTGATTAACCACACAAGCTTATTTAACCTTGATTAACCACCCAAGCTTATTTAACCTTGATTGACCACCCGAGCTTATTTTACCTCTATTAACCATCCCAACATTAACCTAACCCATTGACGTCATTCATAAACTCATCATCCTCACAAATCTTATCATTACCGTCGCCAATATTCCTCTTCATCCCAACTCATCTTCCCCACTGCCCTCACTCTCACTAATCTTCCTCACCAAACTCATTATTCTTCCTCATCAATACCCTCCTCACTCATCCTCATTACCCTCCCTAATCTTCCTCGTCTCTCCCGTATCTTCCTCATCTCCCTCACATCTACTCCAACACACCATCCACCAGTACCTCACCACTACTCCTCTCCCTCACATCTACTCCAGCACACCCTCCACCAATACCTCACCACTACTCCTCTCCCTCATCTCCAACACATCCTCCACCAATACCTCACCACTACTCCTCTCCCTCACATCTCCAACACATCCTCCACCAATACCTCACCACTACTCCTCTCCCTCATATCTCCAACACATCCTCCACCAATACCTCACCACTACTCCTCTCCCTCACAATAGTCACCAGCAACACATCTAATACAAATGCTTAAATTTTTTTACCCCATCCAAAAAATTATTGAATTTATTCTATTTTGTTTCCACTGAACTTCACTAGTAATATGTTCGAGGCCCAGGCTACTACAGTAGCCATATTGAGCTCCACAGTACTACAGTAGCTATATTGAGCTCCACAGTACTACAGTAGCCATATTGAGCTCCACAGTACTACAGTAGCCATATTGAGCTCCACAGTACTATAGTAGCCATATTGAGCTCCACAGTACTACTGTACAGTACCTATCTGTCAGAGCGCCAGTAACAATACTCAAAGCCCGTAATTAGAAGTCAGCTTGACCTTACGATACACCATGACACTAAGTTTGGGCTCAATGGTGCTCAAGTAGCAGTCAGCTTGGGGATTCTTGACCTCAATGGTGCATAAATATCAATAAGCTTGGGCAGGATGTTTTTGTTTTACCATTAAGCTTTAGTTCAATAGTCATCTACAGTATAAGCTTAAGACTAGCATCTTCGTCCATAAGCTTGGCCTCAATGGTGTAATTTGTAGCTTTCATCAATAATCTTGAGACTTCATGGTGCATTTTTCAATAAGCTTATGTTCAAATAAATGAGCCTCCAAACAACAGTGTCCTTATATCAATAAGCTTGGGTGAAATAGTTTTTTTTTTTACAATAAGCTTAATATCCATACTGTTTTCATCAATAAGCTTGGGCTAAATGGTGCACTTTTTCCCAAATAAGCTTCACAGTTTCTATACATGAACCTTGAGTCAAGTATCTTTTTATCAAGCTTAGACTGTTCCCCCCATCAACATCTTTGCCTCGGTATTATGGAAACCGGACTCAAAAGCTCAACACACCTGGACACTCACTCCCAATAACCGTGTAAGTAGAGGCGTGTATACAACCATCCTGCCCAGCCCACACGTTCTGACTTTACTAAAGGATACGCGACTCACAGACGATAATTGTTGTAGGATATATCATGTGGGTCAGTTTAAGAATATCCTGCAGGACACATCTGGTCTATTTTTGGATTATTTTTTCTTGTGGGATTAATTCTGCACAACATTGTATCCAGCAAGACACTTAATTATATGTCTTCCTGTAAGACAGTTTAGTGGGTTCATACCCAGTTGGCAGCAGACAGTAACAGTTGTACAGATTATTTCACCTTAAAGCCTCCACTACATTTATGTTTAAGTCTGTCCCTGACAAACCAATTTGGCTCAGTTCATTTATATAAGGACGACCCCAATGCTGACAATGAGAAATACATATAAATAGACTACTGGTTCAATTGTAATTCTCCGACTGTGAATTAACAACACTCAAATGAACTTCAGGATAATTTCTAATTATAAAATACATGGAACAATGTGGAAGCTGTAATAAAGAGTTAGATTATTTTCAGAACTAGGGTGAAGCCAGTACCAAGATCCTGCCAGGGCCACGGTTAACCTTCAACCACATGCGGTGAGGGGGAAGCTGTTCAGTCCCTCCACTACACTACACTACACTCGTCACCGCTAACAATCCTCTTCAAGACTCGCACTGGGCAACTACAACCACTCTCACTGGCCAACACGTTCAACTTTACCATCGACTGCCTTATGGGAAATATTTCAAATATATCCGAAGAAGTGTTTTCCTCTTATCAAACTGTCCAGTCTGTTACAAAAGGCATCACCTGTGCTGTGATGTAGCAGCTTCCAGTTTCCACCATTTACTTGGCATAAAGAATCTTAAATAACATTCACAAGCACCAGGAGTGCGGGACACAGCCACAATCGCATGATAAAGGTTGCGGCTCCCAGTATAAGCTGGTAATAAAGAGAAACTGACGCCAGGAGGCTGTCAGCGGCTGGAAGCGTGCCCCGGTACCAGCCGCCGAGATAACGTCCTCCGTAACCAAACAGTCTGCCTCCAATCTCTCAGAGAACATTTACAAACGGTAACCACGACTGCATCATTATCACTTCATATATAAAGTATGTTACAATTAAGAGAACACTGTGAGCGTTCACAAACACAGCCAAAACTGCTTGTGTTCGAGCGAAAATGTGTAACCTCTTCTTTGCGTGTCGTGTACCTTAAGTCCCATTACTGCGGAAAATTCACTAGCAGTTGTTGAGGCGGTGCCAGTTCCTGCACCCCACCATCACCACACACACATATTCCACAATATAAAAGAAAATAATATCACCATACGTACAAAATAAACCCGGCGGAGTAGAGCGACTATATACGTGATCCAATCCCTGCCGTCCCCGAGACCGAATGCGCCCGGTTACTTCCCAGACCTACAGCCACCCCCCCCTTCCTCCCATGTATCGACCATTTCTCCCCCCCCCCCCACAACCCCCAAACCCCTCCCACCCTCCACCATAGATTTACTTTCCTCAATTGTGTCCGTCGCTAGTCCTAAGCGTTCCAACAGGACATGCACAACTCTCGCCACCAACACACACACTCACACAAATCTAGAGCGAAAGGGGAAACCGCACAAGTTGACTGGGCAACGAAACACATCCGGGGGAGGAAACTGAAGGAAACAATACGTTATCAACACGAGCCGAGTTATGACTACCAGCACAGTGCAGCAGAGGGACGCTTTAACGAGCTAGATGGAGACTAGAGGGAGGCTTTTCCAGAGTAGAGGAAGTTCACTACTGTTCTAAAGCCTTGTGCCAAAGATCACCACGGAAATAAAATTACCGAGGAAAACGGATTAAATATTACTTTGGAAAACTAACAATACGATACTGAGGAAAACTATAAACATTCAACTACTGAGGACAACCTTCAGCCGACCAATAGGAAACCTCCAGAAGTCTAAACAAAAGTCCTACCTTAAAAACAAAACAAAACAAAAAAAGGAAAAATGCAAGTAAAGACAAACGAGTTTTCATTTCCATATAGGAAGGTTTGGTGAGGGCGAGGGGAGAGACCCTGGCAGTGGGTGTAATGGAAAGCAATAAAAGTAGTCTGGGGGAACCTCGCGTCACTCCAATATTCATGAACCATTGGCAACCCCCCCCCCCCCCCCCGATACACAATGACCATCCCCCAACCTCACCTAAGATACCCCACCCAGCTGTTAACACTAGTAGGTTACCCAAGTCCTTCACTACACAACTAAAACAGAGTATTTCATCAGTCCCATAACCACCTTCATGTTGGTCTACCACACTTGTAACACCTGCAGTATATATGGCACTACCTACTACATCGCCTCCTACAGTAGTGAAGACAAACCTCCTACATCGCTTTTAATCAATATCAAGGAGGCAAGCACGGCAAGAATTTAAACGCACACTACGTTATACATAAAACATGGACCAGCACAAACACTCCGCTAAGTAATGGAAAATGTTGCAGCAAACCTTAACGAAAGACGGAAGAAGCGTCTATAATGAAGGCTAATTAGTGTAGAGACAGCCAGATTAACAAATAAAATGAGGAAGACGATTTTTGTTAGTGAAACAAAATGCCGTATAACAATGCAATATATATTAGGACTAATTACGCGTACGGTTGAGTGATGTTGTCTGTAGCCCTTGTCATAGCACCCCGTCAGCATCGACCAGTGAGCGCACACTATTGCCTACACAGACCTGCTGAAATAATTTTTACTAGATTGAGAAACACTTCGAGGGAGTATGTATGACTGATAACTGTATATGCTGTAAAACACAACTTAATAAAGACACAATATGTGTACAGCGTATAAATATGAGCATAACGCAGATATAACACTACTGTACAAACCTCGACCTTCACAACAGCCAAGCGACTGCAACGAAACCAGTAAAACCTCTAATTTTGATGCACTTTACGTTACAACCATAATGACAAAAAACTGCTCAATGGATTCCATTGTTCTTTTGTAAAACACAAAGTGTGTGTCGCATCAAATGCTCTTTTTTTAGACGGGTCTCCCTCCCCCCTACCGCACTCCAGCCCAAATATGAGGCAAAAACCTTATTTGCGGCACAAACCCAAGAGCCCATATACCATCTTGCCACAAAGGAACAAGAAACACAAGCAAATTTGTGAGGCGTACCCAGATACAAAAGAAATAACTTTTTTTCCCTTCCTCCAGGGACAATGAAATTCCCCAGGAAAGTCTAGCCAAACCTAAAATGTGGATTTATGGTGGATGAAGAGATGCTAGTTATAGATATGATAAATAACCATCGTACATCTCACAATATCGGTGCAGAAAATGGTTCAACATACGATGGAGAAAAACTAGTGGGAAGCAAAAACAAAAACTGTGGAGGGAAACGCTGGACGTGTGCAAGATGTTCCAACAAGGGAATTTAAGAGTCGGTATTTTCCGGGTGGCGAGGCGTCAGATAGGGGCAAGACAAGACTAACGGTGGAATCCACACCCGTCACATCACGAATGATTGAAAAGATTATCTGTCTGAAAGTTGCTCTAGACAGAGACAAAGAGGGTAGTGGGGGGGAGGGGGGCGAGTGAGAGCAAGGCGGTAGAGGGAATGGAGAGAGAGTGTGTGGAGGGTGGTGGTGGTGGGTGAGGGGAGCGAGTACGCCAGCCCCACAGCGTCACCAATTATCGATTATTTCAGCCAAGCCGCAAGCGGACGGACGCGCGAGAGAGCCACTGTGTGTGTGAGGAGAGAGAGAGGAGATGGGGGGGGTGGGGAGGCTCAGAGAGAGAGGCAGAGAACACAGTGTGGGAAAGGCTAAAACAGCGCCAGTGTCAACGTTTGTGAGCGGCATGCCTCCAATGATTACATATTCCCGTCAAAATTAATCCCCCCCCCCCCTGGCGCAGCTGGTTGTCGTCTTGTCGGTGCTGGCGTGTGTCGACGACCCTCAAACAAAGATAGCTGCTGTGCTCCTCCTCTTGTACATAGCCTTGACCTTTACTATAGATTAAACTTTCCGGAGCGGTATGAAACAAGCGTGGTTGGCTGGCTGACTGGCTCTGGCCTTTTGAGGGCGGCGCTGCTGGCGTGGCCACGGTGGGTTAAAGACCGTCACATTTGGTGATATAGTGGAGACGGGTTGGCGTGTGCTGCAATGAAGAGCGCGGGCGTGGGTAGAAATAGCTGGGTGGCGGCGGGTGGTATAATGGCCAGCCAGGCACGAGTGTCACTGTGTAGGGGGTCGTGGGAGGCATAGTAAGAATGGGTAAGACCAAGAGTGAGTGAGTGAGAGAAGGAACTGTGGACAAGGTCAGAGTGTTAAAAGTATGCGAGAGCTTGAGAGCTTTAGTGAAGAAGAGGAAGAACTGACACGACCTGGGACTGTTGGAGCAAGATGGATGAGGACGGTAGTGAGGGAGATAATCAAGGTGTTGAGGGAGAGTATCATGGTGTTGTGAGGGAGAGTATTAAGGCATTGTGAGGGAGACTATAAAAGTGTTATGAGGGAGATTATCAAGGTGTTGTGAGGGAGAGTATTAAGGTATTGTGAGGGAGACTATAAAGGTGTTGTGAGGGAGATTATCAAGGTGTTGTTAGGGAGAGTATCAAGGTATTGTGAGGGAGACTATAAAGGTGTTGTGAGGGAGACTATCAAGGTGTTGTGAGGGAGAGTAAGAATGGACTAATCAAGAAAAGGTAACAAAGCGATGGGATAATAAAATAGGAATTAGAAGTAGGGATGGACCAGGAAGGAAGGAAGGAAGGAAGGTCAGATGGATAAGGTAAAGTCAGTGTGTAGGTTGTTAGGGGGGGAAGAGTTTAAGCCTGCACAGTCAATAAGTGAGTGCGGTGAGATGGTACGAGAGACGGGACACGCGGAATGACTTGGGGAAGGTCGGGAATGAGATAGTGTGTGTGTGTGTGGTTAGGAGGGAGACTAAAGATGATAAGAGAGAGTACCCAAAAAATAAATAAATAAACGGACACTGGTATGGCTAAGAACACCGGACTCGTGGAAGCAAGAGCAAGACTGGACAAGTTCACAATATGGGCGAGATCAAGACTTTGTACATGGGTGTTAGAAAAGACTGAACTGTACAACAAAGGAGGAGGAGGTGGTAGGCGAATAATGGCATGAGTGGAGATAGTAAGGGTTAACGATAAAAGTCAGGATGTATCAGTGTGAGTCAGGGTGTACAAAGACCAGGAGGAATAGTGTGTACAAAAGTGGTTAGAGTAAATGTACCTAAGGACAAGGATGTACAATATTGGTGTGATTATCAGGAGTGTACAAAAGTTATGCGAGTCACCGTGTACAAGCACAAAGGGTGTGTGAATTGAGGTGTAGGTGAACAGGGGTCATGTGTAGCAGAGTAACATAGGGGTGTAGCCAGGTGGGCGGTCTTACCTACAACACGCACACACACACACACCAGCTGGCCACGCCTCGCCTCGCGCCCCACAATAAAGTGAAGCCTGCAACAAGCGCTCCATCTCGACTTGACACCAACTTTACCACTCCGACCAACCTGCACTAGACAGTAGCCAGGCCTCCTACAACAACTCCTTACACACCACGCCCCTTGTTAACAATTTCCAGTAATTATCGCAAAGTGATTTTTTCATGTCCTAACTATCCCTTTAACAGTAATGCACATATGAAAAATTTACAAATTGTTTTCTTGTCTTAGTAATATATATATATATATATATATATATATATATATATATATATATATATATATATATATAAAGAAAACTGATTGTAAATTAAACAAGTTGAAGAGTGTATAGACAAACTGCCTCCATGTTCCACCACACAGCACTACTCCGCCAAAATACGGAATAATACCTATTGTCTAACTTCGGTAACATCACGATAACTTTTTTCCGGTACAGTATCCAGTAAGGTGAACTTTCCTTCATCAGAGTACAACACATTTCTGAGTTTTGCTGAAGGGCATCAAAAGGTTAGACACAACAACCAGGTTGTAGACAACAACTGCATCCTCAGAACACGACAAACCATATCAACTCTAAAGAACAGAGCAACAAAACGTGCCAGCGTGCCGGCGCGGGAGGTGGGCAGCGAGCTCCGCTACTGCAAGCTTGGAGTGCCACTCTAGCACTGCCGCCACTGACAACACAGCACCACCACCTACCCCCCCCTGATGGCGGACCTCGAGGAGGAAGAGGAGAGGAGTGGACTGCCAGCAGACATGCAGGGGAGGGAAGCGGCCAGAGCGTGAATGGCTTGAGGTCGCGGGCGTGTGGGCGTGCTCACCGAGGTCCGGCACGCCCGCGGCCACGGCCCAACAACGAGACAGAAGAGGATCACCTGGCGGAATCTTCCATGGCGTGAAGATAGACGGGAGAGGAGAGGAGCGGAGGTCAAGAGCTCACCTTACGACCGTCCCTTGCTCCGCCGCCCGACAACGGCAGCCACACTATACGCACGACACACACAGCAGAGGGCGGCACCACACGGTGCGGGGCTCAATGAGCAGGCGGCCACGGCGGGCGGCGATGGTCAACACTGCACACGGACTGGACTCCCACGGGCGCTACAACAAGGTCCCGGCCACCACCTGCTCACCAGACCACTCAGCCAACACTGCCGCACCCGCTCCCCCCCGACGCTCACCACTTCCTCGCCCGCCCGCCCGCGCGCGCACGTACATACGAACACACGTACGCGCACGCGCCACGCACGCGCCACCACCACGCACTCGTATGCCTCGCACATTTCACTCCAGCAATACAAGCTATCTTCTTGAATTTTTACCGTACTGTTTGCAGTTTCACTTTCATCTTCCCGTAAGCATTCTTTATTGCAGTCGTTGGTTTATTCATCTATTAATGAGCTTGAGTAAAGGGAATGAACGCAAGAGGGGAGGGGTGGGGTGCAGGGGTGGGGGGGGGAGCCAGGCGCCGCCCACCAATGACTGGTGGAGGGTGGCCCGTATCACACCGCCCGCTACTACCGCCCACTATCTACACCCAGCCACATGGGATGCCCGTATACACTAACCGCCCACCAACACACCTCGCCTTGCACCACAACAAAGGCGCCAATAACCTCGCCCGCTGTCATCCGCTTACCACAACTAGTGATGAGCCATATTGACGCTCAAACAAAACACCGACTTCTAATTTAACATCACTCCATAATACTCTATAAGCAGCTTACAAGGTTGACGCCGCCCAGGAATAATTTGACTGGGCATACTTGATGTGATGTTTCAAGCTAGTTTTACAGATTTCTTCTTGGTGCTTTATTACTCTTGGTATTAACACCAAAAAATCTAAATATATCTAAAATTTTCTTGAATACAAAATATAATACATTGATCTAACCTTAAAAACGACACATACACACACACAGGAATATATACCAGATGCACACACCACACCTAACCTTGGCCTGTGACTTTCCTCTCATTAAATCAGTCGACAGAAATTTACGAAAATTTAATGGACGTAGCGTGAATATTAATAAAATCACATCAGACTTGACCCGCCAATATCTACGTCGGGAAACTTTCGTGTTTTTTTTTTGTTTTTTTTACCTGCACACTAAAGTTATTTGACTATAGTGTTTCCTGGGTGTTAAGAGAGTTTTGACTTTTAATACGACACACACACACACACACACACACACATAGAACTTCCAATATAACAGCTACAATAAAACGGTGTAACATTGTCTAAGGTATAACAGACAGACAAACGCACAGACAGATAGCCAAACACAGACAGACACAAACACGAAGGGATGCGGTTTAAATGTCTCTATATACCAAAGACAAGAGATATATTTGTGGAGCAAGTTTGTTTAGTGAAGGGACGGACGGAGGGATGAAGGGGAGGGGGATGTTGTCATTCTGCATCCCGATTACCAAGTGAGAGAAGGACCTTTAAATCGTTGCTTAAGATGGTAGAAGGTCAAGGTGTTCGTGGCTACGATTTAAGGGAAGGTCCGTGGCTACGATTTAAGGGAAGGTCCGTGGCTACGATTTAAGGGAAGGTCCGTGGCTACGATTTAAGGGAAGGTCCGTGGCTACGATTGAAGGTAAGGTCCGTCACTACGATTGAAGGTAAGGTCCGTAACTACGATTTAAGGTAAGGTCCGTGGCTACGATTTAAGGTAAGGTCCGTAACTACGATTTAAGGGAAGGTCCGTAACTACGATTTAAGTTAAGATCCATAACTGCGATTTAAGGTAAGGTCCGTAACTACGATTTAAGGTACGGTCCTTAACTAGAACTTAAAGCAAGGCCCCAGGTTAGGATTTAAGGTTCGAATTTTAAGACAAAACTTAAAATTTAAAGGTATGAAGGGGATGTAAAACTAGTACCACTGACTGTCTGTCTGTCTGTCTGTCTGTCTTCCGCGCGCGCGCACACACACACACAGCCTCTACTGCTCCAGACGTTCCCTTAAAACCGGTATGGGACACCGACTCGTGAACGCCAACCTTGACGCAAATCACAACGCCGAAGCCAGGGGGAAGGGGGGAGGAGAGGGGGGTAAAATCCCTTCACCCTTCTACTGAGATGCGAATTAAAACGGGTGCGTTAAACAGCGGGAGGGAGGGAGGGGAGAGAAGGGCTAGTACAAGAGAGAGAGAAGGGCTAGTACAAGAGAGAGAGAAGGGATAGGAGGAGGAGGAGAGAAAAGGGGGGAGGAGGAAGGAGCGAGAAGGAAAAGGAGGAAAGAGAAACGGGTAAAGAGGGGAGAGAATAAACAGGGAAGGAGAAAAGAGTGAGGTGGGGGGAGGGGGGTGGATTAAGGCAGAGGTTTGAGACATCAAACCAAAAAAGTTTCACCGCCTCTAATACCCCCCCCCCCCCCCAGTACACAGCTGGCGTGCTCTCTCTCTCTCTCAACCAACCAATTTAATCATATAAAAAATTAAGTTAGTACCCATCTTTTAGCACATGAGTCCCGCTCTACTAGATGTTTGAGCTATTTTATGCTTCCGTCACCTGTCACAATACGGATCAATTAAAAATAGCCTACCCAAGGTGCTTCATTTGGCAGCCTGCTCTCTCAAAAAGCTCTGCTCGCTAGGCAAAACCTATTACTGACGTAGTGTACACCCTACCTTTTGCCCCGGCCCTCACACCCTACCTGTTACCCCGGCCCTCACACCCCACCTGTTACCCCGGCCCTCACACCCTACCTGTTACCCCGGCCCTCACACCCCCACCTGTTACCCCGGCCCTCACACCCCCACCTGTTACCCCGGCCCTCACACCCCACCTGTTACCCCGGCCCTCACACCCCACCTGTTGCCCCGGCCCTCACACCCCACCTGTTGCCCCGGCCCTCACACCCCACCTGTTGCCCCGGCCCTCACACCCCACCTGTTGCCCCGGCCCTCACACCCCACCTGTTGCCCCGGCCCTCACACCCCACCTGTTGCCCCGGCCCTCACACCCCACCTGTTGCCCCGGCCCTCACACCCCACCTGTTGCCCCGGCCCTCACACCCCACCTGTTACCCCGGCCCTCACACCCCACCTGTTACCCCGGCCCTCACACCCAACCTGCTACCCCGGCCCTCACACCCCACCTGTTACCCCGGCCCTCACACCCCACCTGTTACCCCGGCCCTCACACCCTACCTGTTACCCCGGCCCTCACACCCCACCTGTTACCCCGGCCCTCACACCCTACAAGTGCTCGCCGTTCGCTTACACACTCTTAGATATTTGCTGTGTACACTGTTCCATACCCTAGCTAGATATACAAAACGTGGTGTACACTTTCAAACCACCCTTCAAGTACACTGTTCTACACCCTAGAGGCACACGGTGCACATTGTTACATACCCTAAATTTGTGCAGTGTTTCATACCCCATGCGATGTACACTGTTCTACACCCTCAATGTACAGTCAACGAGAATTTAAAGAGGGGTGGAGGAACGCGAGGGGATGTTGAGGGAAATAAGGGTGGAAGAGGAGAACAGGTGACGAATGAAGAGAGAGAGAGAGAGAGAGAGAGAGAGAGAGAGAGAGAGAGAGAGAGAGAGAGAGAGAGAGAGAGAGAGAGAGAGAAACGGTGTGGAGGTGGAGGGAACAGGTGACGCGTGCAGTCATCTGTCTCACACACACTATATACGTGAAGACAGGTATACTATGCTCTGAGGTACATAATGAACAACTGAGCACAAGAAGACGCGGCTGTGTATTCGTGTTACTGTGCATGCAAGGCGGTGTGCACGAGCCTTGTGTTTGCCCTGTGCCTCTGAGGGTGCTTGTGCTGCCCGAAACATCTGTAAACACACACACACACACACACACACACACACACACTGCAGTTTAATGTTCCTGACTATCTCTTGGAGAGGCCATTATTATCCTTGTTTTCAGAGGATTATACGTATGTTAAATTATTTCTCTAAAGTGTTGAGTGGCAATAGGCCGTATGAGGTTCTCACTGAGTAAACATCCACACACCGTCTCGCGCAGCATACAGCTGCGAACACCTAGAGCTATGGATGGTGTGTGCGTCATTTACAACTGGCAATACGCTCCGTTACTACGGCAACTGTCCCAACACTATACACTACAATGCTCTACATCAGCGAGCGACTGTTGATAATTCAAGTTTGGCTGTAAGTGTTGTTAGAGCCGGTGTCATCCTTCAAAGCGTCGCTCCCCTCCTCCTGAACGTACAGTTTTCATTATTAAGTGCCTGTCCCTCTATCCCAATCACGTAAATTTCGCTCGGTGAATGCTATTGTACTCGTCCGTCCAGGGTAACAAGCAATCAAAGTGACAACACCCAACCCATCGATCACCAAGCCAACTGTGTTATTGTATCCTCGTGAAATTGTGATTTTGTCCCTCATAAGGGCCTTTGAGCAATAATGAAAGTTATGTCGTGTATATTATCAGAAAATTACCCTTGCCAGCATACTGTGTACAGAATCAACGGCCCATGCAGCACACCATCAAATTATAGCCAAAGTTAGGAGTCTAATGAACACAACTTAGCTACACTCCGGCCAGCGCCAAGGTCACGGGTTTCGGTAGTTTTATTCCTGGACTACAGTACGACGGTCTCCCCGCGTCTACCATAAACTCAAGAGGACCATCTTCAACACCAGAAAATCTCCCACAATGTCATGCGTTCATCTCAATTTCTTTTGCGGAGGAAACTCGACAGATGGGTATGGTAATAAGACCTCATTACTGCCCGACCCACCAGTGATCTAGGACAGCCTCGTGCGCCTGAATACGCCAAGAGAAGAGGAGTTTCCAAGTTCCAATTTACAGCCCAGCGAGAACAAAGGATCCACCTTAATTGTGAAAGCCCAACACCTTACAACGCCTGGTTCTTCCTGCTAAGTCGTTTAACCTCCACCGACTTGAGGCAACTAATCCAGAGTGTTTTCTGCGCTCTATGGATCCCTTAGGTCGGCTGCATCACTTTACTTCTCGCCAGGGACACACTGTAAGCTGCCTTAACATCCACACATCTCCTTTACTGTCTCCAATCCCGATAATAATTTTCTGGAATGCTACTGTCTACTGCCCTGACAGCCTGTCTATCTCGTGTGAGCCTTCCCTTTCACTACCTCTACTTGTGTCAACCTAACCTTCCTGGTAAAGTCGGAGGCCAGGATAATAGTGATCATCTTAGTGCTACTGTGACCAACCTTCTGTCAGCGGTGGTAATATGGATCACTAAATGTGTTGGGTGCCCAATCTCGCTTTCCTATTTGCTTGCTGCAGCGTCCATGCGGGTCTTTGACGTGTACGTGGGAGCTGTGGGCGTGAGCACCGGGGTGCCGCAGGCATCGTGTGCAAGGAGGGGAGCCACAGGCGATATGTCCATTGGCCGCAAAGGCGTATACAACATGGGGATGGAAGGAGGGGTGCCAGCAGACGTAAACAACAGTGCCTTACACGAGGTAAAGCTACGTGTCATGGTCCTGGCTGACAGTGACGTCATCAACACCTAACGAACAGTTCAGGGCGGCGCGCGTGATGAAACACCATTATTTTCCTTCAAGTTTTCTTGTATATTGTACTAGCTGACTGGAGTGGGTGACGCAAGGAATGTGGGAGGAAAATTAAAGTGGCCGTGGTGAGGAGACAAGACACACCGGGAACCTTCAAGTGTACCACAACAGTTAAACGTCTGGTGCAATATATATATATATATATATATATATATATATATATATATATATATATATATATATATATATTTATATATATTTATATATATATATATATATTTATATATATTATATATATATTTATATATATTTATATATATATATATATATATATATATATATACACGAGAAATTGAGACTATGCACAAGGGTGAAAGGTTGCCAGACATAGCTCAAGTGTTGCACTGTTGACGGCAGCACCGTGCAACACACACAGCCTGTAAGCAACGAGCAGTGCTCTCAGATCAACTTTTAGAGTGAAGAGGTAAACAGCAGGTACTGTACTGTAGCTACCAGACACGTTGGGGAACTTGGTGGTACAAACAGCTACCGTACAGTAGTTACATAGCAAGTGTTTGTCGAGTCAACCTGCTGCGTCCGTTTACCCGGTGGACAAGTACAGGGCCGGGAGAAAATAAGTACCTTGTGGTATAAACAGTTGACAAAGCGAGCAAGTGTCTGGTGATGGCAAATGCACCAGCTGTCAACGATAACAAGTTTCTCGTGGTGCATATTTAATGTCTTCCGGTACAACATACCGCCACAGATAACGTGCGTACGCGTGTGTGTGTGTGTTACAAGAGGAGAACTTGCCTTCGATAGCACTAACACCTCTGTAATGTATTATGAAATACTAACAGCAAAAAGTATCTTTAAGAACTCTCATCTACCCATACAAACACACTATCTCACAGTTCTCTTAAATGCAGTAATTACAACACTACTTAATAAACCCATATTATTAACAAAAACACGACCCCTCTTTAGTGTTCAATGTTAGCCCAACAAATACTATCATTAAGTCCTTACCGGTGTTCAACACACAGCAGTTAACACGGGCATGGGGTACTGCACGTCTGGATAGTACTCGCCTTTATCCGTGTAAACAAATGCATCGCCCTCAACCTCCAAAAGATCCGGTACAGTACCCACGTGTTGTGATAACCAACACCACACAGATCACACTAAGCATCTTACACACCATAGTTCCCCGACCTTTAACAACGCACGCACACACACTACAGTATTTACCGGCCTGCGAGAACAATCACATTTTACTACATTATAAAGCACATCTAGCGAACGAATACTTACACCTCAAGATTAGATTAACCACCAAAAAATAAAATAAAACTAGCGAACTAAGATAAAAAAAAATGGTTTAAAGCTCCCTCCCTCCCTCATCTCTGTAACACACACACACACACACGCCGCTGATATCCTCGACACCACTTTTCAAATAACTTGAACTTTAGGGAGCAACAAGTGAGAAGCGTCGCGCAAAACCAAAGTGGGATGAAGGAGAGGGTGGAGAAGACCCACTTGAGACAACGAGATAATATTTAGTTCTTACCAATCGGTCTCCAATAACCTAAGATAACGACTACTGAAGCTATAGTGTACCTTCGTGTATAAACTGGAACACATAATATAGGGAGGAGGACCTGTAGACATGACATACTAAGGGCGTGTATAGACTGAGCTGCGCTCTTTGCGTTCTTGTTATCTATCGTGATCTTGATATGTCTGTCTGTCTTCCCTCCACAGTATATGATCTTCCACTTATGTAAAACTTGTTCTAAAATGTACACACACACACACACTCTCCACACCATCAACACACACACACACACTCCACACCATCAACACACACACACACACTCCACACCATCAACACACACACTCCACACCATCAACACACACACACACACTCCACACCATCAACACACACACACACACACTCCACACCATCAAAACACACACACACACACTCCACACCATCAACACACACTCCACACCATCAACACACACTCCACACCATCAACACACACACACACTCCACACCATCAACACACACACACACACTCCACACCATCAACACACACACACACACACTCCACACCATCAACACACACACACACACACTCCACACCATCAACACACACACACTCCACACCATCAACACACTCCACACCATCAACACACACACACACACACTCCACACCATCAACACACACACACACACACACACACACCATCAACACACACACTCCACACCATCAACACACTCCACACCATCAACACACGCACACACACACACACCATCAACACACACTCCACACCATCAACACACACACACTCCACACCATCAACACACACACACTCCACACCATCAACACACACACACTCCACACCATCAACACGCACACACACACACTCCACACCATCAACACACACACACACACTCCACACCATCAACACACACACACACTCCACACCATCAACACACACACACATACTCCACACCATCAACACACACACTCCACACCATCAACACACACACACACTCCACACCATCAACACACACACACACTCACTCCACACCATCAACACACACACACACACACACTCCACACCATCAACATACACACACACACTCCACACCATCAACACACACACACTCTCCACACCATCAACACACACACACACACTCCACACCATCAACACACACACACACACTCCACACCATCAACACACACACACACACTCCACACCATCAACACACACACACACACTCCACACCATCAACACACACACACACACTCCACACCATCAACACACACACACACACTCCGCACCATCAACTCCAATTAACTCTTTTGAGAAGTATTTACCACCACTTTCCTTAACACACTGATCATCCTCTTACCAAGTAAAAAAGTGCGTAAAACCCCCTGAATGATGAAGTGTATGTACAGACACCTATAACCACCTAACTCCATAATCCTATTCATCTGCAATCTTCTTAACTCTCTGGGTCAATCTTTTCAGCTGGAGGTTGAGTGAGCTGTTCGCTGCCTTTACCTCATTTTTTAATACCAAGATAAAAAAAAATATAAATACGAAATATGAGTTTTATTAATGTTGCCAAGTACTCAAGTGGTTGATTTAGTTTAATTCTTCTTCAGTTTCCTCTGTATACACACTTTAACTTAACCTTTCCGTAGAATCCCACGAGAGAGTCGCCTCCCCTTTCATATATACCGACAGACAAAGATAAGTGCTGCCAACTCCCATTTTCCGTGACGAGGATAAACAGATTGGCGTCCTTCTTTCATCACCTTAATTACCGCCAGTAACACTAATAATAACTAGGCCTATACGCGGCAGATCAAAGGGGTGTTGAATCCTAATATTACCTTAGTTTATCTTCACAGTATGACCTTATCTTCTTCAACACATTATAAATAAATAATAAAAGTTCAGTATATTTACACAAAGTTTATTCAGGGGAAAATTAATGAATAACCTCAACATACCAATCCTGCCATTTTCTGTTTCTTTACACACACGCACACTTACTCCAGTGAATAATAAATAATATCCACACCAATCCAGGAGTTGAGACCCTCGGCTACTGCCACACACACGCGCCGGCTAATGAATGCTACTACAACTACTGTGTCAAGAGTTTCTATGTACATCACACAGGGGATTGTTACTTAATCCCTTGACAAGGTTCTGAATGTTTAAATGGGATGCGTGTTTAACAAAGATGAAAACGTCAAACTGGGATTACCTGAGAGTTCCAATACCTGTACTGTACCCTCAAACACACACACAGGGCAAAATATATATATATATATAAACTCGGCCACGACCAAAATATCTCCCAGGTTAAATATAGGACTCTGACTCTGGGGGCAAGAAACACACTTTATGGACCCGATGTCTATTATATACCCCTTCATTGTCCGGCCAAACAATACAAACATTTTCAACTTTCACGCGAGAATAATGATGGTAAAGGTTAATGATCTCTCTCTCTCTCTCTCTCTCTCTCTCTCTCTCTCTCTCTCTCTCTCTCTCTCTCTCTCTCTCTCTCTCTCTCTCTCGCACTCTCTCTCGCTCAACATAAAAGGGGTCTACTGTAACACGTCATCTCCTATACAATATAAGCTATAGTCACACCTTCATCTCCCGGACCACAATAGACCTACTGTATACATATCACACTTAGCTCCTACACCGTTTACAATCACACTTATATACTTCCTATACAATATAATCTAGTCGCTATCTCCTGGACAAAACTTATCTACATCACACATCTCCTGGACAAAACTTATCTACATCACACATCTCCTGGGCAACAATGACCTACATCACATCTCCTGGGCAATATTGACCTACATCACACATCTACTGGGCAACAATGACCTACATCACTCAATCTCCTGGGCAATATTGACCTACATCACTCATCTCCTGGGCAATATTGACCTACATCACACATCTCCTGGGCAATATTGACCTACATCACTCATCTCCTGGGCAATGCTGACCTACATCACACATCTCCTGGGCAATATTGACCTACATCACTCATCTCCTGGGCAATATTGACCTACATCACTCACCTCCTGGGCAATGCTGACCTACATCACACATCTCTTGGGCAATATTGACCTACATCACACATCTCCTGGACAAAACTTATCTACATCACACATCTCCTGGGCAATGCTGACCTACATCACACATCTCCTGGGCAATACTGACCTACATCACACATCTCCTGGACAATATTGACCTACATCACTCATCTCCTGGGCAATACTGACCTTCATCACACATCTCCTGGGCAATATTGACCTACATCACACATCTCCTGGGCAATATTGACCTTCATCACACATCTCCTGGGCAATATTGACCTACATCACACATCTCCTGGGCAATATTGACCTTCATCACACATCTCCTGGGCAATATTGACCTACATCACACATCTCCTGGGCAATATTGACCTACATCACTCATCTCCTGGGCAATACTGACCTTCATCACACATCTCCTGGGCAATATTGACCTACATCACACATCTCCTGGGCAATATTGACCTGCATCACACATCTCCTGGGCAATATTGACCTACATCACTCATCTCCTGGGCAATATTGACATACATCACACATCTCCTGGGCAATGCTGACCTGCATCACACATCTCCTGGGCAATGCTGACCTACATCACACTTACCCACCAAACACTTACCACCCCCAATACCCCCTCCCCTCCACACACACACACACACTTTAAACCGTCAACATTTTAGGGCCGATATAGAACGTGGTGCTTGAAGGCCTCTCCTGAAGGAACGTTTTGAGTCTCCCCACTCTCACCAGGCGTGACATCACGACTGCATTAGTGTGGCGCGGTAAGGAGTGCTCGCCTGCACGCCCGCCCTTGAGGTGTGAGAAGTGCTGGTCAAGGTCCCCTGTATTCCCGGAGCCAAGCACTCACCACCACACACTCTAGCACTCACAGCCACGCACTCTCCTACATGAAAAACACCACAACACGTCTTTATGACTTTCCGATGACCTACTCCCGAGCAGCTCCGAATACCCGACTATATATAAATTCCACGTGAACAAAAGGAACAAGTTCTTCATCAACGTGTGTACTCGTGGCATATATTCTGATAACTTCTCCAACTATGATGTAAAATCGAAGCAAACTACACATTCTGCTCTCACACAAGGAACAGTCATAACAAACCCTTACACCTACCTACACCCCCCAAAAATACCCTGTAACAAGTGTTTAGTGCGAGGCTGTAGTGATATATTATTACAGGAATTAATCTCACGTGTTAATAGTTGCTAGCCCCGTGTGTGTGTGTGTGTGTGTGCCCTGCGCCAGTACATTACCAAATACTTTTCCCCCTTTACTGTCAAGAGTTTTGTTTGGTGTTGTGTTATGGTCCGCCGGAGACGCCTAGTGACGAACACCTCAACTAGCCGCTTCTATAAAAAAAAAAAAAAAAAAAAAAAAAAAAAAATTAAAAGTTCCTCTGAGAAACACATTTGAAACTTGAGAAGTTTTACGGACACCTGCAGTTGATGGAAGGATTTAAAAGAAGTGTCAAGTTCGTCCGGGGTTCTTTTACCTCACTTGGGGCTACTTTTCAAGAGTTACTTTTCCAAGACGGGGGACCAAGACTTAAAGTTGAGAGCCGTGGCCTAAGCTTACAACACACCTAAAGGCGACACGAGGCTACACTGTGCTAAACATGAACAGATTCTACTGGGTAAAGTTAGTCTATACACATGTTTCTTAAAGCCATGGCTGTCACCATCAAAAGGACAGTTTTACTAACGTTAGTGTGGCCATGTATACGATTTCACACATTGTTGGTTATAAATAAACTAATACTTGATAAATACTATTAATACAAATACTGACAGAAGCGAAACTGTCGAGCTCCTGTCATTCACATTGCTGGTGTCCTTTACTTAATAACACTGATCATTAATGTTCTAAGTGGACATCGTTATTCGGGACACACACACACACACACACACACACTTATTATAATCCGTTCTTCTGTACTGTTAACTATGGTCATTAAACCACGTTCTAAAATATGAAGCACCTGACATCATCTTATAGTTAAGACTCATTGGTCGTATAAAATAATTACACAAGAAAACTGTACCAATAATCCAGGTTTATAAATAGAACGGGACAGCTGGGTATACAGTATAATAGTCGGCCCCAATAATAAACTCGGCTTTAGTCCAGCCAAACTACCCCGACACTGTCATGAAATTTGAGCCAAGTCGTAAACACGAATTCTACACGACCTACATTGTTTCTTGTCCCGGTACAACACAACGCACTATATAACATTACACACAACGAAGGATTACAAGATATATTTGTTTATCTAAGAAATAATACCCGATGCATAATTCCTACGGCATAAACTCTCACAAAACTTAATCCTTAGTGAATATTTAAATTTTCTGCAACATAACACTCACACACAGGGCCTTTATTGCCTTGTGAGTTGTGAGTAATCAAAGCTAACTAGTATGGGTCCTATTAACGCTCACAGCCGTAGTGCTAATATACCATTATTGACTGACCAGGTAAAACAGCTGATCCTATATAAACACCAGTAGTCATATGGTTATATATTTATATCCATGGAGGGAAACGTTCGATTCTATTATAAGGGACTAAATAGGACTCAATAATTACTGTTAATAGGGATTCCGTGTTGCCTGTTCCCTTTAATCGTAACTATCCTCTTGAACGAGCCAATTACAGCCTCTTGTCTGTTTAAATATAAGACTCGTCCCTAATACATTCAGCCATCGTCTCCAACACCACGACGGTAAACTACACTTCAACACCACGAGTATACATATATTAGTTACAAAAGCTGTCGAAGTCATACAAGACCCCCCCCCCCCCCCGACAATACTGCTGCTGTTTCCCTCCCCCTTACCCTATCGAGAATTCTTCTTTATGGAACCTGGAAACCAAACCAAGAGAAAATGAGAAAGAGAGAGAGTATCGATTTCTTTCCTCTCTCTTTGTCAGTCTGCATACAATTCACCAAGGTTTAAATAAATTTTTTTGGAACAAGCATGGTAGAAATTTTTTTTGTAAGTCCCTGACAGACTAATTGATAGCTCCCTTACTTAATGATTGTAGGTCAATTGTGTAAGTCTTAGCAAGTAGCCAGAGTGTCTGCAAGAGGAGACTGTATGGCGGGGAGGCTGACGTAATCTGTGTGCCTTTCTAGCTCGGAATGTTGTTATTTCATCGTGTTGTTGCCTCAGCATCTCCACGCGCGCCGCCCGCCTCGTGTAAGTAACTCTATACTGGCCAAACTAGTCAGTGTACACTACCGACTCGTAATTGAAAGTCTCTGCAAACGCGGTTGCAAATCTACTGCACGGGATTCAAATGTTATTGCGCAACCATAAAGATTTTATGGTTATTGACATGTTCTTCAGGAGGAAAATTCACCAAATGGTCTCAGGGTTTGTTCTGAGCCAAGTAATGTTCTCTACACCAAACTGTATAGCTGCCGTTACTACCTTACACCATCTGTACGTCAAGTTGTGTTATACAGTACAGTACGTGAGAACCAATCTCTGACAGCGTGGTATCAAATGTTTACACGCACCGCAACACACACGGTCATCTACACTATTCCCCCCAACAATGGAACTGATCCAGATATTAGCATGTCGTCGCTCGTGGTAAAAACCACCTCTTTACCGCCAGGTTAATTTGTATACAAACTTGTGGGAATTTAAAACGGCTTTGCATGTTGACGGACAGACGACACCCATTTCTATATACCCCAACTTGGTTGAATGGGGGGAGATAAAAAGTAGCAGACGACTGCAGGACAATGTGTGTCCCCGCCATTGTTCCGCATTACAAAAACAAGACGTCTATTGTGACCCCCTCCCCCCGGGTCTACAGTAAGCCGAAGAATAATCCATTTAATGTAAACCTTTTAAGACTTGATTAGGAAAAACCGTTTGTGTTATTATAAGTGAATGTTATTTCAGGCTGGGGATAATAGCTCTACACTGGCCAAGATGCGGGGGCATGTAAAGAGCATTGTCGGTGAAGGTGTATCCGAGTGTCTTGCCACTGTCACAAAGTATTTATTTCATGATAAATCTCCAGCCATTGTACTCTGTCACTAACCTTGCCGTTAACATCTGCATCACACTACACTACGTCTATTTAAGGATTATCGACCTTAATGTCTGAAAGCTAAAACGAATATAATAGGTATCGAGATAGAGCGTTTTGATAACATTCACCAACGTTCAATAACTAGAAAATGTCTTGATGGGAGGTGGAAACACTGCTCTGAATGCTGACGAAAATTTAACCATCTGAAATTGAGTTACATAAAAAAGTTTACCCAATAAATACAAAATATGGAGAACAGTGAACCAACTTTGTTATGATACTGTAATAAACCTCCAATGGACCTATCGGCTTATGAAATTTTTCGACTGCACGACGAAATAGCGCTCCAAGAAAGTTAGAGAAGTACGTAAGGGAAGACGGACGGACAAGACTACAACACCATTATCCAGTAAACAAGTCCTTCTTCCCCTGTCCACGTTAGCACCTGTCTGAGCCGCCGCCGTCCTCCTGTGTCTACCTGATCCAATTACTGTTGTTGATGGTAGTGGTAAAGGGCGTCTCTAGTCTTTGTTTATATGTACAGTCGTTCAAAAAAAAAAAAATACAAAATTGTGTTGAGAAAATGTGACAACGGACAAAGTATTTTGACAACCCTACCGAGATAACAGGGGTCGTAGGCTGAGACATACTGATTACGGTAATATATAAATGAAAGAAAATTGACACTGATCTGTTGCAATTCTATCAATATTATTTTCAAATGTTTTTATTTATTTTTTTATTACCCTTTTTGGGGTGGGGGGGATAAGAGCTTAATTGTACCGGAAGTTGGTGCATCCCAAATACCAACATACAAGAATAATTAAAGGGCATATAGTCAAACTACGCTTCCGCTTTAATAAACACGATCGTTGCTGAACAAAGAACATATACGACGCGAACAACTTCCTAGTACACACACCACACTCAACTTCCTAGTGCGCGCTCGCTCGCTCGCTCTCTCCCCCCCTCTCTCTCTCTCCCCCTCTCTTCAATGCATCACTACAGCAAACAGCACCATGCAAGCTTTACCAATTCATAAAAGCGCTACATCTTCGAGAGTTGCCTTCAAGCAGCGCGATGAAAACTGGTATACATAACTAATTCACGAGAACAGTTGGCAAACACTGACTATAAAGACACGCTTCTCTTGTACTGTACACAAATGTTACCAACTAAGAAGTGAACCTTTTTGCGCCAACTTTCTGTAATCAAGTCTTTCATAACATTTCCTGCTACTGTTTACTCCTGAATGATTAAACAGTGGAACTTTTCTCTTCCCCAATTAATAAACTTTTCCCAATTTTCATCTATTTTACGAGTCTTCAAGTTACAACGTATATACTGGGTGGAATCTCTCTCTCTCTCTCTCTCTCTCTCTCTCTCTCCCTCTCGTATTTCTCACTGACTTTCCTCTTATCCTTCAAGTCACCATAGTTATTCATTTTTAATTGGTGAAAACTCCCACATGTATCACAGTGTTCTAGTATATGAATAAAGTTGTTAGCATTTTGTAATATTTTCAACAAATTTAACACCTCCATAATGCCTCCTGCACCTGTCTATTATGTATGCGACAACTGTGCCAACACTCAATTCGCCGAAAACTGCACGAGGAGAGTGGATTTCACATTCAGCACGCCCCTATGGGAGGTAATCTCTGATTGGACCAGGAAAAAAAGTGTTGTTATTTTTTCATCTGGGACCTCCACAACAACGTTTCATGCATAAGTCCATTATGTACACAACAACTATAGCAGAGTTTCAAATCAATCCACTCAATACTGTACGAGTTGATTACCACAGCGGGCGGGCGGAGCACACACACACACACACACACGTACGTTTCCTGCATCACTATCTGTTCGTATTACAAGTCGGGGAATTGAATATACGGTATACACGTTCTTTTTTTTCACCATAGTACTTGAGTAGAGATCTCAATGACCACAAGATATATGAAGACATCCCTTTATAATCTCTACACTCCCTCAGGACTCGTCGTCAATACCTCTGTCTTGCCAACCACCTATGAACGACTAGATCATAATATATATATAAGCAATCCTTAACTCTCGCTCACTCCCTCATTTTCTATTCCACCTCCAAATTTTTTACTGATACTAATTAGTTTCCTTTTATTCACAAAATTAAACAATCAAAACTTACAGTGATTAAGCCGTATTTTTTTCCTCTTCCTTGAAACAATAATTACCTTCCACCTTCACTCAGGTAATTTATTCATCACCCTGGCCGAGAGCGTCACCTGCCTCCATATTAACACACTAAGCAATAATTCTGGGACAAGTTTGATTAACCCCATCCAATGAACAGCGTCTTATTTGCCACCAACCACACCCTGCTTACCCCCGTCTACCACCACGCTGTCTTCCTAGCCCCACCCACCCACAGCCACCCACCCACCTATGCTGCCCCCAAAACTACTTCAAATTCGCTACATTTCTGCCGGATAAGCCAAGCCGTGTTCACTTGGTCAGACGTGGTGATACTTTAGCCAGAAGCGCCGAGCCGAAAACAACTTTGCGAAAGGCGGTGTATAGCTGGGAACCCGCCCCCTCCCTTTCCCCTCAAACTTGACGAAAGGTGTTAAATTTTTCCCCAGAATCCCCAGATAAAAACAAGTGAATGAAGGAGCCTGCCAAAAAGTCTGTGAAAGTAATGTCGCTGAAGGAGTCTGCCCCAGAAAGTTTGTGTATATAGAGTTACTGAGGGAGCCTGCTAGTAAAGTACGTAATAATATATAAAGTAGCAAAGGGAGCCTCTGCTTAAGAAAAGTATGTGAAAATAGGGTTACTGAGGGTGCTTGTTAAAAAAGTTTGAAGGTATAGGGAGTTTAAAAACTTTCTACAAGTATCGTAACTGAAGGAACCTTTTCAAAAACTTTCTTAAAATAGGAAAGCTAACGAAGCCTTCTAATATCTTTCTAAAAGTAGAATACATGAAGGAGTCTGACGAAAAGTCTGCGTAAGTAGGATACTGGAGTCAAAAAGTTTGTAATGGCATGACAGGTAAAGGAACTCGACTCTTTAAAACAAAACTTTAAAGCAAAACAGACGAAGAATTTTCAATGTGTCAAAAAATTAAAGAGCTCACAACTTCTACTTCCAAATACGTACACACAAACACGTACACATTGCATACACACACGCGCACACACAGCCAGACAGTAAGTTCACACAGGGGAACCCACACAGTGTAGTTACATCTGCTAAACAGGTTATGGTGTGGCGAGTTATTGATTATAGGGGGGGGGGGGCGGCAGGGGGGTGATGGGGGAAGGGGAGGACGGGAAAGGGTGAAGGAAGCAAAGGGGACGGATCGGGGGCCGGGGGGGGTGAAGTAAGCAGGGATGACGTAAAGAGGGGGAGGGGGGGGCGCGTGAAGGGTTGGTGGAAGGAAGGGGACGGGAAAGGTTGACGGAAGCTGGCGGGAAGGGGTGAATGAGCGAAGGGGTGAAGGAAGGAAGGGTACGAGAAAGGAAGGGGAAGAGGGAAGGAAGAGAATGAGGAGGGGGTGTGTGGAGGGGTGGGTGGCGGGCAGGTGGGGTGGGTTGGAGGGGTGGGTGACGGGAAGGTGGGGGAGGGAGGGTAGAGGGGGTGTTTACAGCCTCGCTCTATACAGAGGTCATTAACACCTAACAATAAATACAAAACAAATAATACAATAATAAAACAAATCATCAATGTGAGTTAACTGATCAATATTATGAGTTAATTGATCAATATTATGAGTTAATTGATCAATATTATGAACAACGACTTACAACAACAAATTATACCAGTCTACGTCATAGGTTACACGATACAGTACAACATACGCCTCCCCCCCCCCCCCCCAAAAAAAAAAAAATATAAAATGTCAGCGTAATTACTCTTCTATTCACTTAACGGCACGTAATAGTTAAAACAACAATAATAATAATAATAATAATAATAATAATAATAATAATAATAATTCGTTCGTGCTGCTTCTAGTATCAACACGCTGAGGACTGATAATAAAAGCAGCGAGTAATTATGTCCCTTTTCAACACCATAATTTCCCCCCGTCACTGAAGACTACGAGCGAGAGCGAGAGAGAGAGAGAGAGAGAGAGGTTATATAATGGAGACAATACAAGTGAACCAGATTCGAATAAGAGCACTTTTATAGCGTGGCCCAGAACCAGAAGGAAGGGTCAAGGAGAGGGAGGGGAGAGAAGAGGCAAGGAGAGGTAGAGTGGGGGGGTGGGGAACAAGGAGGTGGAGAGGCGGGTAGAGGAGAGGGAGGTGGAGGAAGGAAAAGGGGGAAGGGCAAGGGGGTAATGAGGGGAGGCATGGGCAAGGAGAGAGGTCAAGGAGACGATGAGGAGGAGGAAGTGCATAAGGCTATAGGCAAGAAAAAAGTGTGTGTGTGTGTGTGACGGGACTGGTGAGGACGCCACACACACACACACAGTAGGGGTGTGAGGAATGCCTTCTGAATAGAGGGAGCGGCGGCTGGTCCACCCTGCTGAAAAGACTTCCGGAGAAAGGACGTAGCCTCGAGTAGGTTGAATGAATAAGGAAAAATGAAATTGCATCCAGAATACGGCAAGGAAAAGAAAGGCGAAACGGATATACATATAAAATGTGCTCTCTCTCTCTCTCTCTCTCTCTCTCTCTCTCTCTCTCTCTCTCTCTCTCTCTCTCTCTCTCTCGGAATGAATGGCGAATATACACCGGGAGTTGCTGGCTGGTGTGAGTTGGGCACTGGAACAGAATACAAGGAACAGAGTATAATACAATAAACTAAAATAAAAAAAAAAAGCAAGGAAAATCTTAAAGAAAGGAGAAAGAACAAGAAATGGGAGACGGAGAAAGAGCAAGGAAGAGGAGGAGGGTGACGAATACGACCAGCGGGAAAAATGGTAAATATGACTGAGGAAGAGTAGAAAAAAATTGGAAACGAAGGAGAAAACATAAACAGTGAACCTACAAAAAATAGCGTAGAGGGAAATAGATGGATTAACCCCGCGTGTAAACAATAATGAGGCGTAGCAGCTCACGGTACGACACTTGGCTCCCTCCCTACACACACTCCCATATACAACCTTTGTACCTAACCTACCCACACCACTCTCGTATACAACCTTTACACCTCACCTAATCTAACCACATATCACAAACGATCCCGCGAATGACACAACCTCCAGACAGTCTTGAGTTGAAATGAAAACCAGTTGTCATCTGTACGAATCACTACACACTTGCCACTTAAACTAATTTTACTACGTGAGAGAGAGAGAGAGAGAGAGAGAGAGAGAGAGAGAGAGAGAGAGAGAGAGAGAGAGAGAGGGGGGGGGAGAGAGGAGAGGAGAGAGAGGAGAGAGAGTTTGATAACGCCAAAACACACGACACTTGAGTATACACGGTACACCTCACGACACACACGGTATACCTCACGACACACACGCACGCACGGTACACCTCACGACACACACGGTATACCTCACGACATACACACACGGTACACCTCACGACACACGGTACACACCTCACGACACACACACACACACGGTACACCTCACGACACACACACGGTACACCTCACGACAATTACACACATACGGTACACCACGACATACACACACGGTACACCTCACGACACACACACGGTACGCCTCACGACAGTCACACACACGGTACACCACGACATACACACACACACGGTACACCTCACGACACACACACACGGTACACCTCACGACACACACACGTCAATGAACACAAACCACAAGGCCTGCACTACTACTACTAGCCACACCCGGCAACCCAACACCACTACTGACATTGTATACTATAAGGTGGTCCACTTTAAAAGTTAATCGGATGGCACCAGGAAACGCAAAAATGAACACGTCGAGCTTTGTGTAGTCATCTCTCTCTTTATCACGCACTAGCTCCCTGTTACACACACACGCTGGTCACTATCACACACACACACCTCCCTTGCTCACTATCTCACACAAACACTGCTCACTGTCACACAAACACTGCTCACTGTCACACAAACACTGCTCACTGTCACACAAACACTGCTCACTATCTCACACAAACACTGCTCACTGTCACACAAACACTGCTCACTCACACACACACACACACTGCTCACTATCACACAAACACTGCTCACTATCACACACACGCTGGTCACTTTTACACACCTTGCTCACTTTAACACACACACCTCTGTTCACTATCACACAGTCTCACTAACACGCATATTCACACGCTGCTCACCACACACACACAGTCTCTCTCAACCCTTTGTTAACAGGAACATCACCCTGAGTCCACTACAACACACACACACACACACACACACACCTAGCAAAACACCAACAGTCTGTCCCCTTTAACACCCCTCCACCTTAAAAACTCACGACACACAACCAAGTAAATATTACACTCACTATACACACACTACACCTCCCAATACACTATATCCCCAACACACACATACTATACATAACCTTCCCTCCCACACGCACGCACACCCCCAACACACGCACGCACACCCCCAACACACGCACTACATCCCCAACACTCATACAGTACACTACACCCCCAACACCATCTCGATAATTTATGGAAGTCCTATTTGAAAATCCAATTACGTGCAGAGTTACTATTGTTCTGGTCCAATTCCGGTAATTGGCACCTGGCCGCCACCACTCAACGGGACGCCGCCACCACTTGACTGCTTGGGGGTACGACACCAACATCACAGCCCCCCCCCCCCCCCATCGTTACATACAGTACATCTCTCATTCTTCGTCGGAACCCTTATCAACCCCCCGAATCCTCCGTCACAAACTCCTCCATCACCACCACCACCCTTCCCCCTACCCTCCCCTCCCGTCACGTACTCTTCCATCACCACCCCCTCCCCTCCCGTCACGTACTCTTCCACCACCACCACCCTTCCCTCCCTCCCGTCACGTACTCTTCCATCACCACCCCCTCCCCTCCCTCCCGTCACGTACTCTTCCATCACCACCCCCTCCCCTCCCGTCACGTACTCTTACATCACCACCCCCTCCCCTCCCTCCCGTCACGTACTCTTCCATCACCACCCCCTCCCCTCCCCTCCCGTCACGTACTCTTCCATCACCCCCCCCCCTCCCTCCCGTACTCTTCCATCACCACCCCCTCCCCTCGTCACACAACTCTCCTGCTAGTGTTTACTTCTGCCACAGCTAATCAACTATTTACATCTCAAACAGTGCAGCGACACGTAATTCCCACAGAGGTACTCAAGAAGACACATTAACTAAGAGTAGCAGCTAAACCACGCAGCTACAGCATTAAAGGAACGACGCATTAACCAAGTAGCTCCTTAGTCGCTTTCCTTGCCAAAATAACCATTTCTAAAGTACCACTAAAATGGCAACAGATTCCCTTAGTCGCCTCTACTTAACGGCCAAAATGAAGAGGAAATTCCGTTATATCGAGGGCCCATTAGATGCGAAACCTCCATCTAATGAACTATAGAAATGAAAGTCCGGTATATCTAGGATCAGTCAGATGAGAAATCGTCCCCCAACTATCTTGATTAACAACCACAACACGTGACGCACAACCAAAACACGTGACGCACAACCACAACACGTGACGCACAACCAAAACATCATAACAGAACCACAAGACAAAACACACCCATAACCTTAACTAAACCATAATACTACAACACGTCACTCACAACCACAACAATACGTCACTCACAACAGGGGAAACTCCATAGCTAAATACAAACAAACGGCCAATGTAACCAAAATTGAAACATTAACTCCCAATTCCCCCCCCCCCCCCCCACAGTTACAGGTCGCCGCTACACATGAAAACCAAAATCAAGACAAGTTAATGAAAAGAGCAACTAATCTACATGAAAATTCTGCTTTGGGGAGACTAAGAGTTAAGAGGAGAGGACAGTAACTTTACACTCTTACACACTCTCTCCTCTCTTTATCTCTTCCCTCTTCTCTTTATCTCTTTCCTCTTCTCTTTATTTCTTCCCCCTCCTCTCTATCTCCCCCCATCCCTATCTCTGCCCCCTCCTCTCTCTATCTCTCTGCCCTCTCTCTATCTCTCTGCCCCCTCCTCTCTCTATCTCTCCCCAACCCCCCCCCTCTCTATCTCTGTCTTCCCCCTTTAAGTATATAAACTACACCTGTGAAGGGGGGGGGGGGAAGGGGGATATTACTAACAATTGGTCCTTATGTACGATTCGAATCCACATACATAGGAACCCGAATCGTACAAGTGTCGTTCAAGTCCACTACACCTGCCATGTACAGATAGGTTCGATTGGTCTAATTACTCTTGATTGGTAAATTCTGATACCTCTTACTGACACCAGGTATGAAACCTACGACACCAAGGAATGCAGGTTTGAGTCCCACCTGAAGACCACAAATGCCGTGTATTGACCACTTCTTAATTACCACACAGGTGAGAGTTAATGATGTGGGAGGTAAGGGCATAAGATTGGTGTAGTACTTTACCTGCCGCCGCCGCCACCACCACGTTACGCCTCCAAGATACTCACCTGAAAGGACAAAAGTTAATAATCAGTAAACACGCACCGCAAATAAACCCCTTAAGTCTATACACAGTAATATTATATACAACAAATCGATAATTATAACGACGGAAATATTGGTTCACACAAAAATTTATATTTACAAAACAGAGATGATAAACATATACAACTAAAATATTAACACTATAATGTCACCGATACACATTAATGTTTCCTAGGACACACACACACACACACACCTCATCCGACATTGACAGACAGACAGACATACATAGCAAACGACACATACTAACAAGCGTGGAGAGAGAACACAAACACCCAACTGGCTAATAGTATCTGTACATCAGGCCGCCTGCCATACATGCCGTAATTGAGGTATTGGATATAGTTCCACAACTGCCAGCGTAAGGCATAGTAATGACCCCTGGCCGCCACTATTAAATGGCGACCGCAGCTGAGGCCATTACCCCGCACCATATGTACACCACGACTGCTGCGGCGACACATATGGGTACTGCCCCCTCCCCCCCCCCCATAGCGTTAATAATACTTCTCCTCCACCTCCTCTCCTGTTCTTTCTTCTACTTCTCCTCCCCTCTTATTCTTACTCATTATCTCCTTATTCGCCCTCTCCTCTTCTTACTTCTACTCCTCCTCTTATTCTTACTCTACTTCCTCCTTTATCCTCCACCACCCCTTCTTCCTCCATCACCACCTCCTCTTCACCCTCTTCCTCCTACCTTCCAGAAAGTCGTCATAAATGTTACACCACCTTAAAAATACGTCACAAAGAGAATCATAAATAGGCAGATAAAAATGGAGAGAGAGAGAGAGAGAGAGAGAGAGAGAGAGAGAGAGAGAGAGAGAGAGAGAGAGAGAGAGAGAGAGAGAGAACTTAGAATAAGGACATGGAGAAACAAATCAACAATAACTAGAATAAGGAGAGAAACATAATAAGAAATAATAGAATAAACAATTATGAGAGAAAATGAAATAATATAACAAAAGGAGAAATAGAATAAGAAAAGAATAACGAGACAACAAATATAATCAACCAACAGCCACAAACTGTCATAGTACTGAAAGCTCACATACACACATACATACACACACGCTGGCTCTCTCTCTCTCTCTCTCTCTCTCTCTCTCTCTCTCTCTCTCTCTCTCATTAACGCGTAATCGAAATCTCCCCAAAACCAAATGTCTTAAAATTGTTACTCGCGACAAATTGGTAAAATTAGCAGGAGGGACCAATCTGTTAAATTAGCAGGAGGGACCAATCTGTTAAATTAGCAGGAGGGACCAATCTGTTAAATTAGCAGGAGGGACCAATCTGTTAAATTAGCAGGAGGGACCAATCTGTTAAATTAGCAGGAGGGACCAATCTGTTAAAATAGCAGGAGGGACCAATCTGTTAAATTAGCAGGAGGGACCAATCTGTTAAATTAGCAGGAGGGACCAATCTGTTAAATTAGCAGGAGGGACCAATCTGTTAAATTAGCAGGAGGGACCAATCTGTTAAATTAGCAGGAGGGACCAATCTGTTAAAATAGCAGGAGGGACCAATCTGTTAAATTAGCAGGAGGGACCAATCTGTTAAATTAGCAGGAGGGACCAATCTGTTAAATTAGCAGGAGGGACCAATCTGTTAAATTAGCAGGAGGGACCAATCTGTTAAAATAGCAGGAGGGACCAATCTGTTAAATTAGCAGGAGGGACCAATCTGTTAAATTAGCAGGAGGGACCAATCTGTTAAATTAGCAGGAGGGACCAATCTGTTAAATTAGCAGGAGGGACCAATCTGTTAAATTAGCAGGAGGGACCAATCTGTTAAATTAGCAGGAGGGACCAATCTGTTAAATTAGCAGGAGGGACCAATCTGTTAAATTAGCAGGAGGGACCAATCTGTTAAATTAGCAGGAGGGACCAATCTGTTAAATTAGCAGATGCGGCGAATCTAAATTGGCAGATAAGACGACCAAGAAAAGTTGGAGCGAGGCAAAATCCGTCAATTATTTGGAGAGAGAGAGAGAGAGAGAGAGAGAGAGAGAGAGAGAGAGAGAGAGAGAGAGTCTTTAATTAAAAAAAAAAGGAAAAAGTATTACAACACATATGATTGCTTGTTAAGGCCCATACATCGAAAAGAAAGGAAACCAAATTCAAGAACGGTTTTATGTGGGTGAAAATAACCTCCAGCTATATGGCTATTGTTCCGCTGACCCAACCTATAGGGAGAGGGAGAAGGAGTGGAAGGAGAGAGGGGGAAGAATGAAAGGGTGATGAAGGAAGGAGAGAGAGAGAGAGAGAGGGGTGATAGGGAGGGGGGGAAAGGGGTGATAGGGAGGGGGGGAAAGGGGTGATAGGGAGGGGGGGAAAGGGGTGATAGGGAGGGGGGAAAGGGGTGATAGGGAGGGGGGAAAGGGGTGATAGGGAGGGGGGGAAAGGGGTGATAGGGAGGGGGGGAAAGGGGTGATAGGGAGGGGGGGAAAGGGGTGATAGGGAGGGGGGGGAAAGGGGTGATAGGGAGGGGGGAAAGGGGTGATAGGGAGGGGGGGAAAGGGGTGATAGGGAGGGGAATGATGGGAAGAGGAGGGGGAAACGAGAGATAAGCGGTGAGAAAGGAAGTAAAAGGAAAGGTAGAAAGGGAGAAGAAAAAAGGGTCATGAGTGTAAATTTGGGACTGTGGAATAGTTGGGCCAAAAGTGACCTCGAATTAGGAATCATCCGAATTTTAACACCCAAAACAGCGGGTTTAATTCGGTTTATAAGGAGTTAGAACAGATGAGGTTGGTTTAAGTTAGGTTAGAAGAGAATATGCTGCGAACAGGTTAGGTCAAGGTTAGGCTAGGCTCAGTCAGGTGGTGATATAAATTAGGATAGGATAGGATGGGATGGGAGGAGTTCCGGATATTTATAAGTCCAGTTTATGACAACAGAGTCGGGAATGAGACGAGTATGAAGGAATGACACACAAGAAGACTTTTCCCACTCGTCAATATACCGGCCTGACAAACAGACATACAAACACCTCATTAGACACACACGAGTTAAAAGCCACGACAACTACTAACCACTGTAATCCACCTTCACCCCCGCCAAAAACAACGACACTGGTGACCCCCAAAGCCAGTTAATACCCAAAGCCAAGCCGCAGACCCGACACCGCCAAGCTCACCGACATCAGTTTTAATGCCCCAGGATGAGCCCGCCATTTCCCTTTAATACCCGCATTTAAGAGTGACAGTGAGGGGGGAAAACCCGTGCATGTAAAATAGTGTTTTCGTCCTCCCGGGGGCTGGAGTATCAGTAACGCTGGGCTGGTGGCGCTAACAGGTGGAGCCGCGGAACCAGGAGGGTCATTAGCGGTGGTGCCCTTACCTGATTGGCTGGTGGGAGACATGGGGGAGGAGGATGAGTGGGGGGGAGGAGGATGAGTGGGGGGGAGGAGGATGAGTGGGGGGGAGGAGGATGAGGGGGGAGGAGAGAGTAGGATGGCTGGGTACGTTTAGCGGGAGGTGCCAAGGAAGAGGGGAGAGACGGTCATAGGGTTCAGAAGAGGGGGGGGAGGGATAGAGGGGATTAACTGGGGGGAGGGATAGAGGGGATGAACTGGGGGGAGGGATAGAGGGGATGAACTGGGGGGTACGGAAGGACGATCAGAGCACAGCTAATGATCATGTGATCTGCCCACGAGACAACAGGTAATGGCCACCTGAGCACCAACACCACCACCCAATTACCACTTTAATACCTCAACCTTCACCTGCCACACCAACTGCCTTTTACGCTCCTAAACAACACTTCTTTACTAACACAGGCAGGTATAACACACACACACACTGTAAATAACACTTCTTAACACAACACAGGGTATAACACACACCTTAACACAACACAGGGAAGAATAACACCCTAAATAACACTTCTTACTAACACAACCAACACACACACACGCTAAACACATTTTATCATCACCCCCCCCCCCAAAAAAAAATTGTGTACCTGAACTTAGATAAAACTAAAAGGTTTCATATTTACCAATAAACTTTACAAAGTCTACGGTATTGTTCAATTTACATTAAAAATAAAAGCCATATCTTATTGTCACTCATTAAAACACGGCTGCTAAACAAAAGCTCATGGCCAAACAAACAAATAACAACAACAACAAACCGAGGCATTATGTACTGCATTTAACACGAGTTGCAGTTTAATGAGAACAAAATATATATCATAATACATTTGCCACCACTGATGCAAAACTCCATCCAATAGATAGAATTTAACCGTGTAATACTTCACTAATATACTCTTAAATACTTTCATTATGCCAACAAGTACTGATGATGATGATAATAATAATAATAATAATACTGTAGTATAATAATAATAATAATAATAATAATAATAATAATACTGTAGTAGTAGTAGTAATAATAATAATAATAATAACAAAAATAATAATAATAATAATAATAATAATAATAATATGTAGTAAAAAATAACAGCTACAATAATAACAATAACAGCAACAACAATAATACTGTATTAATAACACCTGCAGAAAATAAATTGTCCCCGAGTACCGTAATGACTTTAAAACTGACCTACAAAATAAAACTGACCAACAAAATATACAAGAAAATGAATTAAGGTTCCCTGGTGTCACGGGAGGGAGGCAGGGGTGTGGGGGGACTGTTACAAGTCATTAAACACTTCAGAGATGCAGCTGCGGGTATTGACAACATTCCAATGAGCATCATTAAGGAAACTGTTCCACTACCGTCACCTGTTCTCCTACCAACTTTATTATACAATTCACATTATACAAGCACTATATTTTCCCCCCAGATCAAATAGATATAAAGCATGGACTCTAACCGGTATTTAAGTCAGGCAATAAAGGTCTTCTATCAGTATATACCCGCTTTAAATAAGACCAAAGTCTAACAATGCAATTAGAAACATTCGGTAATAAAAAATAAAAAAGTTAAAATAAAAAGCCTAGTTTAGCTGGAGCGTAAATAAATAAAAATATTATTCCAGTTTAGTCTCGGAACAAAAAATTTAACTAACAGTGCCCTATTGACTTTAACTAGGGCTATTATATACCGCTTTGATGATAACCAGCAATGCATAGAGGAAAGGAGTTCCTCAAAAAGTTATTTCCAAGTGTCTCCAATAGCTCTCAAAAGGCTCAGCCAAACGTAGATTCTTGTATATGCATCTCTGCTACATAATCAACTTCGAGGGGTTAATACAAGTCTACCTGTCCATTCATGACCTCTAGTACCTTCGAGGTGTAACTCGGCTGAAATCATCTAAACAAGTACAGTATGATTTTTTTATATACTAGCAGAGGAACATATTACTGAGAACATACACGAAGAGGTTACATACAACAAACTACTGTACTAAACTGTATCTGAATATCAAAACACGCCAATTCTGCTCGGCTTACCTCTGACCAAACACTACACAGCCGAGGGGAAGGAAAGGGGAGGGAAGAAGAGGGAACAGAAGCGTAAAACAGGTAAGGGAATAGAGGCAAAGGTAGGAGGCCGGGGAGGGGGGGGGGGAAGTGGGAGGGGGGTGGCGTGGGTAACAGGTGTGAGAGAGAGAGAGAGAGAGAGAGAGACTTGCTCCGATATGATCAAACTACTTTAAGAATACATTACCCTTTGCCAATTAAAAACATACACAAAGCCATTCACCCATAGAACACATTATTCTCTGCGCCTAGTAACAACCTCCTCCACCCCTTCACCTCGACCGTAACAAACACAAATGTAATATTAAACCCAACAAAGAGGGCGAGAGGGGGTTACTGTAATCACCCACACATAAAATGATGATGAAAAGCTGGCAGGAGGTTCAAACAGTGGTCCAGGCCGCCCTCGCGTAGTTATCGAGAACAGGGGTCAAAGGTCAAGGTAAGATGAAAGTCAACCTCCTATGTAAAACACTTGATGTAATGAACGCTTCCTAGTTTTCTTTAGTGTTATGTCCCTCGTTAACCAATCAAAAATACCCATTGTGAGGACCAATCCCCGGGCTTCAAGAACTTAAAATAAAGAGTTAATGTAGGCCAGTTTATGATAGAAAATAAGACATATTACTTTTAAAATAATACTTGCAATGTTGCTGTGAAAAATAAACATTAATTTCTAATTCCCATTAATAAAATACAAAAATTAACTCCAAAAAAATTAAATAGTGTCAAAACTAGGATTCCTCTTCCAAGTAAACATATTTCTGTCAAATGCCGACTCAAAATAAATTAATGTTGTACCAAGTGTTTAATAAATGCAATTTAAAATTAGCTACCCCGAGATTATGGTCTTGGTGAATCCTGAAACTACTGCTGAAATAATACAAGTCTCTAACACCTGCCCGACTCCACAGTAACTCCTACACCTGCAACACTCCACAGCACCACCTCATACACCTGCCTTACTCCAGCCTCCATCTCCTACACCCATCACACTCCACACCACCTCTCCCACTCCATAGCTTCTCCTCCCTACACTACACCTGCCACACTCCACAGTATCTCCTCCCTACACCTGCCCTACTCCAAAGCCTCGTACATCTGCCTCACCCCCCCCCCTCCTCCTCACGTCAACTAACTCACTGGGAAACAATAATAATATCAATCTAATTTGCATCAACAATATTGTACTGGATAACATGTGGCCCCTCTAAGATACCCATCCCATACTACTGCACGCGTACCAAGGGAACCTGCAGTACCCAGAAACCTTGGGGATAGAGGGTGGGTCAGAATACAGGGGGTGGGTCAGAATACAAGGGGTGGGTCAGAATACAAGGGGTGGGTCAGAATACAGAGGGCGGGGTTGAATACAGAGGGTGGGTCAATATATAGAGTGCAGGTAATGATACACAGGGCGGCGTTCGGGGTGTTTAAACATCGCTTAATCATTAGGTGGGGGGGGGGGGGGGTGTGCCTAATCCTCTGTGGTAATCCTACTATACTGCAGCCTGTTCATTAAGGAAGGGTAATACAAGACACCCCGCCCCCCTCCCACCACCATCACCCACATTCCTCGTGTAGGCTGCTGGTGGCTGCAGTGAGTCGCCCGCGGTGCTCCCTTCCACTTTCGAATCCATTTGGTCGTCAGCTGTCAATCAGGTGGACGGCAGGACGAACACCGTGAGCAGCCAGCAGGAGGACCACCACATTTACACCCAATATTATGGACGGACTCGCTTGTTTTGAAGGTGAGAGACAAACAGGGGGGATGCTGCAGGTTTAAATGGTTTGTGTGTTAGTAGAGAGAGAGAGAGAGAGAGAGAGAGAGAGAGAGAGAGAGAGAGAGAGAGAGTTGCTCCAGGTTTAGGTGGGTGGTTTGTTTGTTTGTTAGTACAGGGAGTCGCCCAACACTCCATCACTAAAGACACAACACTTAAGTTAGTGCTGCCGGCATCTGATAACGACATGTCAACTCAAAACGACTGAAACTAGTCTTTAAACTTCGTCTAGTGGTTTGTGAGGAAGTGAAGCGAGGAATAATTATATACTATAGCCGTACAGATCCAGCGGCAATATACTCTTGTTTATATATAATTATACTTGAAAGAAGAGGACGTGTACACAAGCCCCGCTTCCCTCAAGACTACCAGGCCACCACACAATAAATTCGGGTGCCCGGCCATAAAAGCCACCTCTCTACAGCTCTTAATAGTCATCAGTCCTACGGGGAGACGGGTGATACTTCTCGCTACAAAATAAGGACATAATCTTCAGGTAACGTCTCTTAAACTTGGGGTTTTTGTAGAGTTTAGCGGCACGGGGTTAATACACATCACTATTCACGCGACAATAATACCATCTTGGCTGTTATTTCTTGTATCCTATAATCCTGGAAGTTAGAATTTTTTTATTCCAACATTAATTTATTACATACAAAGTTTTTCACTAAAATCTTGATCTGCAATTAAAAAGAATCAAATTTAAATGATTTCTAAAGTAAGATGGGGTCATCGCTGTTAGCTGTTCACGAATATTTCCCATGACAACGTCACAATATATATATATATATATATATATATATATATATATATATATATATATATATATATATATCTTGATAAAATCACACGGGAGAATGGAAACAACGGAGTACCTTAGCTTTCGTCTTTATTCAAGACATCTTCAGAGGCAACTGGATTACATGGACAGAGAGAGGCTTAAATATACAGGGTGACCTAAAAACATGAGGTCAGGTCAAAATGATGACATCCACTAATCCCCACACCAACACACACGTAGAGGAGCTTAA
The DNA here is from genome assembly GCA_958450375.1 of Homarus gammarus. NCBI lineage: Eukaryota > Metazoa > Arthropoda > Malacostraca > Decapoda > Nephropidae > Homarus > Homarus gammarus. Next base: position 241,776 of record CAUDMG010000150.1, read on the forward strand.
GAGAAGGGTGGTGACGTGACTAGTCAAGTCAGGTCAGAAAAACACTGCAGCTCAGAATCAAACAACATAAGTATAATATTAGAACTGCATCTGAAAGCAGTGCCTTGTTCGTTCATGTTAGGAATAATAATCACCCCATTGCTTGGGAAAAAAGCTTAGAAGTTTTCAAATCATCTTGTGTCACAGAAAGACTTCTTGTTGAAGCTAGTTTGATTAAGGAATTAAAATCAATAAACCTTAGTGATGGTCAGTTAAAAACTGATAATATGTTACATAAATTTATTTGTCAGTGGCCCAAGGTTAAAAATGCTTTAAAAACCTTTGATCTAGATGTATGATAGTTATTTTGTGGGTCCCCTTTTTTTCTGACCTGACTTGACTAGTCACGTCACCACCCTTCTCTTAAGCTCCTCTACGTGTGTGTTGGTGTGGGGATTAGTGGATGTCATCATTTTGACCTGACCTCATGTTTTTAGGTCACCCTGTATATTTAAGCCTCTCTCTGTCCATGTAATCCAGTTGCCTCTGAAGATGTCTTGAATAAAGACGAAAGCTAAGGTACTCCGTTGTTTCCATTCTCCCGTGTGATTTTATCAAGATATATCTTATCCACGTTTTCATTGTGGATTTTCATAATATATATATATATATATATATATATATATATATATATATATATATATATATATATATATATAAATTACCTGTTTTAAGGGTTGTCTGAAGTGGAGTTTTTACCCTTAACTCATAAATAATTTACCGGTGCCAATACCTAACACCCAGCCTCTAAAACTCATGTTCTCTCTCTCATTTTCTCCCTTTTTGGTTCTCCTTGTCACTTTCTCTCCCAACCTTTGTATTTTTCTCCCTTCCCTTTCTTCTTTCCTCCCTCCTTACATTTCTTTCTTTCGTCCTCTCCTCTCTCATTTCCGTCTCTCTTCCTCTCCTTTTTCACCTCCTCCCCTCTCCTTTTCAGACTCCCTATCCCCCCTCTCTCCCTTTCCACCTCCCTCTTCCTTCTCTCTCCTTTTCCACGTCCCTCCCTCTCCCCCACCAGGTGATGCCACTTCACCTGCCAGTCACCCATCACGGTAATCAGGAGACAGTGACGCCGTAAATCCACACGCTCATTACACAAGGCAGCCGTCTCTCACACGGACCCATCACATTACACTCGTCCTCACCTCCCCTCACCTGACACACATACAACACAGTACCACTAACACAGGTCTACATGCATGGTTGATAGTCGGGATCTAAGTTTTTCACTTTTTTTTTTTTTTTTGAGAACAACAGGATTTATTCACACGAGTAAACACACACAAGTATTAAAAAGTGTTTATTTGTCTCAAGTTTAAGTGGCGTAGCTCCAGAAAGCAAGAGCGGATTAACCTAAGTCTTATATCAACACAGATTACGCTTTGTTGGAATTATAATAAATTTTTTTCCCTCGAGTTTAAGTAATAACTGAGAAGAAAAAAAATCCATGAACACCAAGTGAACTACCAATGGCGTCTTCACTTGAGCCGTTGAGCAGAAATAATGCCATCCTTTGCAAACGGTGTTAATCAGTGTTCGAGAGAGGCCCGAGTCCGTTGTTATCACACCAACCTACAATCAGTGAACATGAAGTGGACCAAGTTGTAAACAGTTTATTCAGTGTCTACGGCTGTTACCCTATGATACAACAGAGCAACACCCAAACTGGTATCCTTGGAGAGAGACCGAGAGGGTGACTGCTCAAATGGGCTCCAGTCCTAATTGGACCTGATCCAACTCGACCAAGTGTAACCTAACTACTGGGGGAGAGGGTGGCTGCAGGGCTCTATGTGGACGGGAATGTTTTTATAACCCTGTGGCCAACTGTACATATAGGAGACGAGACTTTACCCACAGCAACACCCTCTGCCCTCATGTTAATAAATACTTCACGTACGAGTATGTAATATCCTCGACCTAATATTAAGATCAGACTGACGTAAGATAATCCCCAACACCAGACTCAACACACTAACATAACATACCCTTGGAAAGCTACATATATTAACCAACGACAAACTGCTACGCCTCTTTATCAAAACAAACGCAGATATATACAACTTCAAGGCATTTTAGGGCCACAAGATATACGTTATACACCAGTGGACCTAAATTACTTCCTTTCCAATGTATCAAAAATCCTTCGAAGCTAACCAAGTATATGTACAACAAATCCAATCTACACAACAACTATATATACTACACTGTTGCCACACAAGAACCATAAACACACACAACTTGGGATCCAGAAGTGAAAAAAAAAGTAAATTAAATCAGTCACATACAGGAGGCCGGAGCATCTAAATTCTACTAAAGCCTTGACCTCAACATTCATTATACACCGTACACACCATCAGAAAAATAAACGAGCACTGTACTATGATGATTACTATCTGTAATTCGTGTTGTGCGGAAAACTAGAGGTGGAGATTATTACATTTGAACATTTTCTTTTTTTTTTTTAGTAGTATTGCAGGAGATAATTCCGGGTCTAGGGATTAATTCACGTACATTTATTCAGCAAGATGATTAAAAAATTGGTTTAAGAGACGAGTATAGTAGTTGAGTTAGTTAAATAACCACACTCAACACGTCAATATCTCGTCAACAAGGACACCTAAAAGTTGCATGAACCAGAGTCACGCGTGAATTAGTGAACAATCCCAATACCCAGTCCAGGAAAGTTTATTTTATCGCTGGAAGTTCTATTCGAGGGAGGGGGGGGTTCATGAAGGTGCCGTACACATAATAATCGTAAATATCGGTCCACATTATTGCGTCACCCGAGGGCAGGTGCTACAATCAACCACCTAAACAACACCTGCCACAACCTTAACTCAACCCACCTTAATACAACTCGACTCCCTTAAAAAGAGAGAGAGAGACTTAATGCTCCAGGTGCAAATTATCCCCGTCCAGGTATCACGCTGTTATTACCATTGACCCGAGCCAAGGTAACCCCCCTCACACTATCCCTACATCCCCTCCCTCCCCCCCCCCCCCCCAAATGGGTCAAGCAGGGCATTGTAGTGTGGGCTAACAGATGACCCGTGACCAGGGCCGAGGTGACCAACTATGTTATTACCGAACACCAACAACTTTGGGGAGGGTTAAGGGGCCACCGTGCACAAAGGGATTCACATCATAAGCTGCCCTCACTGCACGGAGGGTCGGGTTGGGTCGGATAGGGTAAGGTCGGGTCCAGTTTAATATTAAATCTTACTCAAAGTCCGCCTCAACATTAATCAAGTATCGAAGATGATGAGAAATCCAAGGCGAGGGTGATCGTGTGTGTGACAACGCCCGACCTATTATTGAAACAAGGTATACAACCACCCTCACTGCTGTCACTCGGAATAGAATATGACGATCATCCAGCTATGATACAATGATTGAGTTATTAAGGATGTCACCTAGGTTGGCGAGTTTTAATGCGACTAAAGAGGCTGATACGGGACCGACAGAGTCGTTCACAGATGTTGCACATGTGGAGGGCTCGATCTAGTGCGGGAGTAGTGGCGGCGGCAGCGTCTTTCCGGCGTTGGGCTTGTCTGTCTCGGTTTGCAGTCGGGCTAAATCGAAAGTATTGACACCTTCTTGTGAGTTGCTCCTCCAAGCGTTACGGTGTGGAGTGATCGTCTCCCAGGTGAGGGGTCGATTTGGCACTTTTTCAGGTTTGTCTTAAGTCTATCCTTATACCTTTTCAGTTACCCACCAGCGTTACGTTTACTATTCGTTAGGTGACTAAAGCAGCCGCTTTGGCAATCTACTGTCGTCCATGCAGGTAACATTGCCAGTCCAGCGTAGTAGTTCATGGATAATGGTAGCCTCGATGCTCCTACAGTTGGTGTCAGCGAGCATACTAGCATTCATTCTCTTGTCTTCCCAGCGAACTCGGAGGATGGAACGTAAACTACGTAGGTGAAAGTTTTCAGGTACCAAACACAGCACATAATCACTACGCCAAATCTCACTGAAACACCAACTATGAAACCTCGCACAATGGAAAAAAACTCTGGAGGAACAGACGTATTAAGCCGCCCTTAACCACCCAGTACCACGGCTCACTGGGAACACACACACTCGACATGAAACCGAGACACACGTTCATCTGGAAGGCGTAAAGGCGTAAAATATCACGAACTTCAGCCACCAAACTGTCCCTGAATTACGCCACTGAACCGATATACAAAACCTAACACACCATCACTCCCCAAACATTAAATACTAAATAAAGAAAATTGCATATCAATACGGGTTTGCTACAATAATAGCAAACCTTTTTAAAATCACAACATTCAAGCTTTCTACAACCACAGCAGCATTCAAGCTTTCTACAACCACAGCAACATTCAAGCTTTCTACAACCACAGCAACATTCAAGCTTTCTACAATCACAGCAACATCCAAGCTTTCTACAACAGCAGCAACATTCAAGCTTTCTATAATCACAGCAACATTCAAGCTTTCTACAATCACATCATCCAAGCTTTCTCAAAACATCAAAATCCACACTTCATACAATAAACCCCAAGCTTTCTACATCATCCTCCACGGTTCATACAACATTAACAATCTCAACATTCTACAACAACACTAAACACTTAATACAAAGGCAACATCTTGTTCCTGAAATACAACAGATCACATTTTTTTTTTCCGGCCGACACGAGCGACTCTAAAAAGCCTCACCCGACATGCTGCTCTCTCTCTCTCTCTCTCGTGTGGAGATGGTTTACCCCCCCCCCCCCCCAACTTCACAGACCCTCAAAACACCGACGAAGGTTCACCAGCTTTCTACACTGACCCTCGCGACTTTGAAGAGGGAAACACTGTAAAATTACCAGCTTATTTGACCTGAAGAGTAGACACCCCAGCTTATTTGACCTAAAGATTAGACATTCCTGCTTATTTAACCAGGACATTAGGCACCCCAGCTTATTTTACCTGAAGATTAGACATTCCTGCTTATTTAACCTGGACATTAGGCACCCCAGCTTATTTTCACAAATATTTCCACCCTAACGTTCAATTACCCCCCCCCCCCCCCCCCCGGAGCGTTACTGTGTCCAAATCTCCACGTGAAATAAGCTTTGTCTCCAAATCCCCAGGTGAAATAAGCTTAAGGTCTCCAAATCTCCAGGTGAAATAAGCTTTAGGTTTCCAAATCTCCAGGTGAACCCAAGCTCCCTAGTCAAGCTTCAATTAACAAGTCCTGATCAACGCTGTAATAGTGTTACTAAATACTACACTGAACTAATCTATTCCTTCCCCTACAGTATATACTCAAGAGTTGGGTAAGCGGCAATGACCTCCAAGTTGACATTTCCACACACACACACACACACACACACACACACCTGTACTATAACCTAAAATAAAACACTTTAAAACAAATAGCTCTTAGCCAGTGTTAAAGACATTAGTAACGGGCTATTTACTATGCGTTGTTACCCAGGTGTGAATAACACGCTATTAATGAACCATGCCAGTGATACGCTATGGATCAACTTTTAAGTCATTCTTCACAGTAGAACGCTATTCAATTCAGTCATAGTGAAGTGCTAGTAACAAGTTAGTCATTAAATAACCCCGCTATTTGAAAAATTTAGTGACTTTTTTTTTTTTAGAGAGAGAGAGAGACCTTCCCCTTCAACCCCTCAAGTGACCCCCCTTTAGTGCTACCATAATATAGGGCCATACAACTGCTCGTTCCATTAAAACGTCTTGCCTCTCTTTAGTTTGTTATATTGTGCCATATGTGAACCACCAGTCAACGTGTGTGTCCTTGAACCGTCACCATTACGAACGTGGTGATGAACGGCGGCGATAGTGACACAGGAGATAAAGTGGAAAGGTAGTGATGAAAAGAATGGTGACAAGATAGTGATAGGAAGGGAAAGGATGGTGATATGGGAAAGGGTGGTGACAAGACAGTGGGGAGACGGCCAAGGATGGTGACGTAATAGTGATAGCGGATAAGGACGGTGAGGATGGTATGGTGAAGCCCCTTTAAACAGTCAGCTATAGGATGAAGGGTGGTGAGGATAGTGACGGGGGCTTTTCACAATCAAGATAGTGATGATGGAGGGCGGCGGGGATGGTGACGGGGATGGGCGCGGCGCTGATGAAGCCGACGTATGACCATATCACCAAACTTTACCGGTCCTCTCATATCACCAGGCGGCTCACGTCCAACTCTCCTTATCAACACAACTTCTCACTTTTAACATATAGCCTCAACTTTCCCCCCCAACATTTTTCAAACATGTGCCAATATTTTATCATTTCTAACATCTCTTAATACCTTCACTTGCTAAACATTCTTTTCTCCAATGTCTGTCAGTAGTTCTAAATATCTAACACACTAACACCTTACATATTTACTAAACATTGTCAACATCTGTCAATAGCTTAACATCTAACAGGCTAACACCTTAAACATCACCACCTAAACCTAAATTGTAGATTTCCCAAATTTATTAATACACTAGACTATCCTCTTCCTATATTTGACTTAAAATTACCTTAAATAATCCACCACAAATACAATAACATAAAATGTAGTAAACTTCCACATTAAAGTGTATCGTATATATGTGTGTTATTCTTGGCGATACATCCCGATACCTTGTAAATAATATATGTATAACCTTCAGATACCACCCACACACACACACAATGAACAACGTCATACGAGGCTAAATGAGATGAGGCGACAATTCCACTATCCTCCTCCACCACCTTCTCGTCCGCCTCCTACTTTTCCCCCAGCAACAAAACTACCTTCCCCCATCAAACTCCACCGCCTCCACCTTCCCCCATCAAACTCCACCGCCTCCACCTTCCCCATCACACTTCACCGCCTCCACCTTCCCCCATCAAACTCCACCGCCTCCACCTTCCCCCATCAAACTCCACCGCCTCCACCTTCCCCATCACACTTCACCGCCTCCACCTTCCCCCATCAAACTCCACCGCCTCCACCTTCCCCCATCAAACTCCACCGCCTCCACCTTCCCCCATCAAACTCCACCGCCTCCACCTCCCCCCATCAACACCTCCATCTTCCCCCAGCAGCGAGACTCGACACCTCCCCTCATCAACAAACTCCTCTCGATCTTTACCCTTAACCCTCAACACGAACTTGCAGCTAAAGTAGGTGGAGAAGTGGTAGCGATGGTGATGATAGCAGTAACAGTGATGATGGTGATAGTGATGATGGTGGTGGTAGTAATGATGGTGAGTGCGTCGTTGTCGTCGTCGGGGTGGAGCCTATTAATACTCTCATCATTTTAGTTTCAGCGAGCAGGGAAGCTGTGGATGTCGCGGGCGTGGGGGCAAAAACAGCTGGCAGGGCGCGCTATAGGGTTCACCCAATGGTGTTCTTAATTACCACCACCACACCAGCCAGGACGCCTTCCACCTCCCCTCCAGACCCCAGCCTAACACACTCATGCTCAACGGCACACACACACACACACACACGTTCATCCATACAAGGAAATGAAAGCCGTAAGGTAAGACTCATTTCCCCCTCTCATTATTATTACTGCAGTTTCTCATGTGTATGTGAGAGGAAATGCAACATACGGAAGACACATACTTGCCATCACACTGGGGAAACACACAAACCAAACAATCAATATCGTTAACATCACCAGCACAAAATTAATACAAAAAAAAATTAAGAACCCATAACCTGTAGGAGTAGAAGCAGGTTACCAGGAAGGAGAAAAAAAAAAACACCGTGGATATTGACCAAAAGACCAACATACACTTCACGTCGAGGCCGCCCCCCACACACAGGACGCTCGACTGCTTCCACCAATTATAGCTCTCTAATCACCACAAACTCGAGAATTTGTTACTACTTCTCTCTTCAAGGCAACATTTACTCGGGGAAAACAACAGTCGACTCGTTAGCAGCATCAAAATAACAGGGTCACATGAAGATCAACCCCCCAAAGCTATTCCACCTGTTGATTAAATATCCTAACGCTATCATGTCCGGGTGTATGTATGTATATCATGTCAGGGTGTATGTATGTATATCATGTCAGGGTGTATGTACTGTATGTGTATCATATCCGGGTGAATGTACTGTACGTACAGTCTCGTTCAAGATTCTTCGAACACTGCTGGAGACAGCTGGCAACTGAAGGCCGTTTGTTTATTATAGTACGAAATAAAAATTATGAATAAAAGTAAAAGTGATCGGTGATCGGTTACCTAGTTCCCCGTTGCTTTATTTCATGGTTGGGCTTTGTTGTTTTGTATTATACTATACTACGTACTCTCGTGAACAAACGGCCTTGAGTTACCAGCTGTCTCCAGCAGTGTTAGAAGAATCTTGAACGAGATTGAACATCATAACCGGGTGTGTGTGTGTGTGTATCAGATGCAATAAGCTGGGGTGCCTAATCATCATGTGGTCCAATAACAGATATAGATCATAAGAGGCAAACTTGTGACTTTCAATTCAAAATCAACCACAAGTTAATCACAAATCAGAGACTATGACCCCGAGACCGCCTCTGGCCATCCCGACTCGGCCACCCTCCCTCCCATTCACCCACCCCCACTACCATCCTCTCTCTCATTCACCCCCACTCCCACCCTGCCTCTCATTTACCAACCCACCCCCACACTCTTATTCACCCCCACCCAAACCCCCTCTCCCTTATTCAAAAACTCACTCCCTCCCTCACCCACCCACCCCACCCCTCACCCACCCACACACTCAACACACTCCCCCGCATCACAAGGAGGGGAGAACAATGACCTCTGACCTACTGCGTTCACCTTCATACTGTGTCGAGACCAATCCAATAATGTGTTCGACTCGTGTTTGAATCCTGTTTATTTAACTTTATGAGAGAGAGAGAGAGAGAGAGAGAGAGAGAGAGAGAGAGAGAGAGAGAGAGTAGACTGAGGAGGGAAGAGACAAGTAGACAAAGAATAGTGATATAGAGTAGATAAATTAGAGTAGAGTAGCTAAGAAAGGAACAGACAAGGAATAGAGACACAGAATAGAGATCTAAGAGGCGTAGAGAAGTGTAGAGTTGGAGTAGAGAGAATAATCACCCCTCCCTCCCATAAATATAACTCGCATGTTAATTCATTGTGGTCTATTATCCCGGCCAATTTTCCAGTACATTTGTAAAAAAATATTATGGTTCTTACTTTCCCGCCGTGATTTACCTCGCTACCTCGGACAATATATGTGAGAGAGAGAAGAGAGAGAGAGAGAGAGAGAGAGAGAGAGAGAGAGAGAGAGAGAGAATATGCTCAGCTACTGTACACTTACGTCACTCGGTTTAAATCTCCCAATTAACTCGACCCATCGTAACCTTATGATTTCCCCATTAAGAAAATCATGGAGGTGGTGTTTACTTTTTACTCCCCCCACCACCCCCACCCCCCCACACCTCTACCACCACCACCCCCCACCACCTACACCTCTACCACCACGTAAAAGTCAAGGGTTCTCGTATCGATCTCATTGTGCTCAACAACTTCCATGAATAACGAGTCAGATATAAAGGTTGACAGCCGAGAACCTGTGTCAAATATTCTCATTCTCTCTACCCCATTTCTTTATTGCTATCCCCCTTTTCTATTTCTCTCTTCCATTGCTATCTCTTTCTCTGCTCCCTCCCAAATTCTCTCTCCACCCTCTACTTATCTCCCCTCCCTCTAGTTCTCTCATCCCCTTTCTATCTCTCCCCATCCATTTTAAATCCAGTAAAGAAGAATATAAGCACTTTGTACCCATGCTAACCACGTACAGTACCTGGCAATGACCAATAAAACCTACACAAGTACTTCTGTTCCATCGCTAAATACAGTAATACCAATACCACATAGGTACTTCTGTTCCATTGCTAAATACAGTAATACCAATACCACATAGGTACTTCTGTTCCATTGCTAAATACAGTAATACCAATACCACATAGGTACTTCTGTTCCATCGCTAAATACAGTAATACCAATACCACATAGGTACTTCTGTTCCATCGCTAAATACAGTAATACCAATACCACATAGGTACTTCTGTTCCATTGCTAAATACAGTAATACCAATGCCACGTAGGTACTTCTGTTCCATTGCTAAATACAGTAATACCAATACCACATAGGTACTTCTGTTCCATCGCTAAATACAGTAATACCAATACCACATAGGTACTTCTGTTCCATCGCTAAATACAGTAATACCAATACCACATAGGTACTTCTGTTCCATTGCTAAATACAGTAATACCAATGCCACGTAGGTACTTCTGTTCCATTGCTAAATACAGTAATACCAATACCACATAGGTATTTGTTCCATTGCTAAATACAGTAATACCAATACCACATAGGTACTTCTGTTCCATTGCTAAATACAGTAATACCAATACCACATAGGTACTTCTGTTCCATTGCTAAATACAGTAATACCAATGCCACGTAGGTACTTCTGTTCCATTGCTAAATACAGTAATACCAATACCACATAGGTACTTCTGTTCCATCGCTAAATACAGTAATACCAATACCACATAGGTACTTCTGTTCCATCGCTAAATACAGTAATACCAATACCACATAGGTACTTCTGTTCCATTGCTAAATACAGTAATACCAATGCCACGTAGGTACTCCTGTTCCATTGCTAAATACAGTAATACCAATACCACATAGGTATTTGTTCCATTGCTAAATACAGTAATACCAATACCACATAGGTACTTCTGTTCCATTGCTAAATACAGTAATACCAATACCACATAGGTACTTCTGTTCCATTGCTAAATACAGTAATACCAATACTACATAGGTACTCCTGTTCCATTGCTAAATACAGTAATACCAATACTACATAGGTACTCCTGTTCCATTGCTAAATACAGTAATACCAATACCACATAGGTACTTCTGTTCCATTACTAAATACAGTAATACCAATACCGCATACACACCACAAATATTTCCAAGTACCATCGCTAAATACAGAAATACAGTAATACCAATACCACAAGTATTTCCAAGTACCATCGCTAAATACAGAAATACAATAATACCAAATACACCACAAGCATTTCTATTCCCACACCACAAGTTATTTTTAAGCTTCAGGGCTAAATAAAGTTGGAAGCTAAACATAACAGCATTATATCAGGCCTTTAACGGTTTGTTTCGTGATATTCCCTTTATACCGAAAAATATTTAAGGGAGATAACTCTTTAAATCACACGGTATTGTTTGGTGATGGTCGCTTTACACTGGACATATCTCAAAGGGGTTTTATAAATAACATCCAAGGGCAATGACATCCTTAAATCACATGCACACCTTACCAGTTCAGGGCCAAAAACCTAACCTAACCCTTAAATCACACGCACACCTTACCAGTTCAGCACCAGCAACCTAACCTAACCCTTAAATCACACGCACACCTTACCAGTTCAGGACCAAAAACCTAACCTAACCCTTAAATCACACGCACACCTTACCAGTTCAGGGCCAAAAACCTAACCTAACCCTTAAATCACACGCACACCTTACCAGTTCAGGGCCAAAAACCTAACCTAACCCTTAAATCACATGCACACCTTACCAGTTCAGGACCAAAAACCTAACCTAACCCTTAAATCACATGCACACCTTACCAGTTCAGGACCAGCAACCTAACCTAACCCTTAAATCACATGCACACCTTACCAGTTCAGGACCAAAAACCTAACCTAACCTAACCTAACCCTTAATTACGAAAAATTTTACGACCTGACAAAAAACTCGGGGGAAAAAAAACATTGACGTATAAACAAACTAAACAAAAAAAACAAAACAAAGGATGACAGTGGACAGCCATCCAATAAAAACAAAAACATTCGGTGGCGGCGGTGAGATTAATAGTAATTGGTAGGCGGCCAAAAATAATTTCCACTGGTCTTTTATTTTTCCAATCCTGCGCGAATAATATACCACTAGACCATTTTCCGCCTCAAAACTAAGCAAAAATAAAGATAAAAATAAATTAAATATCCCAAAAGCCTCATTTTCTCAATAACACAAAATCCCAACAACTTTTAAAGCTAAATAAAATGTGTTCTTTCAATAGGCCAAAAAAAAAAATCAAATATCTTTTATTAATGCGAAAATATGTACCAATAACTTTTTTTTAAGATCGTTGGGAAAAACTACCAGCAGACCTTTTATCCCCGCTTCCAGCCTCTACATTAACCGCCTAATTCACAAAATTATTTCCCATTTTTATGGAAGGAAGGAGGGAGGGAGGGGGGAGCGATCTGTGTTGCAATTCTCAACACGTGCAATATATTTATGGCTAAGTGCAGGCCAACTGTACCTTTGTAATATTTCATGTTTGTTTCCCAATATTGGAGCGGCGCCTTTAATAACTGCAAGAAAAGTGTCTGATAACCGAATAAAGGCACTTCTAATAACCGAATACAGGCGTTTCTATTAACCGAAAACGGGCGCCTCTAATGACACGTACAGTATACAGCTATATTGAACAAGACATCTTAAGTTACATCATCACCTAATTGTTGTAAATCACCAAAACTTTCTCTTGAAATTTGTTGGGGAAATAAAGCAAAGCAAAGCAAACACACACACACGCAAACACACACACAAACACACACGTCATCATAGCATCATCTACCATATCCCATGACTAAGAGATTATTCACAAGTGTTTATTTTTGGTGGTAACTATTATTAGGCTTATTATTTTTGGTGGTAACTATTATTAAACTTCTACATTTCTTTATTCTCACCTTTTTTTTTTATATGACAAAGCTTTTCAATATATGTACCTAATAAAAGACTCTACCAGCATGACGTGTGTGTGGCCGGCCAGACGACAGACACCCATACGGCAGCTGGTGTAACACGCCATGCAGCCGCCCTCCCTCGCTGACAAAACGCGAATAAACATACAACCAGACAATTGTGTGCAAAGCCAAAGCCTCGCCCGACTGATGTAGTGAATAACAACATGACAAAAACAAAACAAAAATCATAATGAAGTATAACAATAGGTGTGTTATGAGACTACCATGGTTAATACTCAATGTCATAAGTCTGGCTACAACAAACATGGAAATTAAAGTTTTTCATTCATACATACACACAACATTGCACAAATACATTACATTCACATAACATACATACGCCCATATTTGTTTCTTCTTGCGAAATTTCTTGAAAGAATAATAAAACAAATAATGAAAACAAACCGCTCTCATGACCCTGGCCTCTGACCTATTACTGTAAAAGTCAACAATATTAAGTCAATTTATATCTAGTGTTATCTAAATCAGAAGTGTTGCGGACATGAGAATTTGAACTGTCGCGCAACACAAAAAATCACCAACACTAACCTCTGACTTGTTCGTAAAAGTGAGGAGGGTTCACACTTACACAATATTCACCTATGACCTTGTTTAAGTGTTGATGTTCACAGCCACACCATATTCACCACACTTGTATTAATATCGACACATAAAAAGGGTCGACTTTATCGCCCACAATCTATTACTTCAGTCTGTGACCTTGACCTTTGGTATATTGCCGCTATAATCAACATGACTCAACACCAGAAAGCGTTTATATATTAGATTTTAGTATTTGAACATCATAAAAAGACATTCGCAAGCGGGAGAAAGTATTAAAAAAAATTCTATCAGTAAGTGGACGAGGGACCATCTCCCCATCTGTCGTAAAACTAAGCAACGTTTGTTTCACCAGTAAGTATTTAATAAAGTTTTATTTCGTTACTGGCCGAGAGTACACACGCTATAGAAAGTATCTTGACCATTTGGTATTAGACAACAGACGAAGGATTTTGAAAACCCTACTAAGACAACAGGAGTACCATTGTTCATTTGGAAATTCATCGGTCCTGTGTGTTAAGATTTTTTGCTGTTAGAGTATATACGTAAGCAGTTCAGTTATTACTACACGAAAACGTAATTTTCTAGCCTGATCGACCGGGACCTCACACTGCTGGTCGGGAATATTGTGAAGGTAACTTGCACATCTACACCAAGACACGCGCTCATGTTTACGATTTATGAACATACTCACAAAAATAGGGGTTACTACACAGAAACAAAGATGTTTCTAGTTCCGTAACCTTGACCTCTGATATATAACATAAGTACCACTTGGGAAACTCATTACACTATGAATTGTTCCCAAGTTTCATTAATAAGTCCATGTCAAGCGATACTAAAAAAAAAATTAAAACTTTTAGCTCTGGCGGCCTTGGCAGTCGAAACTCAGCCAAAAAGCAACACCTTAAGCCAAAAGTTAATTAAATATGATGACTCAAATGCCTGCACTATAAGGCTCCAGTGACGGCATAAAACAAGTGCGCAAGATGGATAGACGGATCAGTTCCAATATCCCATCGACAGCTTACAGAGTCGATATAACTCTGGTAAAGGCAGGCACAGCATACCGTGGTGCACATGAGCTATGCACAGTTCGGAATAAAATCCGTCCAAACGGAATGTCAGCCAAGAAAGGCGCGAGAAGAGCTAGCTAGAGAACCCGTGACTAGTGCATGCCAATACCAGCACCTGGCGAGAGAAAATCCGCCAAATCTGTGCGGTGGTGACGCTCCAATACCCACCATGATCGTCTGCACACCATCTGCAGACTCCCTGTTACGCAACACTGCCACCCGCGTAAGATATCACTTTTTTTTTTTTTTTTATAAAATGAACTTACGTACGACGCACCTAAAAATTCATCTTCTAGCGTGTAGGTTCGCGCAACCAGGTAACACGCCCGGACCATGTGTACACCGTGACTTTTCAAACACAATTACACCCTCGTCGCCTCCTCCCGTCACCATCCACTTACCACCATCCCCTCGCACCTCATTCCTCGTTACTCTCCCACTCTCTTATCATTCTGCCCACAACGGAACACATACCGTGTTACTGCGCTCACATTAAAATGCCAACCCCCCCCCCACCCCCATAGATACCACCTGCCCTGCCTCTCCCTGCCACCGCTCAAACATATCCCCTTCCACACGCTTCACTACTCTCACACCAGCCCTGTTCTGTGCTCCTCTCCTACCATTTCACCCGCGTGTTATGATCCATTGTATCACACCTCCCATACATCCCGGCACCCTACCCATAGTGGCACCCCACCCATAGTGGCACACCTCCCATACATCTCGGCACCCTACCCATAGTGGCACACCTCCCATACATCCCGGCACCCTACCCATAGTGGCACACCTCCCATACATCCCGGCACCCTTCCCATACATCGTGGCATACCAGTCCGCACATTGTCACACCACTTATACCAGACACCCTGTCAACGTCCCCCTGCCTGCCTGCTTCTCTTACCTGACCCTACCCTTCTCGCTATTTACCTCTCGGCAATCGCTAACCACGCCTCCCCTTCCCCCAGCCCTCAAATACCCTTCTCACATAATACACGGCAAACTCTAGCGCCTTGATGACACTCATTTTCAACCGTAGCGCTGATAACTGGGCCCGGGGGAAGCCCCCCCCCCCCCCACAGTATTGAATACGTGAGGAAAATTTTCAGATAATAAAGACGGGTCTGGCATCGATCATCTACAGCTCGGAGACATTTCAAAGTAATGACGTTATTTCCCTAAAAAAATACATTAGTACTTGGTACGTCAATCATATTTCAGAGTACACCATTAAAAAGAAAAAGTGAAGCATTCTTGAAGACCTCTGAATACGTAAATCTTGGCCAGCTGATTTGCTATATAATATTAGGCTTAGGCTCTGGGTATTATAGTTACTCCACTGTTCATTGAGAATAATACCGAGCCAGGCGGGTGAACTGGAGGATGATGTGCGGGTATGTGGACGGTAGTAGTAGCTGGGACGGTAGCGGTAGGTGGGGCCTCAGGACAGGAGGGGAGGGGGGTAGTTTCTACACGGCAGTAATCTGTGCAGCGGACCCTCAAGACCCACACTTCACCTCCGCCAAGAGTCCACCAGGGACTTCGCCTCTCAATTCCCGCCGCCACACTCGCCAACTTACGGCGGAGCTGTTAGATTAACTTCTCCAATATAACACCCGCCAGGAACCACTGCCTAAAACACTGCCCATCAAGACCGACGCCGCCACCATTGTCTATGCAAACGGGCACGAGCGTTGCAATGTCATCAGCCATGAGTGCCCCTCCTGTGATCCAACATCAGACTGCGGCCTACACACAAATGGAACTTCAATCGCCGGATCCGAGATAACCTTTGGTACCCAGATTGTTCGTCAGCTGGTGAAGGGGTCGTCTTCAAACAACCCACCTCTTGGGGGTTTTTTCCTCGCGACGCCTCAAGGGTGTTTCTTGACGCTAGTGTGTATTTATGACAAGCTATTTGAATAAAAAAAAATCACAAAGCTACTCTCACGGACACCTGGCTGCTGCTGCTGCTCTTCTGCCACAACTCTCAAGGTGTTTTTGTTAAAACTCACGAAGAGGATAAACTTAAATTTAAAGATCACATTCACTATTTATCTGCTATTTAACACCAACACAAACTTTTGTGATTCGACATCACCCAAAGATATCGTGATGGGGCAGCTTTTTTATTTATAAGTAACCCCCCCCCCCCCCCAAATATAAATAAAAAAAATAAATAAAAACCTTTCGAGGAACATGACATTTAGTACTTGTAGAACGTATGCAAATTGAAATAAAAGAGTGTGGGGGGGGGGGGGGGTGCCTTATTCAATCTCTGGTTCACAACTACAAGAGAACGTCTTTGCACAAGGGTAATTCTTTTTCTACATTCTCATTTGTGTTGTGCGACTGGAAATTTGGGAAAGTTTACTAATGAGAAGACACCGCGTAGTTTAATATCAAGTCATAATAGATAACCTGACACCTCGAACCCTTGTTCTGTTCTTCTTTCTAAACGATCCCTTTTTCATTTTTTCCTTATCTGATTTTCCCTTTATTCATCCGATTTCTCCATCATATATTTTTTTAAATTTTTTTTTATTTTCTTTTATCTGAAGGAAGTGAGTTGCGCGTGTATTTACCCCCCCCCCAACACACAAAAAATAAACACATTACTATTTAGCTGCATAATCGGGTTTTCGTATCGTCTTGGAGGTAAGGAAGATGGGAGAAGGGAAGGGGAAGAGGAGGAGGAGGAGGAGGAGGAAGAGGAGGAGGAAGAGGAGGAGGAAGAGAAGAGGAGGAGGAAGGGAAGGAGGAGGAAGGGAAGAGGAGGAGGAAGGAGGAAGGGAAGGAGGAGGAAGGGAAGGAGGGAGGAAAGAGGAGGAAGAAAAGGAGGAGGAAGGGGGAGGAAGCGGAAAAGGGGGAGAAAGAGAAGAAGGGGGGGGGGGGGGTGAGGAGGTAACCAACTTTTACTAATTACTTACAACCTCGGCAAACTTATAACAAACTTGCCTTAATATATATTCAAGCAAGCATGAAGAACGCAATTTCTGTGATACTCCCGAAAACCACTTGTACTTAACACAGCCACACTGTCCTAACTTACTTACACTAGCTACAGCCACACTACCATAACTTGTACTTAACACAGCCACACTGTCCTAACTTGCTTAAACTAACCAGCCACACTACCATAAAATACTTAGAACTGGCCGCAGGCTAATTACAGTAAACCCGATCGAAATAAGTGTGTACTAAACAAAATTTAGTATGAGCAACCCCCCGATATATTATATGAACAAATAGTCCCGTCACCTGTAGGGTTTAAACCAAGTATGTAGGGGGTAGTACGGTGTTCAAGCCTTGTGCATGTAACAAACTTTGGTTTTCGTAATGCCGTTAAATGAGTGAGCAACATACACAAAAATTTATATATATATATATATATATATATATATATATATATATATATATATATATATATATATATATATATAATCAACACCTCAACCCGCCAGGATTCGAACCCACGGCCCACAAGCCTATGACTGACCGGGGAACGCTAACCGCTGGACCACCAGGATGCTAAAAGCAGTCCTAGACTTTGTTATATTTCACACAAAGCCTGTTCAACGAGCTTATGGCGGGTTGAGGTGTTGATTGTTTGTAGAAGTCCGCGTGCTTTATTGGGCTAATGAAAAAAAAAAAAAAAAAAAAATATAAAATAAATAATAATTATATATATATATATATATATATATATATATATATATATATATATATATATATATATATATATATATATATATATATATATATATATATATATATATATATATGAATATATATTTTTCTTGTTTAAAGCCTTAATCCCCCTCAAAATAATGGAAATCGTTTTTAAAACTTTAATATTTCCTACGTATCAAAATGTACTAAAATAGCCACTTCACCACTTCCAGGATAACATAACCCGTGAATCACTTCCTAGTTAATACTCAACCCCCCGACATCCGTCCGTCAACACCTGCCCTACACACTACCAATACAGGGATCAGCTAAACAATCCCATTATGAGGACACACACACACACTCGCTGATTATATCAACCAACATCTGGTATGAGGCCACAACAGCCCTTCCCAGCTGCACTACACCGTCCCACCTCCACTTAGCATCCTCCCCTGTCCTCCACACACTCAAGGGGTCGCTGTGTGCCTGCAGGGTCATCATACTGTCTTGATCCTACGTTATACTCATCTTCCTACAGCAAGAGGTTGTCTACATTATATTTTACCGATACATTTCATCATTACGTTCCTTCAACTAGTAAAGATATTTCACAACAGAGCGTTTAATTCTGGTTGTTTTTCGTGTGACCGTCAGTACACATATGGAGTGTTTACTTAAGAGAGCACAGATTACTATCACCTTAGGACCCTCTCTGAATCTCGTCTCGCCTCTATTGTATACATACTGTACATTGAATTGAAACAGTTTATTTAGCCAGAAAAATACAGATACAGAGTGGAAAATAATAACAATATTAACATGGCTGAGCCAGTTGAGAACCTGAGCTCTCTTTTAGGCACCTGATATAAACTATACATTTATCTCAAGGAAGTATTATGTAACATTTAGTATCATCTGGAATAGTGCAATAGCATGGTGGTGGCCAATATTTTTTGCCTCTGGAAGGGAAATTCGTACAGCCGGTCCTCTAACGCTTCAACCAGACGAATTTCATGATAAAGTTACACACACATACTGTAGAGAGACACTCATCAATAGTTGTATATCCACTTAGACCCACATCCCTCTTTCCACCGAAGTGGATGCAGTGCTCACCTCTTGTCCACCCAGCTGTGAATGTGTAAGTTTACAGTTGGGGAAAGTGCAGTCGGACGAGGGCGGTTCCGGCCATATTGTTTACTTGTATACAGATAAAAGGCTTCGTTATTTAGTGTATCCAATTCGCACTGCCCACCATCAGCTTAAATGGTCTTCCAATTCCCTCCTACTGCCTTCATCTCGTTATTATTACAACCAATATTTACATTCTTATCTCACTTCAACTAACCCAAAACAATTCCCCTTACCATCAAAATACCAAGTCTTAGATCCTTCTTCCCTCTCTATTACGTTAAAAAAATACTCTTCACTCTCCTTTCTCCCCTAAATATCAGCTTCTCAAACTCCAGTCCAATTCTTCTCCCCTCTCTACCTGTTATTCTAAGGGTTCTCTTTCCACCCTTACCCCACCCCTTTCTACCTCTTAAACCAAGGGCCCTTTCCCCTACCACTTACTAACCTCATAACGATTCTCTTGTACGAACGCCAAGGCCCCATTCTGCGGCCCATTCTATTTACCAACTCCATGGCTCTATTCTGCTTCCTCCTCCACTTACCACCACCAGAGGCCCCTTATCCTCCTCCTCCTCCTACCTCTTTATCCCCGGGTCTTTAAGCGTCCTCCTTCCCTACCTACTCCCTCAATGCTTCACCTGCCCTCTCTCCACGTCCTTCCCCCCACCACACACTGCAACACTCGCCTCACCTTTTCATAACCTCGCCACCTTCCTACACACCCACGCTTATAAGTTTCGCCTCTCCCTTGCCACCTATACTACGTAACTTCTCCCCATAATATAGCCAACCCCCCTACACTCCTCCCTCCAGCCTCGCCACACTCCTACACGCCTCGCCACCCTCTTACACGCCTCCCTCCAGCCTCGCCACCCTCCTACAGTACACTCCTCCCTCCGGCCTCGCCA
The DNA here is from genome assembly GCA_958450375.1 of Homarus gammarus. Taxonomy (NCBI): domain Eukaryota; kingdom Metazoa; phylum Arthropoda; class Malacostraca; order Decapoda; family Nephropidae; genus Homarus; species Homarus gammarus. The sequence continues at coordinate 262,021 of CAUDMG010000150.1, forward strand.
CACTCCTACACTCCTCACTCTAGCCTCGCCACTCCTACACACCCCACTCTAGCCTCGCCACCCTCCTCCACACCTCACACTAGCCTCGCCACCCTCCTACACAGCACCCCTTTAGTCTCGCCACCTACACACCCCTCCCTTAGCTTTTCCCCCTCCCTCTCACCCTCTTACACACCTTCCCCCAGCCACACTACCACACCTCTTACGCACTTTTCCCTAGCCACATCATTTTCTTACACACACCCCCCCCCCCCCCCCCCACCCTCTCCTTGGCAAGACGTGTGACAAACTGGGGTCAGGTGGGGCGGGGCCGTCTTCCACGCCACCACAAATCTGTTGCCGAGGTGCCCCTTAACTCATGCATACACCTACCTCCCTTAATACCACCCCCACCCCCCCACACACACTACCTTCAACCTCCGCCCACATTACATCTACACATACAACCGCCGTCACCACCCACCGTATCTTTAAAAATCCTCACACCACCGCCAGTGTGATCACCATTTCCTACACTCTGGTCTCCACTGCGTTTTACTTTTGTGTACCCGCCTTACACAACCACTACTGTTCACTTACACAACCATCACCACCGCCGTTCACTAACGCACGTAAACACCACCCCCGTTCACTTACACAACCATCACCACCGCCGTTTACTTGCACAACCATCACCACCGCCGTTTACTTGCACAACCATCACCATCCCCGTTCACTAACACACATCAACACCACCCCCGTTCACTAACACACATCAACACCACCACCGTTCACTTACACAACCATCACCACCGCCGTTCACTAACACACATCAACGCCACTACTGTTCCCTTACACAACCACCAACACAGCCACCGTTCACTTGCACAACCGGGACCGTTCAATTCCCTGTCCCCTTACTGCAGCATAGCCGTTCATTTACACCCACACGTATACAACTATGACCGTTCACTCCCACCCACTTCCGTAAGCACCACCGTTCATTCCCGCCCATTTATACAACCACTGCCGTTTCGTTACCTACCCGCCTACCTACACAAAGGCACTTCAATCCTGCATTTGTATACAACGCTCACTCACCTGCAGATCAAACTCCTATACAACTACACCGCTATAATCCCACGCTAACGAAATCACGGCAGCTGCTGACTACTACTCCTTCCCTACTGCACAGAGGGCAAGTCTCTCTCTCATATATATATATATATTCTCTTTATCTGACATTCCCTCTCTTCCAAGCACTCACTCATACAGACAGAAACACTCGTATACATACATACATACACCTGACCCGAACCACAGCTCTGCCAGTCAACACACGACCTACCCGCAAGATTTTCTACGCCAACGCCGTGTCCTCTGTCTAACTAATGGATTTAAAGTCAACTCGCACACTTTTGACCGCAATTCACAAACGCCGCGTTATCTAAACCACCCCCTTTAACCTAACCGCAAGAACTTTATCCCATCTCAACATCCTTTTAACCGCAATCATTCAAACCATCACCACTACCGCACCCCCCGCGGCTAAACCACATGCCCCAAACAACACTAAACCAACCCTATAATGAAAACCCCACCACAATTAAATCCATCCCATACTTCCTAAACCACTACGACTTAATCCACCCAAAAACCGCAAACCGCACTTCTTTAAACCCCACTCCTTTAGTCTCTCCCTCACCGCAAGAAGACTATTTTGGTTACACGGGACATCCCCAAAACCACATTTAATTGCCACCCCCCCCCCCTCCTATACAACCACGTGTTTACCACCCCTTACACCGCAGAACTGTAATAACTCACACCCTCCTCCCCTCCCCCGTCACACTAACCTACAAGACGAGATTCTAAATCCTCAGCAACACAGGAAACTATTTAAAACCACACACCACAAGATACCCTTATGTACAGTCCCCCTTCACTCGTGGCGTTTACAGAGGCTCGTCATATAAACCTTCAACAAATCATTATCCTTGAGGTGTTGTTTTAATATGGTTTTAATTTTATTCCATAGTATGTTTTAATATTGCCAGTTTCCTTCTGTCGAATGTAAACAAACACAGGTCTGCCACACTGCACAAAACCTGACGAGCCCCTGTAAACGTACTAGTGAAGGGGACTGTACAAGACCCGCCATACCCACCTCCTCCCCAGACCACAAGATACACACATGTACGCGACCCGTCAATACACCCCCCCCCCCAACAGAAGACCTAACTGTATGAACCCCCCCCCCCCCAGTACCCCTTAACTACAAAACCCACCCCAAGCACTCCTAACCGATGCAGGACCCTCCCTCTAATCTCTTATAACCGCAAGATACACCACTATACACCTACCCTGACCTGACCCACCCCACTCTAACTTATCCTACCCTAACTCACTCAAACCCCCCCCCCCCCCCCCCCACACACACACACTCAAATCCGCAAAACTTTCAGTAAACCAATTCAATATATAAAGCGTCATCAACAGCAAGATATCTGAAAGCCATTCCTCCAGTGCATCATGGTATATTTTACACACACACACACGGTCCAATCCCCAGATATACATACATACATACATACATACATACACCGGCCAGCGGACCGGAAAAGCATTACACACCGACCCACTACAAGACATACGGTACACCAACTATTCATAACTGCAAGACGTACTCCAAACGACGCGTAAACTCCAATTCGTAACATTAGCTTATTGCAAATCATACACCAATTTACTTGAAGCCCTGCAACCCAATACAACCATTAACTGCTAAATATAGAACTAAATCACACACCCTCCTGTTAAGTCACACACTCTCCTGTTAAGTCACACACCCTCCTGTTAAGTCATACACCCTCCTGTTAAATCACACACCCTCCTGTTAAGTCACACACCCTCCTGTTAAGTCACACACCCTCCTGTTAAGTCATACACCCTCCTGTTAAGTCATATACCCTCCTGTTAAGTCATACACCCTCCTGTTAAATCACACACCCTCCTGTTAAGTCATACACCCTCCTGTTAAGTCATACACCCTCCTGTTAAATCACACACCCTCCTGTTAAATCACACACCCTCCTGTTAAATCACACACCCTCCTGTTAAGTCATACACCCTCCTCTTAAGTCATACACCCTCCTCTTAAGTCATATACCCTCCTCTTAAGTCATATACCCTCCTGTTAAGTCATATACCCTCCTGTTAAGTCACACCCCCCTCCTGTTAAGTCACACCCCCCTCCTGTTAAGTCACACCCCCCTCCTGTTAAGTCACACCCCCCTCCTGTTAAGTCACACCCCCTCCTGTTAAGTCACACCCCCTCCTGTTAAGTCACACACCCTCCTGTTAAGTCACACACCCTCCTGTTAAGTCACACACCCTCCTGTTAAGTCACACACCCTCCTGTTAAGTCACACACCCTCCTGTTAAGTCATACACCCTCCTGTTAAGTCACACACCCTCCTGTTAAGTCACACACCCTCCTGTTAAGTCACACACCCTCCTGTTAAGTCATACACCAAATACCACCAACACGCTTTTATTGATTCTTTGGAAGTATACTACTCACTCACTGTTGTATAGACGTACCATCTGACAAGTAGGAGTGAGAGACGCCTTTGTGTCATAACCTCACTTAGTCTCTTCCACACACACGCCCGCACGCACACAGAAAAGGGCCTGCAGAATCATGCACCGCGCAGAATACTCAGGCTACACCAACGCTCTCTCTACCCTGGAAATGCCATCCCTCAGTGACCTCAACCACCAAGCACTGGAAAGGTTTGGCAGTGGACTACTGCACCACCCTCGCCACCTCCTGCAGCCCCCCACCCAACTCGCCCAGTCCGCCACTACAACAAAATTCAGCCCATAAGAGCCTGCACCGATAGATATAAGAACAGCACCATCCCATCTATTGTTAAAATAATAAACAACAACTGATTTATGTACTGTACAGCCCTGTAAATGTATTCAATGCATATTATATCATTGTCTAAATGAAATGTAAGTCTGCATATTTTCAGCCACCGGCTGCAACTCTATTAATAAACCGTTTATTATTATTATTATTATTATTATTATTATTATTATTATTATTATTATTATTATTATTACACACACACACACACCGTAAGTCTCTCACCTAATTTAAGTCACACTCAGAAATTACCAGAGTCACCAAAATAATGAACTGTATACTGTATACCGTTTTACACAGTATTTGCTGGGAACGTTGACCCGGGCGAAAAAATCTCAAGTGCTGTTTTACCATAAGCTGACACAACACTACACTAATGATACACTACACTCATGATACACTACACTACACTAATGATACACTACACTACACTCATGATACACTATACTACACTCATGATACACTACACTAATGATACACTACACTACACTCATGATACACTATACTACACTAATGATACACTACACTCATGATACACTACACTCATGATACACTACACTACACTCATGATACACTACACTCATGATACACTACACTACACGATACACTACACTACACGATACACTACACTACACGATACACTACACTACACTCATGATACACTACACTACACTCATGATACACTACACTACACTCATGATACACTACACTACACTAATGATACACTACACTACACTCATGATACACTACACTACACTCATGATACACTACACTACACTCATGATACACTACACTACACTCATGATACACTACACTACACTCATGATACACTACACTACACTCATGATACACTACACTCATGATACACTACACTCATGATACACTACACTCATGATACACTACACTCATGATACACTACACTCATGATACACTACACTCATGATACACTACACTCATGATACACTACACTCATGATACACTACACTACTGATACACTACACTACTGATACACTACACTCATGATACACTACACTACTGATACACTACACTACTGATACACTACACTACACTCATGATACACTACACTCATGATACACTACACTACTGATACACTACACTAATGATACACTACACTCATGATACCCTACACTCATGATACACTACACTCATGATACGCTACACTACACTAATGATACACTACACTACAGATACACTACACTCATGATACACTACACTCATGATACACTACACTCACTACACCCATGATACACTACACATGATATACTACACTCATGATACACTACACTTCACTCATGATACACTACACTCATGATACACTACACTCATGATACACTACACTCATGATACACTACACTCATGATACACTACACTTCACTCATGATACACTACACTACACTCATGATACACTACACTCATGATACACTACACTCATGATACACTACACTACACTCATGATACACTACACTACACTCATGATACACTACACTCACGATACACTCATGATACACTACACTCATGATACACTCATGATACACTACACTCATGATACACTACACTTCACTCATGCTACACTACACTCATGATACACTACACTCATGATACACTACACTCATGATACACTACACTCATGATACACTACACTCATGATACACTACACTACACTCATGATACACTACACTACACTCATGATACACTACACTCATGATACACTACACTCATGATACACTACACTACACTCATGATACACTACACTCATGATACACTACACTACACTCATGATACACTACACTCACTACACTCATGATACACTACACTCATGATACACTACACTCATATTACACTATGTGCTCTTTAAAGTCTTGTTCATGAGGCACCTGTTCTCTCAGATGATTCAGGCAAGTTAAGATCCTTTGTTAGTGTGTAGTTTGTTGATGACTAATTCTGGCCTAAATGGACTGTTTATTTCTGTGTGCATCTTCAAGTCATGGACCCACTACCCTTAAGTCATGCACCAGACCACCTACAGTGTATCACCACAACTCTCGACATACACCCACCAGTTAGGACAACCGCATGACACACACTAACCATATGACATGCACCAACCAATCCAGACACGCACCAACCAATCCAGACATACACCAACCAATCTAGACATACACCAACCAATCCAGACATACACCAACCAATCTAGACATACACCAACCTGCACCTCCCACGGGCCACCCACACCACATAGGGCGGCCAAGACCTTCACCCAACACCACATTCCCAACCACCCACACCTGTCATCCCACGCCTTCCTCCCGTCTCACCTAACCTCCCCTTCCATCATCAATACACGACGCCCCCCGCACCCCTCTCGTCTCCCTCCCTCACATACACACACTAGTCTTCGCCCCCCCCCCCCCCACCCTACGTCCAAGTCAAAAGCTTTCACTTGAGTTAAAGGGAACCGTACTGTGGTAAAAAAAATATAAACTAAAATAAAAGTATATATACATTCTAGTAGATTTAAACACTTTCTATTCATGGAGGCAAAAAAATATATACCTCCAGGATGACCGTCCGTACACACACACACACACACTTAAAGACAACAACGTGTTTGAGTTTTTCCCACCACTGCCAAACACCATCCCCCGGTGTCCCTCTACTACCATCACCCCCAACCACATCTCCCCACCACCACCACCACTACCCGCAGTAGGAGGAGGAGCAGCAGCAGCAGCAGTCGACGCGCCGCCCTCATAAAGCCACAACTTTAAAACCTGAAGCGGACCAGTCCATATACACAGCACATTACCCACCAGTCTCCTGCCCCCGTGGTATAGGCACTACTACCACCTCGCTTCCAAATATACTATACTACTATACCCTGCACCACGGTTATACTATAAATAGGTAAGCATGGGGAGTATGACCCACTACAGTACTTAGCTATACTTATTAAAACTAGGCCAAGCTTTTTACACCAAATACCGAGGTTGGGTAATTGGGTTCATATGCATTACCACTACTACTACACTTACAACTATACTGTAGCTGTTTGGTTTTTACTATAAATACCGAGGCATGATGACTAAGCCCTACAAGTGGTACTATATTTAACTATACCCGGGGTTTTAATACAAATACTGATACTGTATATAAAGTATGCATAGCCCCCCCCCCCCTTACAATGATGCTATACCATAATTTTACTACCAACAAAGGTAAGTATGGTTACTACTACAGTACTACCCTTGTGTTTTACTTTATGCAAATATTAAGAGAAATGTAAACAATATCGAGTACCATACAAATATTAAACACTAATTAGGCTTTTAACATGAGGCGTGGTAAATACTTAACTCATCATACGTACACAAATACACAATTGTCGCCGTAAAAAAAAAATAAAAAAAATTTGATATTCATAGACTACCGCCATGTTCACAAAATGTTATCATAGACCTTGAAAGATAACATGAAGAGTAACACATACAAGATAACACGTCAGGATGGGGGATATATCTACTAAAAGATGTGTTATGATGTAGAGAAAGCATAGAGTAACGAACGATTTTTTTTTTATACACTAAATAACGTCACTTTTTCGTATTAGGACAGACACACTAAACGACAGTACTTTTTTCTTCCGTGTATACAAACCATCTCCAAATCTCCAGTACAAAAAATACAAACAACATGACCCCAGTAGTGGTCAATAAAAATCCCGATCTTGAAGTGGTTATCTCAGCCCCTTACACGTAGAGAGGAAAATGGGGCAGGCAGGCGGGCGGGGGTCTTTTATGATGAACGAAAGAAAGGAGGAATGAATAAGATCCTCCCATTAGTACAATAAAAAGAAAAAAAAAACTTGGGAGTCATTAGAGGAGTTCCCTTTGGTATAACACACACACCAATAAAAAAAAAATCACAGTTAGATGGCTCAACTGGGCTAAGTAGGCAGAGAAAGTTGCCGCCTCCCCCGCCTTTAAATGGCACCCAACTTCACTACAAGAGAGAGAGAGAGAGAGAGAGAGAGAGAGAGAGAGAGAGAGAGAGAGAGAGAGAGAGAGAGAGAGCTGGCGGCAAATTTTCTCCCTTTACTTTGATCAGCTCGGATTCTCCCTCAACCCCCTTCTCTCTCTTTCATCAGGACTATGAGACAGACTACAACAACTGTGGCTCACGACAGCTGAATACTCGGCCCGGGAGAGATCTTTCTTTACCTCGCCTTCTTTATGTCTTACTTGTATTGAACTGATATTTACTTTGTAGTTTTGTGTATTAAAAATAAATTAAAAAGTAAACAAACATTCTCTACACTACGTTCTATTTCTGTCTATTCTATTTAGCGCACACGCACGCACACACGCACGCACACACGAGGATATGACTAACACCTTCCATATGCTACATGTTGTAATTATCTTGTTACTGCCTTCACCTGTGATTTCAATACACGTAATCACTCAGTATAAAGAGTCTTACCCCACACACACTACCCTCACAACACAGCACAGTTATCGTTCTCCCTTTACCCCAGTTTTCTTGTGTTCATGGGTTTCATCACATGTTCTCCCCTTCCCATCTTCCTCGGCCTTCCCCTCTTCTCTACTACACATCCTACGTGTATATTCCCGCGTCACCATGTATTATTTTCAGTAACTGCTTCACGAACCACATAATGGAAAAACTCTATCATCAAAAGACCCAAACACCTCGATAATGATATACATATTTTCAGTAAATCATGATCTCACACACACACACACACACACACACTATATACAACTTCACTATAGCTTAAATACTTGTCCAGGAGTCCTGTTTTCCTCCTTGTTTCCCTCGTTTTCTTTACGCATTTTACTTGAATGGAGTCGTCCTTACCGGCCAGCGACAGCTTTTATAATACGCCAACACCTGCTCTAAGGTAAAGCAATCTGCGCTATGTGGTACTGTAGCAGGAGTTGTAACCCATAATGTACATATCAGAAAGGGTGTATTATATTGTTTATATATATATATTGTGTGTGTGTGTGTGTGTGTGTGTAAAGGAAGCTCACATTGACTTTATATTTGGTGTGTGTGTGTGTGTGTGTGTGTGGATTCAACTTTAGAGAGAGAGAGAGAGCGAGAGAGGGAGGGGGGGGGGGAGGGGAAAAGGAAAGTAGGGAGGGGGGGGGAGACAGCTTGAGCATGAAAGAGATGGGAGAGGCAGACAACACTAATACGACCGAAAATTAGGAAATTCTTCAGATAATCGCAGGGGGACGCAGCACAACAGCGGCCTCACCATTACCGGAGAGGAAAAAATACCATGTTGTCAGGCCACTGTTGTTTACATTGCAAATTGGCCAGTCTGAGTCCAGTTGGCAATACTGATCAGGTCTGGGGTACAGTTGGCAATACTGATCAAGTTTGGGGTACAGCTGGCAATATTGATCAAGTTTGTGTCCAGCTGCTGGCAACATTGATCAATACAAAGTCAGCTGACAATATTGATTATGTCTGGCGTGCATAAATACTGATCAGGTTTAGGATCTAATTCACAGTATCGATCAAGTAAGTCTGTACCGAGCTGACACCACCACTGATCAATACACACACAGCTGACACCACCACTGATCAATACACACTCGGCTGACACCACCACTGATCAATACACACTCAGCTGACACCACCACTGATCAATACACACACAGCTGACACCACCACTGATCAATACACACTCAGCTGACACCACCACTGATCAATACACACTCAGCTGACACCACCACTGATCAATACACACCCGGCTGACACCACCACTGATCAATACACACTCGGCTGACACCACCACTGATCAATACACACTCGGCTGACACCACCACTGATCAATACACACTCGGCTGACACCACCACTGATCAATACACACCCGGCTGACACCACCACTGATCAATACACACCCAGCTGACACCACCACTGATCAATACACACCCGGCTGACACCACCACTGATCAATACACACCCAGCTGACACCACCACTGATCAATACACACTCGGCTGACACCACCACTGATCAATACACACCCGGCTGACACCACCACTGATCAATACACACCCAGCTGACACCACCACTGATCAATACACACTCAGCTGACACCACCACTGATCAATACACACCCAGCTGACACCACCACTGATCAATACACACCCGGCTGACACCACCACTGATCAATACACACCCGGCTGACACCACCACTGATCAATACACACTCAGCTGACACCACCACTGATCAATACACACTCAGCTGACACCACCACTGATCAATACACACTCAGCTGACACCACCACTGATCAATACACACACAGCTGACACCACCACTGATCAATACACACCCGGCTGACACCACCACTGATCAATACACACTCAGCTGACACCACCACTGATCAATACACACCCGGCTGACACCACCACTGATCAATACACACTCGGCTGACACCACCACTGATCAATACACACTCGGCTGACACCACCACTGATCAATACACACCCGGCTGACACCACCACTGATCAATACACACCCGGCTGACACCACCACTGATCAATACACACCCGGCTGACACCACCACTGATCAATACACACTCCGCTGACACCACCACTGATCAATACACACCCGGCTGACACCACCACTGATCAATACACACCCGGCTGACACCACCACTGATCAATACACACCCGGCTGACACCACCACTGATCAATACACACCCGGCTGACACCACCACTGATCAATACACACCCGGCTGACACCACCACTGATCAATACACACCCGGCTGACACCACCACTGATCAATACACACCCGGCTGACACCACCACTGATCAATACACACCCGGCTGACACCACCACTGATCAATACACACCCGGCTGACAGTAACAATAATTCTGGGTCCAGCTGACAATAAGGACCAGAGTGGAAGTTACATATACACCAGTGTGAGCCTGTGTCAACCGCGTAATGGCCAGTGTGTACCTTTGTTAACGTGTGAAGTGTGTGAACCTGTATGGAATATGAACCACATTAACCAGACCGTGATAAGTGTGAACCTATCCAGTGATGAGTATGAACCCAATTAACCAGCGATAAGTGTGAACCCAAGTAACCAGCGGTGAGTGTGTGTATACCTAACCAGTGATGAGTGTGAACGCAATTAACCAGGCCGTGAAGAGTGAGAGCCCCGGCTAAACCAAACACTGACCAGTCTGGACCCGGTTAACGAGATTCCAGGAACCTGTTAAGCAATACATTCACCTATCGAATTTCAATATTTACGATACCTTTAATATGCAAGTAAACGCACGCATGCACACGGCTCACGAGAAACAATGGCACATTCTACCTGACAAAATTGCCCCAGAAATAGACCGACAAATACACAAAAAAAATTAATGAAGGAGAATATAAAATAAGCAAGGGGATTAAAGCACCATTGGGAAATATATATATATGACCATCGTGAATATATGAAGAGTTGGTAAAAATAAGAAGAAAAAAAAAAGGGAAAATAAACGGTGGATTACATGCAATTCAAAAAATATATATATTCTAGCACCGGGACTCAATGTAAACAACAATAAACAACAAGGGATAAACAAAAATATTTACAAGAAAAACTATTAAATATATTCAAGGTCGCTTATATACGGTTATCACATTGGCGGCGATATTTTTCTCGACTTTGGGTATTTAATCAGTGATATACGAGGAAGGTCTACAACACAGCACCAGCGTGAACACCAGTAAGGCACGTCCGCTGCTCGCTCTCTCTCTCAATCCATTTCCTTCCAATTTTAGATGTAGTTAATTGGTAACAGTAGTAGTAGTACGATGTTGACTAACGCTCTATCAGTTCGACCAGCTGCGGTTGGACAATCCCAATACTCGCTGAAAATGAACAATTCCGTGACATTTGACTCTCTCTCACACTCTCTCTCTAGCACACACACTCTCTCTCTCTCTCTCTCTCTCTCTCTCACTCTCTCTCTCTAACTCTCTAACTCTCTCTCAACTTTTCTTTTCCTTTGCACGGACACGTACGTCGTCGTGTAAATATCTGGGGGAAATTGAAGTTATTGTTTTAAAGATGAGAAGCAAAAGCCGCGGCTCACATCACATTGAAATTAATCAGAGACATTTATCGATATTTATAAGTTCGCTAGTTCAGAACCTGTAAGTGATACATACATACATACATACATACATACATCTACTTACATACATAAACATACAGAATCTCGTTTATTTTGTTAACTATTACATACTCGAGCGGGTCATTCATTACGAGTCCCTTCGTGTCATTTCATTCAGGAGCACAATTATCGTCACAAAGTTTGTCAACACAGGCGGGCAGATCAGCTACTGTAACCATGTGTCTCAACATAAAATACAATAATACCAGTTACCTCTGTTCTTGAATCCAAAGCTACTTCTGAAGCTTAAGTCCAACTCAGACCGACACTTGAACCATAGTCCAAATTATTGATCACAAGTCCACCAAAATTCCATTAGCGTTTAGTGATGAGTGTTAAGAGAAAGTTAAAGTTACTTTCCTATCTCACTGAAAATCAAAAACACACTGAAGATTCGCTTTAAGACATGCAAGAACAGGATCCATATTTCTCAACAAGTTTGGCAAGATGTATTGACATTCGTAAGCATGTCACAAGAGTTTAATGGTGGTCAATACGTAAACGAGGTGCGGTGGCCGAGTGGATACAGCTTTAGCCTCCCATCCAAAGAGTCCCTTGGTTCGCTAACAGGGAACGTCTAATTCAACCCACAGTTAATCGATATACAATTGGGAATGTGAAGACGGTCGAATGCATTGTCATCCACACTGCCTTCTTGAGTACCGATGGCTTGGTACACTGTGCTGTAAAGGCTTGGTATACACTGTGCTGTAAAGGCTTGGTATACACTGTGCTGTAAAGGCTTGGTATACACTGTGCTGTAAAGGCTTGGTATACACTGTGCTGTAAAGGCTTAGTATACACTGTACAGTACCCACACACCCCCTGACGGCCTATGGAACACCCTCTCAATAAACTAACCATGAGTGATATTTGCCTCAAGAAAATCATGCGTAAGAAACCCTAATTTTAAAATCGGTCTAGCTGATAAGAGTAAACATCCACAAACTTCATTTAATGGCGAGGCAACTGAACAAACGAGAGATAATTCCTCGAACTCGAACATTAATAAGACCATTCTTCTGTTATTTCCTAAACAGCTGTGTGACAATAAACAACATATTTAAGCCATCACAGCACCCACCAACTGGAGCCACACACGCACGGGATCCAATGTTGTACGGGTAAATAATCGACCGATGCTCTGGGGGGGGTCAATGACACTTACAAAAAATGACATTATATATATCGCAATTATAATCTTAGTTATTATTATACAGGGTGATTCATTCGCCGGTAGACGCTGAGTATCGCTACTATATCAGTTGTTTATGATATATTGATTGGTGTTTTGTGTAGTTTCGAGTGATATATATCTCTCTCTCTCTCTCTCTGTATATTAGATAAACAAAGGGGTTACGAGCGAGTAAATCTCCCTGTATATATCTATGTTATAAGCTTAATGACTGCCACGTTAAACAGACGAAGGTGAAAGAGCTGCGGGTTGTAACAGTTAAACGTGGCAATACGAGAGGTCTTCATCCAGCCGTGTGTCATGGTATATTTAATCAACAAAATTCAACACGTCAGGTTCTGAAACAATATGTGGAAGGTTTATAATTTGCGGGTGAACCAACACCTGCTAACCTAACCACAGCCGAACGCCGCCAGGCTTCGAATATTTTCTTCCTTCCTCGTCTGGTGGGGATGTACTGTAGGTCTGGTGAACACAGGCCAACGTTAAACACATGTACCTTCTCGTTCAGTGGGAAAATAAACCTGCTGAATACAGAACATCCCATGACTCGGGCAAATTCTCGTGAAATGGGAACGTAACCTAGCTGACCGTATGGCTCCTGTAGTTCCCGGGCTAACAGGAACGTAAGCCAACTCCACATGACCTTACGTGCAGGAAGAATGTAAAAATAATATCCGCGGATCACAGACGAACGTGAGGCTCGTATCGTTCCTCGCCCAGCGGAAGGCATGGCTGCTGACCATGGGGGGGGGGGATATATACAACAATAATTAAGCCGTCATAAATTCAGTAATTCAGTACAGTCTCAATTACAGGGGCACGGTGGAGGGGAATGAGGGTGCAAGGGGAGGAGGAGGGTGCAAGGGGAGGAGGAGGAGGAGGGTGCAAGGGGAGGAGGAGGGTGCAGGGAGGAGGAGGGTGCGAGGGGAGGAGGAGGGTGCAAGGGAAGGGGAAGAGGGTGCAAGGGAAGGGGAAGAGGGTGCAAGGGAAGGGGAAGAGGGTGCAAGGGAAGGGGAAGAGGGTGCAAGGGAAGGGGAAGAGGGTGCAAGGGGAGGAGGAGGGTGCAAGGGGATGAGGAGGGTGCAAGGGGAGGAGGAAAGGAAGAAATAGAAGGGGGTAGAAGGGAAAGGGAGGAAACAGAAGGGAGGAGGTAGGGGAAGGAAGAGAGGAGGAAGGAAAAGAGAAAAGGGAGGAGACAGGGAGGAGGGGAAAGGGAATGAGACGGGAAGGGGAAAGGGAGAAGACGGAGGAAGTTGAGAAGGCAGGGGAAGAGGGAGGAGACGGAGGAAGGGGAGGAAGCAAGGGAAAGGGGACAGGGAGGAGGCAGAGGAAGAGGGAAGGGGAAGGACTGACCGTTGCACCATTATTACCGACTTCCGGAGATCCTTGGTCCGACATGCTAAAGCCGCCCGACCCCCCGTGCCATAACACACCGAGTTAGTTACGTAACACCGTGTGCCATTACTACCAACAGCTACTGCACATTCTCTGTCCCGCGCCATTACCAACCACGTCAACACAACACCTTTACAGCAAATCCACGTCAACACAACACCTTTACAGCATAAGCCACATCAAGACAACACCTTTACAGCATAACCAAGTCATGACACCTTTACAGAATACTACTACTTTGCTGTCACTCGGAATCGAGTATGACGATCATCCAGCTATGATACAATGATACATGTTATTAAGGACGTCACCTAGGTCGGTAAGTTCTGAGGTGACCAAAGAGGCCGTTACGGGACCGGCAGGGTCGTTCACAGATGTTGCACATGTGAGGGGCTACATCTAGTGCGGGAGAGGTGGCGTCACCTTCTTTCCGGCGTTGGCGCTTGTCTGCCACGTTTTGCAGTCGGGCTAACAGAAAACCATGTCAAGACACCTACCAGCAGCTGATACATATTCTGTTCCGTGCCATTACTAACCACGTCAAGACAACACCTTCACACAATAACCAAAACGTCAAGACAACAGCTACACTATACCTTAAACACCACACCATAACACCACGCCCTAAGGCATAGCACCTACACCCACAACACCCACACCACGCCCTAACACCAATACCTACACCACGTCCTAACACCAACACCACGTCCTAACACCAACGCCTCCACCACGTCCTGACACCAACGCCTCCACCACGTCCTGACACCAACGCCTCCACCACGTCCTGACACCAACGCCTCCACCACGTCCTGACACCAACGCCTCCACCACGTCCTGACACCAACGCCTCCACCACGTCCTGACACCAACGCCTCCACCACGTCCTGACACCAGCGCCTACACCACGTCCTGACACCAATACCTACACCACGTCCTGACACCAATACCTACACCACGTCCTGACACCAACACCACGTCCTAACACCAACACCTACACCACGTCCTAACACCAATACCTACAGCACGTCCTAACACCAACATCACGCCATAACAGCACGCTTTAACACACAACACGAACACACACTACCAAAAGCCACATAATAATCGTCACCATGCTATCATCTACCCAGCTAACACGGCACAGGAGCTAAGTTTATCACCCAGCACGTACATAACACCCGGCCACAACACCTCCCCCCCCCCCCCCCTCCAGCGGTCTCCAATACCCGCCACCAGCACCTTCAACACCGCGCAGGATCCAAGTAACACACCAATATTTACAGAGGGCCGTGCAGGGTTAACACGCAGCGTACCCGTGTTAACTCCCCTCTCAAGGCCGATTAACCGATCCTGGCGAATAAGAAGAAGTGCTCCTGATGGGCCATCGATGATACTGCCGAAGTCGTAACTGTAAAGTCACGAGGGCTGTGGCACTTTACTCTCCCGCCTGATTGCAGATAATTCACCGCCATAACAGTGAAATTTTACGAAGCTGCCCCGAAATTCCGACGGCAAATCGGCCATCCCAAGGGGGGGGGGGGGAGAGGGGGAGGGGGCCGAGTACCAATTTTCGAACATGGCCACACGGCCTTTTCGTGCACTGGCTGTGATACCAAGGAAGGAGCTCAGCCCGGGGATGGATGTCTTACGCTATACTTCACCCAACAGATTCCTCACGGTTCACACTCCCAATACTATTTCTCAAGACTGAATTCGCTGGAGGGAAAGAGGGGGGGGGGAAACTTGGAGGTGGGTAGAGATGGGACATGAGAAAATGCAAGAAGTTAAGAAAAACGTGAGAAGAGAAGAGAGGATAGGAGAGTGGAGTGGGGAAAAGAGAAGAATGGACAGAAGATTGGAGAATAGCCAGTCTTTTAAAATAGTCTATTATTTATCTTCAGTAAACGACCTTCAGTAATAACACCCAGAGGAAGCAGCAATAACACACACACGAGAACTCGATCATTTAAAATACTCATTAATATTAAATCACTCCCGATATTAAAGAGCTCAGTTACCCCTTTCCTCTGCGAAGCCTCCATTCCGTGTACACCGCTGAGTCGCATCGGGGTAGAGGGTGACTGAGGGGGGAGGGGGGGGGGTTAGAGGGGGTGGGAATGGGATGGGGTGGAAGGGAAGGGTCGATGTCTGGTGTATGTAAACCCACCAAACCTCGACCTGTCCCTCGCCAAAACTCATGGAATACGCAGCTATTTTTCCTTTGATTCTTTTTTCTTTCCTTTAACTCCCAACAATTGCAACAGTCGATTGACAGATACAGAACTTTCATTCATTAATCAAGAGCCAGATAATGAAAGAGTTTGTAGGGGTGGGGTGGGGGAGGGAGGGGGCGGGGGAGGGAGGGGACAGGCACGTGCACTCACAGCTGCCACGGGCCAGCTGATCCACGCACTCAATATATTGGCGGTTCATTTTTTGGCGATCGATTCATAGCTATTTATATACCGCGCTAAGGCATTTACATCTTTCACCTGGCCATAGCTAATTAAAACCCGTCGGTAACACATACGCACACTTTCCTTGATAAACATACGTGGTGGTGCGCCAAGGACACACACACACACACACGACGGGCTGTCAACGCCAAGTTAACTAACAAGCGTTATCGGCATCACCACGTATGTACCCGAGGTTACGCCCGAGTGACGTCCAGCAGCTGATTTCCACAACAGTTGATTATCATTCAGACCTGCTGTTTTGTCCGGCGGGGACACGCGAGGCAACACACCAGCTCAAAACGTCAATACTAAACTGAATAAAAAAAAGAGACAGACTTTTCATGAGTTTATCCTATTACTTCACAGACAGACAGACACACACCCTCCTCAGACACACACCCTCCTGTCACCGGAATTTCCTTCTCGACATACGTAAACAGTATTTACCCTAGTATCACCCATTAACATGCCACCGTCACCACCGCCCCTGTGTGGATCCAGACGACACTGACACGCTATAGTACTGGGGACAAGATTTCCCAGAATGTGATCGATAGGGCACACACCTCCCTTAAGGCTGATAAAACCACACACACACACACACACACACACACACCTTATTTCCTCGCCCATGTGAACAATACAGGATGAGGAGCCTCCACAATAGAAAAAATTAAAAAAGTTTACTTAATATAAATAGGAAAAAGACATAATGAAGGAGAGGAAAGAGGATGGAGAGGATGGAAGGGGAGAACGAAAGGATGGAGGGGAAAGAAAGGATAAAGTGGACAAAAGGAAATGATAAGGGGACAAAAAGGAAAGGATAAAGTGGAAAGAAGGAAAGGATAAAGTGGAAAGAAGGAAAGGATAAAGTGGAAAGCAGGAAAGGGTGGAGAGGAAGGAGGAACAGGAGAGGATAGAGGGGAATGAACGGAAGGAAAGGATAGAGGGTGAGAGGAGGTAATGGAGGGTGAGGAAGGGATGGAGGGAAGGGTAGAGGGAGGGGACAAGAGGGGTGGGGGGGAACGAAGGGTAGGGGGGCGACAGGAGGGGTGTGAAAATATCGAGCGGCGGCCACCAATGTAATTTCTATTGTGGCGCGTCGATTGCCCGGCACAACTCTACGACACCGGGGACAGTGCCAGTGTCTTGCGCGCGAGCGTGTACACACACACACACACACACACACCTTAAAGGGAAAGGGCGGCGAGAGAACTGCAGGAAACAAACGAAGGAGGGGAGGGGGAGGGAAATGGGAGGGAAAGGGGAGGGAAATGGGAGGGAGAGGGGAGAGAGAGGGAAAGGGGAGGGAGAAGGGAGGGGAGGAGGAGGGAAGGGGAGGAGGCCAACATGAACGTGTGTTAAAGTACTGCACACAAACCTCTTAATATTGGCAACATACTGCACAGTGATCCATTCCCCAGTCGCCTTAATGTTGACAACTGCAGCGTTATTACTGGATTTAACAGCTAACAACATCCAATCCGCGCGCGCGCGCTTTTGTGTGTGTGTGTGTGTGTGTGTGGTATAATACAGAAAACACGCAACAAACGAGCCTCACTTGGTGGCGTCAGAGTGATGCAGGGTGTCAACCAATAGTGCTGTCGACCCCCTGTGGCTGTCTCTGTGTGTGTGTTCCAGGGTTCAACCAAAACACACACACACACAAACAAGTATAAAAATTAACTATCGCTATATTTCAATTAGTTAACCTACGTATACATCTTCAGTAATTACTTATGGATCACCGTATCCCCCGTGTGTGTGAGAGAGGGGATTTAAGTGCCTTGGCCATTAACTAAACTTAGCAAGGACGCCACGCTGGTAGTAAAGTGTTGCAGGTTTACACAGGCGGCTGACACGGGGGAGAGCACCGAGATGGTTGTCATGGCCTCAACTACACAACCCACCTTAAATTAACGCCCAAACCCACCCACTTATTGATCAGCGAGCGACTCTGCCTCCACCTCCTCCACTTGTACCACACCAACAACACACACACACCCGTTCTACACCACCACAAAGCACCTTCACTACAATCGCTCTTGAACCCATAACACACCTCACTCCTACAACTATCACAATATCCAATCTTCTCCAACACACCGACATACACACACCTATACCCATACAGACACACAGGGGGGTAACCTCTCTCAAACACACACACACACACCACTACGTCTTTCCTCGGCCTCTCCACGCCACTCCCTCAAACTTTATTAAAACACTATTTCTCGCTCCTATTGACCATTACCTTCAGGCTCGTGCAATTACACCCAAAATACAGAGTTATTATCTTTTAATTTACTTATCGACTTGCACCAAAGATTACGACACAAGACCCAACGCACGTGACACGGAGGAACCTGTCCTGGCCAGCCGACACCACAGTACTGCTCAAGACAAAAAAATGGTATTAAGTTACCTCCAGTCAGTGTGTGCGTGTGTGTGTACGTGCGTGTGTGTGTGTGTACTGTACGCTTTGATACAAAAAAATATCCCTCTGTACAGTATACACTTTCAGCAGCCAAGTGCACTCATTCCAGGACCATGTATGCATTTATTTATATATGCAGGTACACGCACTTGCCTGGACGTGTAAGGTTCTACCAATGTACCAGACTGAATAATGTGACACGCGCAAATGCTTGTATGATGTATTACAATTTTCACCGTGCAAGCTCTCAATACACGCACGTACGCAAGCACCCTCCCGTACCCCCCCCAACACACATACATACATACAACGTACACAAACCACACGCATAGGTTCGCACAAACTTCACGCAAAAATTCCCTCGCCCTAAAAAAAAAAAAAAATGACAAACCTAACACACACAACCGCACGCAACAAACCCAACACGCATAAATTTCAAACACCACAAGCTGAGCCCCAAACACAAGCCACATACATTAACCCCGACACAAACCACTCGCGCCCCCACATACAAACTCCACTGAAGTCTTAACAAGCTAGAGAAAGGATTACCCCAGGCCAGGATTTTGTTGGCTCAGGTGAGACGGGTATGGGAGGTGAGGGGATGTAAAGCAAGTGAAAACAAAAGCTCACTACAGAGATCAAGACCTTACCAACACAATTCTTCTATATTTACTGTAACTACCTGTTCTGCACCTTACCTGTGTGTGTGTGTACCCCATCTGCGCTTGTCTATGCCCAAACTGCCTGTTCCCCCCCACCTACCTGCGTGCCTGTACCCTACGTGAGTGTGCGGGTCGACTAAGTGTGCAGAAGCAAGGTTCCTATCTGGAGTACAAGATATATCCTAATTACCGTCTCGGAGTCCAATTTACGAGGCAGCCGAACTCACTATCACGAACAGATAAAAGACTGACACACACACATTTCACAAGTATTGCTCACGGACGAAATCCAGATGAATACACACGAACGCACACATGACAAACTTCTACATATCACACATACATACAAACGCCACTCCGCGCGCGCGCAAACACATTTACACTCGCATACATATACTATACAAAAAATTCACGCACGTAAGAAATATACAAATATACACACACGGACACATGTCACTAAATCTCACTCATCCGCACACCACAATTCCAAACGCACCATACGTTTAGTTATCAACACATCCAGGAAATAATGAGCTTTGGTCGTGGCAGTTTTCCTCTGTGCTGTCTCTAATGGAAATGTTAGACCTCCGTAAAGGGATAAATTAGAACCCACGACGACTCAGGGACGGATCCCCCCCCCCCCCCCCCCCGCAGATCTACCCTCCTCTCCCCCCCCCCCTGCACAGATCTACCCTCCCCCCACCCTCTCCCCAGGTCTATCCTTTCTCCCCTCCTTGTTCAAATCTCACAACACTTGCCTTACCCTGCCTCCCCTACTCTCCCTTCCCTCACTGGGGCTAAAACATCGAGCCGCCTCTGCCAATATCAACAAAACACACACAAGAGCCGAATGCCAACTATAGTATGGCACGACCTACCAGATATAGTCAAGCTGTGTCCCCCCCCCCCCCCCCAATAATGCGCATCTGGTGGCATCCAAACTGCAATATAAATCAAGCACTTTGCACAAGCTGATTGAGAGACTAGGAGGAGGGGAGGGAAGGGGCAGAGGGAAGAGGAGGGGAAGGCTACACAAAGACCATGGACTGTGATTTTAAAACTCCCACTGTGGACGCCGGAGAAGCAATCAATAATTGAAGCAGGAAAGAGGGTAGGCGCAATCAATGAAATGCGGGGGGAGAGGGGGCAGAGTGAGTGTGTGGGGGGAAGCGTGGAGAGGGGTGGTGATGCTGCCGAGGGGTGTGGAGCTTGCTGAGAGAGAGAGAAAGAGAGAGAGAGAGAGAGAGAGAGAGAGACTGTGTGTGTGGGGGGGGGTGTGGGGGGGGGTGTGTAAGGGGGGGTGTGTGTGTAAGGGGGGGTGTGTGTGTAAGGAGGGGGTGTGTAAGGAGGGGGGTGTGCAAGGAGGGGGGTGTGTAAGGGGGGTGTGTGTAAGGGGGGGTGTGTGTGTGGGGAGGGGGGGGGGTGTGTGTGTGGGGAGGGGGGAAGGTGCGTGTGGGGGGGAGGGTGCGTGTGGGGGGGAGGGTGCGCGTGTGGGGGGGAGGGTGCGCGTGTGGGGGGGGGTGCGCGTGTGGGGGGGGCGTGTGGGGGGGCGCGTGTGGGGGGAAGGCGCGTGTGGGGGGAAGGCGCGTGTGGGGGGAAGGCGCGTGTGGGGGGAAGGCGCGTGTGGGGGGAAGGCGCGTGTGGGGGGGAAGGCGCGTGTGGGGGGGAAGGCGCGTGTGGGGGGGAAGGCGCGTGTGGGGGGGAAGGCGCGTGTGGGGGGAAGGTGCGTGTGGGGGGAGGGGCGTGTGGGGGGAGGGCGCGTGTGGGGGGAGGGGCGTGTGGGGGGAGGGGCGTGTGGGGGGAGGGCGCGTGTGGGGGGAGGGCGCGTGTGGGGGGAGGGCGCGTGTGGGGGGGAGGGGGTGGGGGGGGAGGGCGCGTGTGGGGGGGAGGGCGCGTGTGGGGGGAGGGCGCGTGTGGGGGGAGGGGCGGTGGGGGGAGGGCGCGTGTGGGGGGAGGGGCGGGGGGGGAGGGCGCGTGTGGGGGGAGGGGCGGTGGGGGGAGGGCGCGTGTGGGGGGAGGGGGTGGGGGGGAGGGAGCGTGTGGGGGGAGGGCGGTGGGGGGGAGGGCGCGTGTGGGGGGAGGGGCGTGTGGGGGGAGGGCGCGTGTGGGGGGAGGGCGGTGGGGGGAGGGCGCGTGTGGGGGGAGGGCGCGTGGGGGGAGGGCGCGTGTGGGGGGAGGGCGCGTGTGGGGGGAGGGCGCGTGTGGGGGGAGGGCGGTGGGGGGGAGGGCGCGTGTGGGGGGAGGGCGGTGGGGGGAGGGCGCGTGTGGGGGGAGGGGGTGGGGGGAGGGCGCGTGTGGGGGGAGGGCGCGGTGGGGGGAGGGCGCGTGTGGGGGGAGGGGGGGGGGGAGGGCGCGTGTGGGGGGAGGGCGGTGGGGGGAGGGCGCGTGTGGGGGGAGGGGCGTGGGGGGGAGGGCGCGTGTGGGGGGAGGGCGGTGGGGGGGAGGGCGCGTGTGGGGGGAGGGCGCGTGTGGGGGGAGGGCGCGTGTGGGGGGAGGGCGCGTGTGGGGGGAGGGGGGAAGGTGCGTGTGGGGGGAGGGCGCGTGTGGGGGGGAGGGCGCGTGTGGGGGGAGGGGCGTGTGGGGGGGAGGGCGCGTGTGGGGGGGAGGGCGCGTGTGGGGGGGAGGGCGCGTGTGGGGGGAAGGTGCGTGTGGGGGGAGGGTGCGTGTGGGGGGAAGGTGCGTGTGGGGGGAAGGTGCGTGTGGGGGGAGGGTGCGTGTGGGGGGAGGGGGGAAGGTGCGTGTGGGGGGAGGGGGGAAGGTGCGTGTGGGGGGGGGGGGGAGGTGCCGGTGGGGGGAGGGGGGAACGTGCGTGGGGGGGGAGGGGGGAGGTGCGTGTGGGGGGAGGGGGAAGGTGCGTGTGGGGGGAGGGGGAAGGTGCGTGTGGGGGGAGGGGGGAAGGAGCGTGTGGGGGGGAAGGTGCGTGTGGGGGGGAAGGTGCGTGTGGGGGGAGGGGGGAAGGTGCGTGTGGGGGGAGGGGGGAAGGTGCGTGTGGGGGGAGGGGGGAAGGTGCGTGTGGGGGGAGGGGGGAAGGTGCGTGTGGGGGGAGGGGGGAAGGTGCGTGTGGGGGGAGGGGGGAAGGTGCGTGTGGGGGGAGGGGGGGTTACACCGGCAGCTGTAGCCTGAGAGCGGGCAGCACGTGTCCCATTCATCACCACACATGCTCACTCTTACACCCGCCGCTACAAATTCCTCTCTGCCCCCCACCGACCCCCGACTCGTGACACTCGCCACCAACACGTGATGCAACACGCTTACGACACCTGTCACACCTGCCTCACTCTGATCAGCATCAAGATAAAAATGATGCTACATATGATGCTACATACGGTTAACATCTACCGGAGAGTAACTACCAACGGATGCCAAACACCTGTCTCGAATTTGCACCATAGATGGCCAACACCCGACTAGAAAAAGTACTACAAATGGCCATAACCAGTCTCGATTTACCACCATAGGTGGCCAACACCCGACTTGAATAAGCACCACAGATGGCCATCACCATTCTCGAATTACCACCACAGATGGTCAACGCCAGTCGAATAACCACCACAGATGGCTAACACCTGACTCGAATATCCACCTGATGGCCAACACCAGTCTCTCATAACCACCACAGATGGCCAACACCTGACTAATAACCACCACAGATGGCCAACACCTGACTCGAATAACCACCACAGATGGCCAACACCTGACTCGAATAACCACCACAGACGGCCAACACCTGACTCGAATAACCACCACAGATGGCCAACACCCGACTCGAATAACCACCACAGATGGCCAACACCAGTCTCTAATAACCACCTGATGGCTGACACCCGTTTTTAATAACCACCTGATGGCTAATACCTGTCTCTAATAACCATCTGATGGCTAATACCTGCCTCTAATAACCAGAGTACAGTCTTACACTTTCCCGAAAATAATTTACTGGAGAATGAACACCAAAGGCGGCTTACACTGACTATAATCCTTACACAGACGGTCAACACACGACTAACGACACGACTAACAACAACTAACAACGACTAACATACAACTAACGCAACTAACAAACACAACACCAACAAATGAAACTACAACTCTCCCCCCATAACACAGTACACCACAAGCTACAACTCTCCCTCATAACCCAGTACAACACCCACTAACAACAACAAATGAAGCTACAACTCTCCCTCATAACACAGTACAACACCACCACTAACAACAACAAATGAAGCTACAACTCTCCCTCATAACCCAGTACAACACCCCCACTAACAACAACAAATGAAGCTACAACTCTCCCTCATAACACAGTACAACACCACCACTAACAACAACAAATGAAGCTACAACTCTCCCTCATAACACAGTACAACACCACCACTAACAACAACAAATGAAGCTACAACTCTCCCTCATAACACAGTACAACACCACCACCACAAGCTACAACTCTCCCTCATAACCCAGTACAACACCACCACTAACAACAACAAATGAAGCTACAACTCTCCCTCATAACACAGTACAACACCACCACCACAAGCTACAACTCTCCCTCATAACACAGTACAACACCCCCACTAACAACAACAACAAATGAAGCTACAACTCTCCCTCATAACACAGTACAACACCACCACTAACAACAAATGAAGCTACAACTCTCCCTCATAACACAGTACAACACCACCACTAACAACAACAAATGAAGCTACAACTCTCCCTCATAACACAGTACAACACCACCACTAACAACAACAAATGAAGCTACAACTCTCCCTCATAACCCAGTACAACACCACCAATAACAACAACAAATGAAGCTACAACTCTCCCTCATAACACAGTACAACACCACCACTAACAACAACAAATGAAGCTACAACTCTCCCTCATAACACAGTACAACACCACCACTAACAACAACAAATGAAGCTACAACTCTCCCTCATAACACAGTACAACACCACCACCACAAGCTACAACTCTCCCTCATAACACAGTACAACACCCCCACTAACAACAACAACAAATGAAGCTACAACTCTCCCTCATAACACAGTACAACACCACCACTAACAACAACAAATGAAGCTACAACTCTCCCTCATAACCCAGTACAACACCACCACTAACAACAACAAATGAAGCTACAACTCTCCCTCATAACACAGTACAACACCACCACCACAAGCTACAACTCTCCCTCATAACACAGTACAACACCACCACTAACAACAACAAATGAAGCTACAACTCTCCCTCATAACACAGTACAACACCACCACCACAAGCTACAACTCTCCCTCATAACACAGTACAACACCACCACTAACAACAACAAATGAAGCTACAACTCTCCCTCATAACACAGTACAACACCACCACTAACAACAACAAATGAAGCTACAACTCTCCCTCATAACCCAGTACAACACCACCACTAACAACAACAAATGAAGCTACAACTCTCCCTCATAACACAGTACAACACCACCACTAACAACAACAAATGAAGCTACAACTCTCCCTCATAACACAGTACAACACCACCACTAACAACAACAAATGAAGCTACAACTCTCCCTCATAACACAGTACAACACCACCACTAACAACAACAAATGAAGCTACAACTCTCCCTCATAACACAGTACAACACCACTAACAACAAATGAAGCTACAACTCTCCCTCATAACACAGTACAACACCACCACCACAAGCTACAACTCTCCCTCATAACCCAGTACAACACCACCACTAACAACAACAAATGAAGCTACAACTCTCCCTCATAACACAGTACAACACCACCACTAACAACAACAAATGAAGCTACAACTCTCCCTCATAACACAGTACAACACCACCACTAACAACAACAAATGAAGCTACAACTCTCCCTCATAACACAGTACAACACCACCACTAACAACAAATGAAGCTACAACTCTCCCTCATAACCCAGTACACCACCACTAACAACACAGGAGGCAACAGCTCGCCCAGATAGACCTGTATATCGAACCAGCTCCGTGGGCCGCCGGTAGACCAGACCAAGCCAGGGTTGGGCTGGAGGAGGAAGAAGAAAGGGGGGGGGGGGGGTACATACCCCGGCACGCACTTCCTCCTCCCTCATACAACTATTTCCGGTCTACCACCCAACCACCAGCACCACACACACGTCTATAGAGGCAGCTACGGTGACCCTCAAAAATAACACACCTCCCTCAGAAGACAGCGATGCGTTACTACGTTATTAATGACGTGAAACTGACCGTAACTTTTAAGAGGAAAAAAATAATGTTCTCTCTTCAATGGAAAATCCTCCACAATACACTATAAAAACCCGATTCAAAATCCTTCGTCAGGAGAAACGGGAACAAGACATTAATTTCAGCAAGAGAAGTAGGGAAAAAAAACATTAAGTCGATGAAGAAAATAAAAAGCCGAAAAAGGAAGTTGAAATCGGAAAAATCTGACCGACATGACGAAATAAAATACAAAATAATGAACGAAACAAAAAAAGTAAGAATAAAAACAAACATGAAGCCGAATAAGAAAAGTGGGACAAGCAAAAAAAAAAAACTATAATAATCAAAACCAATAAACACTATGAACCCAAATATAACAAAATCCACACAACCATAAGTGGAAAACGCGAGCAAATAAAAAATAAACAAAAATAAAACCATAAAGACGGGAACACAAAACGAAAAAATTAAAATGGGAACACAAGAGGAAAACAAGTGAGAACAAAAGAAAAGAAAGGAGAAAAGGTGGAAACATTAGACCCCCCCCAAAAAAAAATGAACACAACAAAAGGGAAAAAAAATCCACATAAAAGCTCCCTTGCCAGCTGAGATACATTAAAAACTGGGGGAAGAAGGAGAAGGGGGGGGGAGGAGGAGGGAGGGGGGGAGGGGAGCCAGCACACCAAGAACCAGCTCCTCATCACCACCACCACCTGCAGCCTCTCAATACATCACCACCATCTCCTCCTCCAGTCCCTCATCACCTCCTCCTCCTCCTCCTCCAGTCCCTCATCACCACCTCCTCCTCCTCCTCCAGTCCCTCATCATCATCACCTCCTCCAGTCCCTCATCACCTCCTCCTCCTCCAGTCCATCATCACCAATACCATTCCTCCAACACACAATATAGAAAACGCATCATTACCGCACCCTATATAGAACACGCATCATTACCGCACCCTATATAGAAAACGCATCACTACCACACCCTATATAGAAAACTCATCACTACCGCACCCTATAAAAAACATCACTAACGCACCTTATAATTATATTAAACCAATCCCTACCGCACCCTAGATAGAAAACACATCCCTACCGCACCCTGTAGAAAACGCAAACACTGTAGTCAGTATTGTAAGGTTCCCCAATACCGCACCACCACTAACACACTCCGATATGAAACGCACCAACACTGCTCTCTCCAACACACCGATAAAAAACACTTTCTCCAACATACCAACGAGAGACACGCATTCGCCAACACACCACTAAAATAAATAAATATATATATATATATATATATATATATATATATATATATATATATATATATATATATATATATATATATAAACAATTGCTGTAGGAAAACGCACCAACACCACACACACTTCTCTTGTCAATCACACCACCACCACGCACACACGCAACATCGCACTGCATGCGAAATTGCTGCCCCCACACGTAAGAACACCGCACCGCTAGGAACACCGCACCGCACGCAACACCACCATACCGCACGCAAAAACTCAGCATCACACGCAAAAAAAATTGCACCGCAAGCAAAAACTTCGCATCGCACTCAAAAAATCCGCATCGCACGCAAAAATACCGCACTGCACGACACAAACACTGCATCGCATCGCACGCACCACCAACCAACCCCTCCTCTCTCTCCCCCCCCTAAAAAAAAAGCGGCGTGGGGGGGGGGGGGGGGGGGGGGGTAGAGACGCTACGCCGAATCATATCGCTGACGGCGATTTCATGGGTTATGGAGGCATTCGTAATTGTGCCACACACACACCTATTACTTTTACTATACACCAAAATAAAAAAGAGAGCAGCCAGAAATTTAAATGTATAGCGGTGGTGGGTTGAAATATTTACAGATTGCTGGAAAAAGAGAGAGAGAGAGAGAGAGAGAGAGAGAGAGAGAGAGAGAGAGAGAGAGAGAGAGAGAGAGAGAGAGCAGTGGCGTGTTGTGGTAGTGTGACGTGGTGATATATTGTGAGATGGGTGGTGTGGTGGGAGTACGTGATGTAGTGTTGTGCTAGTGTAGTTGATGGGTGGTGTGGTAATGATGGTGTGGTAGTGATGGTGAAGTAGTGTAGTGGGTTCGCATCTACACCAACAAGTCTACGCACCGAGCTTGCCACATTATGCTCTCTCAGTTCAGGTCAATAGCCCGTACATGGTATAGTAACTCTCCAGTGTGTGACGGAGCGGTAAAACAGCTGTAACCTCGACCCATCACCACACCCAGCAGCTGATAGTTAACAAACTGTGTTCTTGGCTTCAACAGGCGACCACGTATCTATGACCTCTAACATCCTACTAAGTACAGGAGTTGAATCTACACGCCCTCCTTCCTCTTTTAAACGATATTTAGATCCAATATTAACTTGGTTGTTCTATAATCTATGTACCGTAGTAAGAGTGAGCTAGTTCTATAATCTGTGTGTGTGTGTGTGTGATGGACTGCAAAATATTTCTCCCTTCAAAATCCTTAATGGAGATTAATGAATATTGTGAAAATCTGAAATATACTGAATATATAACCATTCAACATTTTATACTGTAAGGGATCCTGTTATGGTTCATTCTAGTCAATGCCATACAAAGTAAATGCTGCGGTATTTATAAATGCCGGTACAGTAAGGTATATAATGTACAACTGAAGAGTAAACTATCAGTACATGGCATTCGTTTAATAGGTATATAATGAACGTATTCGTATAGCTGCACCAACATACTCGAATTAACTAGAGCCATAGACCATAAAACCACCACATCAAGGACTTTAAGCAAGATAATTTAAGTACTGTAATTACTTTTAAAAAGTGAACAAAACAAATACCAAGCAAAAACAGCCCAAAACACCCTTATATCATTATGCTCCCTTGGCCACATACAAAAAAACAACTTTACTGTATAACCCCCCTTAATAACCTACAAAAAAACACCCTTACAGTATCGTTCACTTAGCGACCTACAAATAACACCCATGCTGTATTATGCTTCCTTGGCGACCTAGAAAAACACCCTCGTATCATTATGCTGCTTTAGCAAACTACAAAAAAACACCCTAACATTATTATGCTCCCTTGGCGACCTACAAACATACCCTTAAATCATTATGCTTCCTTAGCGACCTACAAAAAAACACCCCTATATCATTATGCTCCCTTGAGGACCTACAAAAAAAACAACCCTACTGTATTCTGGTCCCTTGGCGACCTACACGTTACCATCCACAACCCGGGTAACAACCACCAACACACTACAGCACAGCGACGGTGGTTGTCCTGTCCTCCAATGTAATCAATCAAGACATTACTCACCGCAGTCTGGGTGTACTGTACGTCACTCACACACCAGTGCCATCAATTGCCACGAATCACTGTACGTCACTCAAACACCAGTGCCATCAAGTGCCACGATTCACATCTTTGAACGGTCATCGACGAATCTATTCACTCATGATTCAGCTTTTACCACGTACTGTACAAGTTAAATGGTTTCACATGCAGTACAATACGCTTCATTCTCCCTTCACATTGTACAGCATTACCTGAAGATTCGCCTCCTGCCACCTTATTTCACCTGATTAAAACATCCTAATACTAACTGGTGGAGGAGGTTAGGTTAGCCTATTCTTACATTGGCTAATCTAAAGGTAAAATAAGCTGGGGGCCTAATCTTCATAATAAGCTGGGGGCCTAATCTTCATATGATCCGTCTTGGGTAATGTAGGCCAATTAAAAGTTAATTTGAGGGTGAAATAAGCTGAGTGGGAGTGCCTTCAGGTGATCCATACTGTACTGGGTTATGTTTCAGCACATGGTCGTTCAACAGGAGACTGTACCACTGTAAGCTGAGATTAGCCAAGAAAAAGCTCTATAGACATGCGGTGTGGATAGTTAAGTCACCTCTCCTCATGACCCCCAAAGTATGGCCCATTTGACAAAAATAAGTATGTCTAAAAATATATTTCTTTGATCACTTGCTCTGACAGTCTTTTGTCTGTCAGCCTGTCCGATTACCTCTCCCCCTCCTGTCATAAGCAATTATTGTCTGTTGCCATCTTATTTTCCCTCCCTCTTGTCTCATGCAATTATCGTGTTGCTATCCGTTTCCTACACCTTCGTCTACCGCAATTATTTTCTGTTGCTATTTATTTTCTCCCTCTCGTCTCACGAAATTATCGTCTCTGATGCCACCCACCTCTTCACTCGCTACCACGCCACGCCCCCAAGCCTCGCTCCACCAGAGAAGGTCAACCAGTGAAATAATCCGTCCCATCACACCTACACAAACAAAAATATCCTCCGTACAAAAAGGTAAACACTGTTGACCTGGGCTTCCCCCCACAACACATGTTCAACTTTAACCTGGTGGTGGAGGGGGAGCACACTTGCCCCGATTTGGGCTAGTAGAATCAATGTGGCGAGTACGATGCAATCACGCAATCACCAGTCAAAGGGGTCCGGGGCGCGCCTGGTCGCTGGCATTCCCACGTCCAGAACAATGACAAAAAATAAATATAAATAAAAAATAATTCATAAATTTCCGGAAGGGAGAGTGGCGGCACGGACCCTGGCAGTACGTAGTGTTAAGCCTGGGTCACCTCTAAGGGGAGTGGGGAAGGGGAGGAGGAAGAGGAAGGTTCAGAGGCCTTGGTCACCTCTCAGTGGTGGTGGTGGGGGGGGGGGGGGGAGATTCAGAGGCCCGGGTCACCTCTCGGGGTGTGAGGGAGATTCAGCGGCGTGTGTTAACTCTGCCCGGAAGGCGTTACTCGGCTACAAAAGACCATGATCATGAACCGAGGAAATAAAAAAGTGCTAGAAGATGCACGCCTCTTTGATAGTACGAGAGCCACCAAGCTTCATTATGAGGGAGACGGTGAGGGGGAAGACGAGGAGAAACAAAGAGGAAGAGAGGAGCAACGAGGAAGAGGGGAGGAAGAGGGGATGCAGCGAGGAAGAGGGGAGCAACGAGGAAGAGGGGAGCAACGAGGAAGAGGGGAGCAGCGAGGAAGAGGGGAGCAGCGAGGAAGAGGGGAGCAGCGAGGAAGAGGGGAGGAAGAGGGGAGCAACGAGGAAGAGGGGATGCAGCGAGGAAGAGGGGAGCAGCGAGGAAGAGGGGAGCAGCGAGGAAGAGAGGAGCAGCGAGGAAAAGAGGAGCAGCGAGGAAAAGAGGAGCAGCGAGAAAGAGGGGGAGCAGCGAGAAAGAGGGGGAGCAGCGAGAAGAGGACCAAAGAGTAAGGAGAGGAAAAAATAGGAAGAGAAGAACAAATGTTTTTATACTTTTTTTTCACAGTTTCTTCACCAATGCATCGCTTTTTAATGGTAAGAATGCAAACCTAGAGAGAGAAAATAAATACTTCAATTTACATACATTGTAGAGCGGTAATTTAACAACTATATATATATACCTTTTCCAGAATGAAAACAAAACCATCGCTTAACTCGCCAAGGGAAGGAAGGGGGACCATGGTTCGTGCCCGCCATAACCACCACCAGTCTTAACGATGGTTTGTTTACGTTTAGCGGAGGAAGATACACGGAGACACTATAGCGGGTTAGCCGAGTAATGACCTTATTTCAAGTACATATGGATTCCGGGTCGGTTTCCCTTTATTTCCGACCTGAAGATTCCGAGGAGGAGGAGGAAAGGGGGGAGGGGGGAGAGGAAGGGGGGAGGGGGGGAGAGGAAGAGAGGGAAGGAGGAAGGGAGAAACATCAGGTATTCCCTCACTTTTTTCCCACTTATAACACACGTCAATCCTGAAACATCGTCCTGATAACTCGATAAAACAAAGTACACGACTCGGCTTAGACAAGTGTTGGTGTATGGCTCATGGTCGTGTGTGTGTGTGAGAGAGAGAGAGAGAGAGAGAGAGAGAGAGAGAAGAGAGAGAGAGAGAGAGATGGCAAGTCTCACTATAACAGTACAGCATTCACGTTACTTCTCAGTATCTAATTAGTACGGAAGGTTATACCACTAATTAGTGAGGAAAACAGAAGCAATTTGCAAGAAAAATTGCCATAAATTAGGATGTACAACTTTACTAATGACTACGGCGATTCACCTCGATTATTATTAGTAAAGTACTGAAACATCTTGCATCAATTAGCAAAAAAAATTATCAAAGAATAGACTTGATAATTTCCTGTACTATGGGAAGATGTATTAATCAATCAAGGTCAAATATTGACCAAGAAATTATTTAGCAATCACCAAAAAATAATTTGCATGATAATAATCAAAATAATCAATCAAAAGGGAAAATATAATTAAGTTAGAAATTTAATAAACGACTGAAATATTACAACTAATTATTACGAAACTTTATGCCATTAATTACGATCACAAATTAAATATATAGAAAATAACAACAATTACCGAGGAAAACTGCACGATTAATTACCCAGAAAAATAAGTACAGTACTGTACTCATTAATTAGCATAAAAATCGTATTATTTATTACTATGAAAAAATCATACCATAAATTTACCAAGAAAAATTATACTGTAGCGTTAATCAGAAAATTTTATATTATTATTTAACATAGAAATATAAACAAATAAATTACACCCCCCCCCCCCCCGGCCACTTGATACCTTATTTCCTGTATTTATATAAAGTAACTTCAATAACAAGAAACTACTACTAAATTACTACTATTTACTCTTCTCTGTATAACTTAACAAATCAAATTATCTACTAACTTTTCGACACATTTGGCACATCTCATCAGTTTGTTTTTCAATCCATGTAAATATATGTTCTCAAATTTACATGTTCAAAGCCATGTAACTTCCCACGGACACGGTTTCGATTTACATACTTCATTAATATCTCTGCTAATTTATATAAACTAGTATCGATTTGTTTCATTTTATATCTAAATTAGCCTACAAGGACTCATTATCTTCTATCATTATCCTCAGTACCTTGTATTATTATTACTCCTATCAGACTGTATATCCAAATTCATGCCTTTTTTATAATCACACTTACGAAACTTAATATAACATGAATCTGTCCATTGAAATGTGATATTCAATTAAAGTGGCTTTTTTTCAGCCACATACAAATAACTGGTAATATATTTTTAACTATTTATGGCATTCCTAAATAGTGGTGGGCCAGGTGATGGGCTTTTAGGTGTACGTTACTACATGTAAGTTGTGAGAGGAAGGAATAGCGAGAAACTGTTTGATAGTCCAACTGTCTGCACCAGAAATACACAGTACTGTACGCACCTCGGATAAATTATTCAATGTAGAGTGCAGTATATACACGCTGAACCAATGTTAACTTGTACGAGTATTTTGCTGAATAAATATCTGTACATAGTTTATCTTGATATAACGGAGTGTGTTAAGCTGACCACTGATAGTCAACAACAACTGTGCTACACACCCAAGGCCGTGTAGATAACGTCGCGTCTACAAGAACATTATCTACTGACGACAGACAGACCCACACGTCAACTCGCCACACCTACATCATGTGACAAAAATAGTCTCATATGGGAGCTGTTTATACTGACACCAATGTAAATTTAACTCAATTTACAAGAAAAACTGCGAGTGTTGGCCAAGCGGTTCTTTATAAACTTTCTCTCTGCCAATGGCCTCTCCACTTGTCAGTGCCAGAGACCATCATAGTACGTTTACTCTGAAAGGCTTCTTCACTATCACATTCAAACATGTTATATGAAAGTGCGCGCGCGCGCACACCACCAGCGACTAGAGGCTCTCGTTGTGAGTTATAGCAGACCTTTACGATATTATTTGTTATTTCTGAAAACTTACCAGTTTATGGCTCTTTCCGGATCAAGTCCATTAAAGTTGCACCATCCAGGAACATTTAACTTCCCTGGACCACCTTGATAAGATATACAGTATATAAATTTTTACTGTACTTTCTTCACTATATGGAACTAGAACACCGGTGTTCAATAGCTGACGCGTTTGTCAGATAAAAACAAACACGTTATAATCTGTCCTTCAAATATTAGTTTACATTTTCACAACAATTTACATCACTGAACAGTGTAAAAAGGTTTTAAGCAAAATTCATATTTGTACTAGACGTGGAGGAATCTCGGTAACTACGATGTTAATACAGTAAACGACTCTGATCTAATAAACTACCCAAAATATGTCTTCACAATGTAGCAACTGAGAAAACCTGTGAACTATTTATGTAATCACTCTGTTAAGAGTAAAAAAAATTGTACTAACCTTCGTCAATTAATGGTGAGAAAAACGTTGTCCCCTACGAATGTCTACCAAATGAAACTAATTCTCTATCTTGGTTCAATTAATGCAGACACGCACAGGTTCACTCCCACATGCAAAGGACAACATGCATGCATGAGTTTGTACAGTAGACAAGGTTTAGCTCGTCTCTTCCCTTAGAGTAACAGCAGATGAACCACACACCGGAAACTCACGTTCCTGGTATGTCCTGAACACGTACAGCACCACCGCTGCCATTGTTCATTCGAGAATAACGCAACATGCCACTCACACACAACAGTTGTAATACACTCTACTGAATATCAACTAAACAATCTAACAGGAATATTTCTTTTTACTAATGAATTATTGACCAGTAATAATAATAAAAATGTATACAAGACAATGATTCATAACTTTCAGACATTACAGGGTGACCATCGAACATGTCCAAGGGTTTGCTGGCTACATACATCCACGCTCCACTGTATATTTCATCAAAATCCGTTCCAACTTGTCAACAGCTACTTTTATTTGTACTGGAGCTGTTGGGTGTAGCACTGCATACTTTACACAACATCCGGCTCAGCCCTGTGTTACAATATTCATAATGGTGTACCGTACTAGTAGTCTGCACTGTAAAAAACTAATCCGTTAAAAGTACTGTACAGGGATGAACATTTTAGACCAAATAACAACGAAAAACACGAAACGGTTTTCACCAGAAAGGAGCTAAATTAACTATTTGTCGAGCTCAGACGACCGAACATTATTGAAACTGCCTTGCAACTTCCATTACGTTCCAGGATTTTCAATTTATTGCAATTCCTTTTTTTTTTTTTCATAATAAATTTTCCCCCTTCCCCCAAAATGAACAAATTTTCATTTTATAAACCGTATTTTAATAGCACATCCACGGCCGTAACTATAGATTAAAGTCTCGTGAAAATGTAAATTATGACATTACCCCCCCCCCCCTTTTATTTTTTATTTTTTTTTTTACGAAATTATGACGCATCATTCTGTACTGTGCAAATTAATATTTATGGGCCGGGCGATGGAGGAGAGGCTGGTCACAAAGAGCCAATGTCTTCATAACATACACACACCCACACTGCCGGAATTTCCCGTTAGTAATTCCAGCAGTCGTACAGTACAGTACTGTACACAACTCTCGCTGCCTCGGTAAGGTCTCGGACAGTTGTTTTCCGACACTTTACAAAAATGGCTTATACTTTACACTGCTATAATTTCAACTTCCTATAATTTGTATAATTTATCATAGGTGTCGATTAGTAGTATTGTACTCTTCATTACTGTTATATACTTCAGTTAGAATAGCACCTTGCGAAGACCTAAGTAAGGATACTCTCTCAATGAAATAACTTAAACATTTCAAGCCAGTTTTCAGTTTATATCAACACGAAACTGATTAGCCTCACTTTATAAAACGTACCCTAACTTCACTTAATATAATAATAACGAACATTTTTATTTATCTACAACGAAAAACTATTAAATTTCCTTTCACAATCATTTGAAAAAGTACCTTAGTAACTCCTTCATAAAGTTCCCCCGTGAGAGCTCCTGTGCACATTCCTTCATCGATACCAAACTACTTTCCACAATGAGGTTACTCGCTACGGTAAACAAGCGTTTGTTGTCAGTTTTGATGGAACGTCTTTAGCCAGGTACAAATTTAATCCCTACCACAGCTCACCCCCCTTTACTTTTACAGCTGACGGCTAGACATGAATACTGGAAGAAGCGGGAAGGTCCTCCCCCCAGGAGTAGTACGGTGCAATACAGGGGAACAAAAAAGCGATACAGTAAAGCTTCACACTAAAGGTTAAACAACAGCTTCACAATAAAGATTAAACAACAGCTTCACAATAAAGATTAAACAACAGCTTCACAATAAAGGTTAAACAACAGCTTCACACTAAAGGTTAAACAACAGCTTCACACTAAAGATTAAACAACAGCTTCACAATAAAGATAAAACAACAGCTTCACACTAAAGATTAAACAACAGCTTCACACTAAAGATTAAACAACAGCTTCACACTAAAGATTAAACAACAGCTTCACACTAAAGATTAAACAACAGCTTCACAATAAAGATTAAACAACAGCTTCACAATAAAGATTAAACAACAGCTTCACAATAAAGATTAAACAACAGCTTCACAATAAAGATTAAACAACAGCTTCACAATAAAGATTAAACAACAGCTTCACACTAAAGATTAAACAACAGCTTCACAATAAAGATTAAACAACAGCTTCACACTAAAGATTAAACAACAGCTTCACACTAAAGATTAAACAACAGCTTCACACTAAAGATTAAACAACAGCTTCACAATAAAGATTAAACAACAGCTTCACAATAAAGATTAAACAACAGCTTCACAATAAAGATTAAACAACAGCTTCACAATAAAGATTAAACAACAGCTTCACAATAAAGATTAAACAACAGCTCGACACACAGGTTAGACTCTAGCTTGACACTACCATCCCCTGCCTTAATTAATAGCATGATAACCTATTCTGATAAACCTAACCTGAAAACGATGAAACAGGAATTACAACATCCAAAAATAAATACGATGGGGAAATGTAATCCGGATATATAACAATAAAGGTAAATATCGCTCACTTTATATTCAATCCAAATATTGAGATATAAATCCTACAAAACACATTACAATATCCAGAGGGATTTTTTTTTCTCTTGGGAAAATAAAATCGCAAAACACGTCTAAAATTATGTTTAAAAAAATGCCATTTAATGCAGCGTCAGTTACCCCATGAATTAGTGCCAGGGAAAAGGCTTGATTTAGTAATAAACTTGAATAATATACAAGCCCCAGCTGAAACCAGGCAGGCGCTCATATACTACTCGTAACTACACAGGCAGGTGACAGCCCAACCTCCCTCGGTTATATCCAACAACCGGTGCAGGTGGGCTCCAGTCAACACCAGTTAGGCTACATAGAAACCAGTCAAACCACACACAACACCATCCAGACTACACAAACGACACCACCAAGACTACCTACACACACACACAACACAACACCATCCAGACTACACAAACGACACCACCAAGACTACCTACACACACACACACATCATCCAGACTAACTACCTACCTACACACACACCACCACACTATACACACACCACACTATACACACACCATCTAGACTACACACACACACACACCACCATCCACACAACACCAGTGGGATCTAAATGCAACACCAGCGAGCAAACATGACCGTCAAGACTCACTGCGGCTGGCCCAACATTTTATGCCTCGCTGTCTGTAAATAGCTCCAGCGTGACCTTGGCCAAACATTACCAGGATGAAGCTACACACACACACCTTCTCCCTGTATGAAGGTGACGTACTAGGTGGAGGTCATCGTCGCCTGGTGTATGGAGGTGACGTACTAGTTGGAGGTCATCGTCGCCTAGTGTATGGAGGTGAGGTACTAGGTGGAGGTCATCGTCGCCTAGTGTATGGAGGTGACGTACTAGTTGGAGGTCATCGTCGCCTAGTGTATGGTTGTGAGGTACTAGGTGGAGGTCATCGTCGCCTAGTGTATGGTTGTGAGGTACTAGGTGGAGGTCATCGTCGCCTAGTGTATGGAGGTGACGTACTAGGTGGAGGTCATCGTCGCCTAGTGTATGGAGGTGAGGTACTAGGTGGAGGTCATCGTCGCCTAGTGTATGGAGGTGAGGTACTAGGTGGAAGTCATCGTCGCCTAGTGTATGGTTGTGAGGTACTAGGTGGAAGTCATCGTCGCCTAGTGTATGGAGGTGACGTACTAGGTGGAGGTCATCGTCGCCTAGTAGCACAAGGGGTTAACGTACACCAACACATACAGCACTAATTAATGACCCTGCCAAGAACAGTACAGTAATTGAGGGGTTCACACACCCTATAAATCTGTACAGTACTAAAGAAGTAATGTCCTCTCTGGGTAATTTATATCTGTGGTTCATAATAAAACACTCGGTTGGAGGAAGTCGGGGAACAGTTAATAAATATCACATCTGTACCGGCACACTACAATGAGAATAAATCATCATCTCTTAACTACTGATCAATCGTTCATCTATGGTAATTATTGAGAAAGACAAAGTATAATGTTCTCAGGGTATTTCAATTGAGTAAAGAGAATCATTGTATCCGTAATGCTTCAGAGGTGTGATGAGAGAGAAGTAGAGGAGGCAGTGAAGCCAGCAGCAGGTCGAGCAATTAGGTGGGAGGTCCCTCGACACAACGGTGTAGAATTTTGCAGCAACAAGATAATTGGGGCGGTAATGGTAGACGGCTGGTAATGACGTAATTTATACCATCAGCTGGGCCAGGTCTCCAGGGGGCCACTCGCCCACCTTACACTTAACACTACACGTAATGGATTGTCAACTTCTCGCACCTCCTATAATTTAACTTTCTATGCACTGGATGAGCATTAAGTCGGCTTTATCAGGGTATTGTACACTCGATACGAGCTTTTAAAAAATAGCAAAGCTTCGAATACTGCTTTGGAATTTAAAAATATCAAATTAAACAATAACCTAAACTAATTCTTGAATCAAAATATTCTACTCTACATATCAACCTATTTCACTATGGATATGGTATAAGAATCCATTTCATAAGTCTAGAATCTTTCTAGCATGTTCAAGAGACAAATTCTTAGAGAAAACTTGTATAAGTGAATCTCATCTAAGTGTTTTACATTAAACTGTTAATTTAGTCTGTGGATTTATAATGCAGCAACATACAGGACTATGGTTGGAGTGGAGACCCCTAAATATTTGAATCTAATATACTATAGGACTAGGCGTGTGTGTGTGTCTGTTCTGGGCAGCGGAAACGGCACAACCTTTTTTCATCAAACTTGGTGGAAAAATCGCAAAAAAATTCGTAGAGTGGAACAAAACTGGTTCCATGTCGATGGTTTCTTTAGGAAGGCAGTAGTTAACAATTTTATTTACGATGGAAAACGATGCAAGTCTACGGACTTGGCGCACCCTAATTAACCATGCAAGTCTACGGACTTGGCACACCCTCATTCGCTGTACTGCATGCTGTCACGAGGGTTCAAACTCTCACACGGGCACGAACGTGTCCGCGATCACTGGTATGGATCTATAATACTGTAGATCCCCCCTCCCCCCGGGAAAATGAACAGAATCCACCAGTCCACGACAAAGTTCATGTTTCTGTCACAAACAAATAACATTTCAATCTACTTATCCAGGAATCAGGTCTTCCATGAGAATATTCTTAACGACGGACTTAGAAGAGCAAGTCCTTCCACTACCCCAGCATTAATACGTAGTGTAGTGGCGTGGCTACCAAACTTCAAGTGCCACCGGTGATCAAGCTGCAGCATGGTCACCAAACTGTACAGTTGAGGTAAGTGGGAGACCGTGCCGGCCAGTCCCAATGAGCCGCCAAGGTCTATGGGATCAACATTCACTTTTCACATTAATAATTAAAAACTTGGTGGGCTCATCATCAGCGAGCAACACAATAAACCTGTTTACAATCTGAAGTAGTAACATCAAGAGAGCCACATAGTGATAAGTACAGGCTATGAGTACCTCACTTAACCACTACCTGTACCTCCTCCTGGGAGAGATCCGCACCACTCATGGATATTAAATACTGTACACAGAAAATCTTGGAGGCAAATTACAACTTTTTTTTTTATTTGTAAAAAAATATCTGCACCTAACTCGCAGCTTTGTCATCAACATACATGTACTGTACTGTTGTGAAGTACGGAACAGTACACACAACACATTTACCACGACTATATTTGCTTTTCACCAAATAGATTTTCAGAGGGTGCCAATGATTGAATAATGCTGGGAAATGATCTCCTGTACAGTGAAGGATACCCATCACGTTACATTTTTGATGGTACGAGAAACAAGTCATCTTGACCATACAACTCAACACCACCACAACATACTCTTCCCCACAGATATTTACGGTAAGAAAGAACAGCTAAACTTTTGTAAACCAGATCAAGAACATTACGTCTTTCTGACCACATCACGAGCAGCAGTGTTTTCCATCACAAAAGGAAATACAACAATTCTTGAGCAGATAAAAAAAAATACCAGGTGGGACACGCCTCAAGTAACACGTCCCAGCAACAAAGTGGACAGTTCTTTACGGGTATTGCCCATCAACTACCAGAAAGAGGACGTCAACATAGCCGGTACAACCTCTTAGCCTGCGGGTCCGTCGCCACAGTTGCCACCACTTTGTCGTGCTCCCACTCTGGAGGCTTTCATGGCTAATTCACTGGCTTGTCCACCCAATTCAACCCTAGCTATTATTCTCTCTTTATAGGCCAACTCAAAGCGATACAATGCAAGGTAATGGGACGACTGGCACAGGCTAAACCATGAAGGTCAAGTGTCCTCCTCCAACCGTCTCGTCGAGGTATATTACCGCCACATAACACACCTAGTAACGTAGGACTGCCTCGCGACCGTCGATTAAACTCAAAATTTCGACCTTTAAGAGAAAAATAAAACCGAAGATATTTACAACTGTTTATCCGTGTTCTTTAATTTAATAGACTTGAGTGTTGAGGATTTCAAGAGTAGTGCAGTTCACTTTCTAAGATAAAATGTAGTTTAGTCTAGGTAGATGAGCCGCAGACTTGGAAGTGTTCCCCTGGGCTCCTTTAACCGACAAATGAAGCTTACATCAAGTACATTAACACCTTAGTACGATTACGTTTACCTTAACATGCATAGATAATTTTCATAGGTGTCATTATTTGTAGTTAGGTTAATGTACTGTGTGTTTCAGGGTGTTGCTTCACTTACCTGGTCAGCCAATCATTTTCTTCCTGAAGGAATAAAGGTTTACATACAAAAGCACAGAATCTTTCTCCTGGATCTTGGTTCACATCAATACCACGAGGGGTAGTGTGTGGCCCCTACTGGCGTTAGCTCTCTATGGAAAAAAAAGGACATGTGGAAATAATTCTCCCGGTTGACAGGATCTGCTGGTCAAGTCTACAAGTTGACCAAAACCCGAGCACTTGTAAGCATTGTGTTAGCTGTCTCCTGTGTTCCCACCATGAGGTCTGCCATTACTAAGCTCGGTAAAGTTTATTATTGATAAGGTTATGTTTGGACATCAAGTGTGAAGGGAGAACAGTTCGGAGGGATAGTAGTGGACGTTATGTAGGTGGAAAGGACCAATCAGTGGGCGTCATGGTGAGGACGGACCAATCAGGAGACGTCATGGCGGGCATGAAGCAATCAGCACACGCCACGTCAGCATACGCAAGGATTCTGCCAAATTGGAGACAGAGCACACCGGGATCCAACAAGACGGTGTTAGTACAGTACATGAACCCCAGATACTCACTCGCTAACACTCTGAGTCCTCCCCGACTAACACTGCTTCCTGTGGCTGCTGAACCGATAACACGAGACTCCTGGTGATGTGTTCTGCGGTTGTGATGGTGATGTCACGGTCGCCGTCCTCACGATCTACGGGGAGAGAACACAACATTAGCCATACACGTAGTACCTGAACACACTAGTCAGGGGTCAAACACGATCAGAGGTAAACAGGTATTCACTGGCCAGTTTTAAACATGAAATCAATTACTACCCTTGTGTCAAACAAGGGTGGACTCGCTGGTCGGTTACCACATCTACTACTGTACAT
This sequence comes from Homarus gammarus, assembly GCA_958450375.1. NCBI lineage: Eukaryota > Metazoa > Arthropoda > Malacostraca > Decapoda > Nephropidae > Homarus > Homarus gammarus. Next base: position 304,579 of record CAUDMG010000150.1, read on the forward strand.
TATGTTCCAAACGTCTAAACCCAACATCTCAAGGTCCTATGTACACAAGTTTAAGGAAATTGTTAATTATAACATTGGTGAGGTTCACTTGGCTGACCTGCAGGAAGGTAGCAGCTAAAGATGAAACTCCCACAAAGCAACAAACACTAAATTCACACTAAATACCAACGAGACAATATAATTGAAACTGAGCCAAGAGGTTAATATGTTTTAGGGTCATAATAAATCGTAGTGAGGCTGGCCTCCCACCCTGCCAGCAAAATTCAGTTGTTTTTATCAGATTGATACAAACATCTTCAACACGAAGTGTAGTTTGTCCCACAACACAGCTGCTTTAACGAGCACCGCAAAGTACTAAGAGATAAAATACACTTTGCGTTATCTATTCATAGACCACGGACACTCATGCTTCTTCCAAATGTACGTACTTTTGGCAACGGACCGTGACAACACTTAACGTGGTCTTGGCAACGCCTCAGGCAAATTTATGGCTGACGTTGACAACCACTGGAGCCATCAACCACGTGGTCTTGGCAACGTCTATAACAAACATGTGGGAGACGTTGACAATCACATGGTCTTGGCAACGCCTGAAGCAAACATGTGGGAGGGGAAGGAGACACAAGAGCCACCGAACACGTGGCCCTGGCAACAGTTGCCACATCCATCCTCAAAATCCAACAATATTCGAGCTGACCATCTTTCTTGTGGCATCTAGACGTATCAAGGTCCCTAAAATATGGGCCTTAGCTCCCGCCACGACACGTTAGTGTACACCACCGCTAGCAGCAGACGCACCAGTAGTAGTAGAACTAACAGTACGGGCGGTTGGCCTCAGAAGATGGCAGGCTACACACACAGCCCTCACAGCTTCCACGCACTGATGTCACATCACTTCTGAGATTATCTGCAAATCCCGCACCTAATGAATGACGTCACCCTCACATCACAAACTCCGTCACTGATGTCACAATTGCAGCACTGATATTACCCATAGACTGATGTCACTGCCTCTATATCACAACCAAGACCTCCCAGATATTGATGTCACCGCCTGTACATCACAACCAAGATCAACCAGAGATTGATGTCACCGCCTGTACATCACAACCTAGACCACCCAGAGATTGATGTCACTGCCTGTACATCACAACCAATCAGACTACCCCCACCCCATATTGCTATAACCACCATATCACAACCTCTCACAATGATGTCACCACTTCACAAAATTGACGTCACCATCACACTACAACCAAACCATAATACACCTTCTGGATTAAACATGACCGACATAAATCATAACCTTGTTGCACACTTCCCAGTCGTGTCTCACTAATACACCTCCTTGACGGTCACTCATCAAAGACACTAATACCTCTCATCTTTCCCTTCTAGTGTATACGTTCATCTGTGGCTAACAAGACCAAAGTTGATCTGGTTAACTCGTTTAAGTACAGAAAATCTTCCTTCGGCAACATTTAATACTGGCGTCTGGTGCCGATACTCGTACAGTCGTGCTGGAATACCTCATTATGACTAGTGGCCTCGTGCACCTCAGTAGTGTTACCTGTTCATCACGAGGTTCGTAATTCTTAGATTGTTAACTTGCCATCATTAAAAAGAGTTCGTGGCTCTAGGATAACAACTTCAGAGCATATAAGGAGTGTGTATCTACTTCCTACTACTACAGGGTCTTCGACTTGATCTTCAAACTCCACATAATGACTGACACTCAGGGCAGTGTGTACTGTACTGCTAAACTGTCATCACCCAACAAAAGTATGAAAACTAACATTCTATCTTCCCAGTTGACTCGCGCCCATCAAAGAAAACGACAGCAGACGAGGGAAAGACTTCAAATAAAAAGACGGCAGACGAGGAGCAATTTTAGATATTACCGTGGGTGCCAATCACCTCCCGTCCCGTCCTGTCCGTACGATTATATATATATATATATATATATATATATATATATATATATATATATATAAATATATATATATATTTGGCAAGACGGAAGTAGGTGAGGATGCACATGTATAAATCAATATACGCCCTGGGGGCACGCCACTAAAATCCATACATAAGACGAGAAAACAAGACTCAAGACACTGCCAAGGCCAAGAACTGTCTTCCAAAAGAAATTCCCCTTGTCGCTTCCAGGTTTAATATGAAATTGATGTTAGGGTTTAAGGTTGCGTGCAGTATGACAGTGGCCACGCTGCGGCCAGCCTGGGGCGGCACACGTGACGCGCTGGTCGTCATGGTAACAACGTGACGCCACTACACTACACAAAACTTTACCATTTTCTACACCTGCTCACCTCACACACACATACAAAACACAAACATAACAGTAATAAGCATCACCCAAATATATGTTAGTTAATGTAAATCTTAAAACAGGTTGGTAAATAATAGTCCAAAAATAAATAAATCAAATGAGCTGGTGCATCTGGCAGCAGGGGTCTTTCACACCACAATCGACAGTGACACCGGTGAGTGACCTTTACGAACACGACACCCGCTCAGTGTACACACCACCTGCCACATATTAAAACAATACCGCCTCTACGGTTTCAAATGAATAGGAAACGCTTCTATAGTTGATACCGGAACAAGGAGAGGACGTCGACTGAGTGTCCCGGCGCTACACACCCTTACTAAATTCATTTAAATAATTAGTTCACATACAGAAACATAGACTTAGGCACACGTATAGTAGAGAGAGCACCGGACCTACCCACGTGCTAACAGTATCATGTTATACATCACTTCACTACGGGGCGGTCGCTAACGATTTTATTCAGCACATACAGCCCCCCCCCCCCCCTATACACAAGGGGTTAGTAAACGATCTCCACGAGTGAACCATCTCCCACGAGAGAGAGAGAGAGAGAGAGAGAGAGAGAGAGAGAGAGAGAGAGAGAGAGAGAGAGAGAGAGAGAGAGAGAGAGAGAGAGAGAGAGAGAGAGAGAGAGAGAGAGAGAGCCTCCCTTCACAAAAGGTTAACCTAGAGACAATAGGAACACAAAAGTATGATAGATCACTGGAATAATAGTGATACCCGCCGTCGTCATCCCCAGCAGGAGACGACAATTAATGCCCCCATCCACACACACACACACACCTTACATACACAGAAACACGTACCTTACATACACAGAAACACACACCTTACATACACAGAAACACACACCTTACATACACAAACACACACATACACCTTACATACACAGAAACACACACATACACCTTACATACACACAAACACACACCTTACATACACAGACACACTCATTATACGCAAATACCCCCCCCCCACCCTACATATACATAAAACACGCACATACACTACACACAAGTTACATACACCCTACAAACACACACACACATTCTACATACACAGAAACAGATACACAAACATACACACCCTTTAGACACAGAAATACACACATACACCCTACAAACACACACACACACGTACATTCTACATACACAGAAACACAGACATACACACCCTTTATACACACACACACACGTACATTCTACATACACAGAAACACAGATACACAAACATACACACCCTTTAGACACAGAAATACACACACACACACACACACACACGCTACATCATCACTTCTAAACACTCATCGCTGGATATGGCGTTACAAATACATAAAGTAGTTTAGTTAGGTCAGGTTAGGTTAAGCTTCTCTAAACAAACTACAAAAAATGGCAGAATAAACTAGATTTGTAAACAGTAATAAGAACCCGTGGGGCTGAGGCGGACCACGTGAAGATTGCTGTCTCGGTAGTGTTGTCAATTTCGTCCGTTGTCATATTATCCAGCCCTTTTTTTTTTTTTTTTTTTTTTTTTTTTTTTGGTGTGTACATCCTAATAGCTTCAGAAGAATGGCGGCTTCCTGACCATAACTACGCACAATGGGAGGCTCAGAAGTATAATGACTTCCTTGGTACATGTGCCTTTACGAGGTTACATTAAGCAATGTCCGACTACAAACACTAATATAATCTGAAGTGTTAAACAGGAATCTGCAACATGAAAGGCTATAAAAGTTACGTTAATAATTTTATAAACTAGAAGCGGTTGTTAAAAATGTTATAAACTCGAGTTACGTTTAAAATACCAATAACGAGAAAAAGTTAAGTTAAAATTTGTATGAACTAGAATAGAAATCATAAAAATAAAAGCAGTATCACCAAAAACATTAAAATGTGACTCGTGTTCCAAATTTTCGACGAAACGTAACATAACATAATTGGTGAGTGAACAAGAGAACCGAATCAGGATAACAGTACGATAGAACAATAAATGACGTATAACTTCTTCAGGATACAGTACGTGCACAACGAAACGCGTGCGTGTGCGTGCGTGCGTGCGTGCGTGAGTGTTCTACATTTACCTGAACACTTCGCCATCTATCAACTGAGATAAATGCTAAATAATACAGAGTTGTTTTTCAATCATAATTTCCATGTAAAACTTTCTTCTCCACTAAGGGAGAGGGAGGAGGGAGGAAGGGGAATCTCGCCTCCAAGTCTCCAGTAATATATTCCTTGATCTTAACAACACAAGTCACTGCCTCAACTCCTCTCGCCTACCATCTGACTTTCACACTCCCCTACATCTTCCATCCCTTCTCCTTCCTCTCTCCCTCCTTCTTCCGTCCCCTCTCTCCTGCATTTTCCATTCTTCCTCTATCTCCTCTCCTTAATCCCACCCACCCCCCCCCCGTCTGCCTCCTCCTTGCCTCCCCCTTTCCTTCCTTCCACCTCCCATTGTATTATCATATATCCTCGCCAGCCTATCACCCCCCCCCCCAAGCCGACACTCTTCCTATTATGAGAATCTGTGTGCATAACTGATCGAGCTCCCCCAACGTGGAGATTTGCATTCGTTCCTTTGGTCTTCATCTCGGGTTATTCCCTTCAAAAACAACCTTGTGAGAGGGATCGACTTCTCGGGTATATACAGTAAGGTGCTCGAAGCCACGTCTCCATAATCGTCACCAAGATGCTTCCTGATAAACGGCCCAGACAAAAGGCGTAGCTATAACCACCTGAGTCTAATGCGGTACAATAACAGTCTTATTTAAATTCAGGAATGGCTTTACTATCCACACTACGAATTAATGGTGAAATCAACAGTGTATCCTCCTCTGCAGATGGTACCTCATGGCCATCGGGTTGCTTTGTGTACCTACTTATAAACTTTGTTTTTTTTTTAGACCCAAAAAGAAAACTTACAAGGATGTAATAAAAGACAGAGACAGACTGACGTATGAAGATGCTAAACTCATTTCTCCATACACCCGCCAAAATTCATGGAGCGAGCAATAACTAGATATAAAGACCCGGCTAGCCAACACACTGCATTATTTTGGCCATACATGAGTGGTCGTAATGGTCAAGCACGCCACTCTTACCATGGCCGCTCCTCCTTAATGTTAACTGTTACAGGCACTACCAAGCGGGAGAAAACACGGTCTGCTCTCCCGACCACCAACTTGGGCTCCGCTTTTTTCCAGCTGAGAGACTTGTGTTGCGTCTGTGTATCATTAAGTAGGATCAGGACGGCGCCACGTCCCCCTTCAAGCGGCACCGCACTGTCGCTCCCGTTAGACGGACTGGCAACACTCAGACAGTCACTGCACCAGTCCTAAGCACCAGGCTCGTGATGGCCAAGTCTTTTAAAACCAAGATGGTGATAACACGCCATTTCATCTTCCATCCGCTCATTCAATCTCTCCCACTTTCTTAATATGACGTTCATTGCAAATGGCTCACACACACACACACACACACACACAAATTATGCCGGCGTCGACTGATCCAAAACTCTTTTCTCTAGACACGCGAGTACCGCAAAAGATATTCCCCTTAAGCCACGCCTGAAATGGAACTAAAGGGGAGCGGTCCTTACTTCTCAACTATGTAAACTTCTTATATAAAATCAAGACGTCCAATCAACAAGTACGCTTCAATGTTCTGTGAATAAATAAATTAAAAGGTGAACCAAGAAACAAAACATTTGTATTAGAACGATTTTATTTCCCCTTGTCGAGCGGATTTGTGTTCCGTCCGCCACAACACCTGTATAATGCGAGGAGCTACGATACCTAATACTGTACGAGTACTCCTCTGGCATACTGTACACACCATCACGTCAAGATTCGGAGGAATTCGTGTCTGCCCGACATGAATAACTAATAAAAACTGACAATTTTATCCTCCGTTTAAAAATATTTCCTACAAGAACCTCATCAGCGTGTAATCACTCGCATGCTCTTCAGTCCACTGTATTGACGGCATAAGTTAACAGAGTCCGATGTGATCAATAACGGTTCAGAATAAAACTTTTTTTCTCAAATATCGAAGGCAAATATGAAGGTTGATCCACCACGCACCCACGCGATCGTTTAATCAATGGTGGAAACGCTGAGTTTCTGGGATCAGGAGGAAGCGGTGGCCGGCGTCACCACACCACCCGCCGGCTGAGGCTGAAAAATAGTAACATAAGCCTCTCAACTCTGCCAGGGAGCCCTTGAACCTTAAACCTTCCCATTCCAACAGGTTTATCTGCCTTGCCTCCAGTACAACAACGTAGAGATCAGTTTATGAGAATATTTCACGATAAATATTACAGTACAGGTCCGTCACTAAAGCCGCACATCTACATAATGTATATAAATAGACAACCTTTCAACCCGGAAATCTCTCCACAAGTGCCAGTCTATTAGGAGAATAAACTATACCATTAATGTCTGGTAAAATCACACTAACACACTACTCAGTTCCCTGCATCACGTCTCCTCCTCACAGTGGAATATTCTTCATCGCGTCTATCAGGAGCCCCAAAATGATACCTTTCCAATATCCGGAGTCAATTCATTTCCACCATTCCATTCTAGGGATTAAATTGATACTCTTTGTCATCAGGAAATTTGTCACATATTGAAATCCAGTCATTTCTGTCCCGAGATTTCAAGGTGGAAAGTAGTTTAAGTTTTCGAGACGCAAAGGTGGAGAAGTGAGGGTTAATGTTAAGAGACGGACTAACACAGCAAGTCAAAGTGTTTACTTATCCGTGCACGAGTACACAGGCCTTTGATATGGGTGTATTATAAATGGTTGAGCGTTAAGTGGGCGAGAAAGCGTAATGCGGAATACATGAAGTAATGCTCAGCTTTGTGTGGGCCATGTGTCCATTTGTCTGAATATACGAGTCCATCTTTATGCACTGATTATTACAAGATGTTTATGTACGGGGTAAGGTGACAATTTACACACCCTCGAGCGCGTGCAAAAGGAGTCAGCCTCGTCCTTTCATCCTAAAGCGGCAGGGAAGACTACAGTTGCGCGTACAGCATAAAGGGAAAATACAATACAATATATTTTCAATCGTTTCATCATCTACTAAAACACATTATGATTCTATATGAACACGATGCCTTACCTCAATAACATCTCGTCTACCAAGATCGTGCAGGAACCAACGTAAGAATGAAAGCAGAAAATCACATCTGAATGCAACAACACTACACAGCCTCACCACTGTACTGAGAGTTTTGAAGTAGATGGTGAAACATTTTGAAGATTTATTGAAGTAATGTATATATTTTCCCTAAAGGTCGAGATTTTTGAGACACCCTGTATTGCAATTTATTTTTTCACTGGCCAGATACCACCCCCCCCCCCCCCCGCCCCCAAGGGAAAAGTTATAAAATAAAAGATTGAAAATGCAGACAGGCAAGTAATCTAAGGACGCTTATAAAATAGACGGGAAATTGCATCTACTCTACCGCTGGCTGGAACGTTTGGCGTACACTGCTAACAAATTGGGTTATGGTTGACGGAAGGACGGACGGAGGGGTGCAAATCAGTATGCCTCCCTGAGTTTGTGCTGGAGGCAGGAAAAAAAAAAGACGCGGCTTAGATGACACCTCGAAAACAAAGTAGTGAGGAGGAGAGTGGGGGAAGGAGTCGGGGAAAGGATGGGGACGAGGAAAGGAAAGGGGAGTGTGGGATGGAAGGAAGAGATGGGATGACAGAATGGGAGAAGAGATGGAAGTGGGGATGGAGAAGGGATGGCAGGAAGGGCAGGAGGTCGACAAGCTGTAAATATGATCATGTGCACTAAGAACTTTACATGTACAGGATTACGTGTTATTATTCCCCCTTTTGCACGAGTTAGTAATGTTACCCATTACGTGGAGACGCGTGTACTGTACCGTTCTTATATACTCCAGCACGAAATGTTTAACTGTGGACTATGTGAGCGTTTACTTCTCGCTCTAATGGACGTGTTAATGACGAAGGCAGAATGTACTTGCATGTTTGTGCCAGAGTCTGCACATTGCACACACTACAATAAAAATCTTTTACTATAGCTCTGATTGTTCAACATATACGATCGATAGCAAGAGTTGAGCACCTGTATGTACGCCCAATACCAGTGAACAAAAACTCGTACATGTATCTTGAGCTGCATTTGTGTGCACGACTGTGAACGAGTGAGCACATACCTATACACTGATACACGAGTGAGCACATACCTATACACTGATACACGAGTGAGCACATACCTATACTGTACACTGATACACGAGTGAGCACATACCTATACACTGATACACGAGTGAGCACATACCTATACACTGATACACAAGAATAAACAAATACAGTTCCTGGATTATCGACAAGACCGTGACTAAGTATGAGGAGAAAATTGCATGTGTAGGGGTTTAAATTCTTTGTCAGAACATGAATGAATTAACGGAGGAAGTAGAAGTTATAGACTAGGGCAGCAGGGGGAGGAGAGCGGTTTATGGTGCACAGTATGGACACGAGGGAGGGTGTGAGGTAAGGGAGGAGGCCACGTTATTGAGTCTCGACATGGAATGGGTCGCTTGGTAGTAGAAGTAGAGATAAGGGAATTAACTACTGAAGAAGGCACCGTGTATAAGAGTTCACAATCTCGAATACGCGATACACCCCCCGAATGTCCTCCGCATAAATCCTAAATGTTCTCTTAAAAATGCCACACCCCAACACCCGGGTACTAAGGAAAGTATCAAATATTTCAGGGAATACAAATGGCTGCCAAATCGACAGTTTTAATCGGGTCTTGCTTCTCTCCTTCACCATCACACTCCAGCTCTCGAGGTCGAACATTATCCCTGATGAGTTTCAATATAACCTCTCTGGCCTTCCATGAGTTACGGGGAAGGAGTAGATATCGGCAGCCCACGCTATTTCGTATACCATAAATCAAAGACATTAGACATGGGGTACAATGAGAGTACCTACACGGGGGGGGGGGGGGGGGGGGGGGGGGGGTTGTGGAAAATGGTAATTAAACCCAAAATCGAGGTCTCTTAACAAGGATCCCCCACTGAACGGATCGGGGGGGGAGGGTGTTTCCTCAAAGGTTCCGGACTGCATTAAAAATTACAAGGCCGTTTACAAACACTCTTAGTGAGATTGTAATGCAAGCTGGAAGTCAACTGTTGAAACTGATTAGCTACGTTAAACAATATGACTATTTTGTACATAAATAAAAATACCACTAAAAATAATATTAATAATAATTAGTGCTAAAAATATTAATAATAAATTTATAATATCTGTAATACGATACTAAAATAATAATAGTAAATAATGATAACAGCAACAGTAATAAATCGCGACCAGAAGAGCTCTTAAAAGTGTATATTTAACCAGGTATTGGAGCGAGGCAGTATGGAACACACAATAGGCACCTGGACAATGGCTTCTTCCAAGTGCCGAAGCACGAACTCTCACAACGCTGAATAATACGACGTCATTATACATACACGAGACCGTCCAAGACAATATAGCTGCCACCGTCACCTCAGCGGGGATAGTGCGAGTTCTGGCAAACTGTTAACACGTTAAATGTCCCACCAGACTGTTAACGTTTTAGGCCACAGTTAACACTTTGTATATTCAGGGCAAACAGTTAACACTTTAAATGTACCACCAGAGTCCAGCCTGTGAACATTTTTGGTCACAGTTGACACTTTGTATATCCCAGCAGACTGTTAACACTTTAAATGTACCACCAGACTGTTGACACTTTAGTTCACAGTTAACACTTTGTATACTCCGGCAAACAGTTAACACTTAATATGATTCCTGGCTCACAGTTAACACTTTAAATAACAGTCCCAGCTCACAGTTATCACTACACGGCCGCCATCATCCTAACTACTTGTATACAGTTTTGATCAACTAAAATGGCACATAATTATGATACGGATGTTAAAACCCAACCATGGTAAAATGACTATCATTAACGAGTCACGGAGTTACCTTAAATACATACACCAGAGGAGGAGGGGAAAGGGAGAGGAGAGAGGGGGGAGAGGAGAGAGGGGGGAGAGGGGAGAGGAGGCAGAGGAAAGAGGAGAGGGAGGAGAGGAAAGAGGGGAGAGGGAAAAGGAGAGGGAGGGTCATAATCTTTAGGTGATCCGAACAAAGCTTTACAACGTTATTACCACGTCATAGGCTATACAGTACACGTTTTAGTACCTGGGGAGTTGATGTCCTGTTCTGGTGGTTGACGTATGTATACCTGCGAGTCTTCATTAATAACTACATACAATACTTCCACATTTTACACCTTCACCACCTCACCCCCTCTTCCTGTCCCAGCAACTCGTCTAATTTTATCGTTATTTTCTATTCATTCTCAGTTTTATATACACACACAAATCCCTTTTGATCTGAACTCCCTCGTTGCCCATCACCCCATCCCATTCCCCTCCTCATCGGCCACTAACTCACATGGGCTGCTCTTACGTCCTCTTTCCCCCACACTCATAAACATGCACACGGGCAACAACTACCTGTACACGGAGACAATGAAAACTACCCAGAAGATCCGAGGTCACACAGCAGTAACACCTACAGCGGAGAATTTGACCTTTTCCTGCAGATATACAAAAAAAAAAAAAAAAAAAAAAAAAAAAAAAACTAGAGAAGACGAATTTGAAACATGAAGGCAGTTAGGTTATCACTTAGTAATAAACGCATGGAGTTATTATAGTACAAATGTAATGTAAAAGAAGGGGTATCACTTAAATGTTCACATGAAGATTAGCCACCCTAAAGGTAACCTAACCTATTCACCCCTAGGTGGCATAGCGTTAGAGTGGTTTAATCTTCTGGTGAAATAAGCTGTAGATGAAGAAGGATGGGTAGGGGGGAGTATCTTCGGGTGGTCAATAAAAACACTACAAAGATGTACTAGAAACAATACTATTAGAATATCACGCAACAGTATATATCACGCAACAGTATATATCACGCAACAGTAACAAGTCGCATTACCACGTAACAGTAACAAATAACAGTAATGCTCAACAAACGGACTGTGAGGACGCTTAGGAAACAAATATTACGAGAACATCTTATCACTTACAAGAGAGTAATGAGACCAGAGGAACCCTAGCTCAAGCGACAATACAAGTTTTGAGCTCATTACATGGCATACAAAGCCACTTAGCGCAACAAGTGGCAAAGTTGGCGGGTGCCAAGGGGCAGTAGCTTTCCCTCCCAGATGCCACCTGTCACGCTTAAAGCCTCTTACCCTTTACCACTACGGCATTAAAGTCGATTAATTTGTAGTAATTAAATAAATAGAGCAAAGATGAGTTTCTTAATAACACTGGGGGAAGGATTTATATCACACCACCACCGCCAACACTGCCTCGGTGATGGCCAGCTGAATTTTGTTAATAGATTCCGCATGTTAACTCTCGTAAAGGTAAAGTTATAGCTGTAATATACCAGACAATACACTCACACTGGGGGTTAATGTGGACATCCGGCGAGGGTCCTGCGGCTCAAATGTTTAATGTATTAATACGAGGCTTTGGGTGCAGAGTTCATACAAATAAGAGTATAAGTGATGTTATTAAAGATGTTGGCTTATTATTGGTAGTGACTTAAATAAATTTATTCATTTCCTCAGTTGAAGATTTGGTGGATCAACTGAAGCGTAACCCTAAAATTTATTTCACCTTTATGATTAATCAACCTAACCTTAACTAAAAATACCTAACATAACCTTAACTAACCTAACCACCTAATATAACCTAACCTACAGTATATCTAAACGACCAGGTAGCATTAGGATGTTTAATCATCAGGTGAAATAAGCTAGAGGAGCCAATCTTCAGGTGATCCAACTTGACTATGGATCTCGACTACTGAAAAAAAAATCCACCTCGTCTTGACTATCGTGGTAGATTGGTAAGACTCTCGGTGATATCCATGCAACACTGGAGACCCCTAGCTGAGGGCGTCGCGTCGTGCCAGCTACACAGCCCAATTCCACAACTGTCATTCACATACACAAATTAGGCATCAAAACACAAACTAGAGCGTTTAACTCACGAGAGCCAGTGTGTGTATGTGTGTGTGTAATGGAAGTTTCGGTTGGGTAGGTAAGGTTAGCGTAAGGGTGGTTAATCTTCAGGTTATGTAACAAACTTCCAAATATTCGACACATAAATAACTTGCATCACCCATGTTACACAACCAGACTGTCCCTATGAAAGATTCAACCTCTTAAGTCCATCAGATACCACGAGTCTCTCTGAATATTTTTTAACATAATAATAATCTAATCAGTTCCTTAGCAGCAAAATAATAACCTCAATATTAGACCAACAACAACACAGCCCTAAACACTCCTCAGACTTGTCGTATGTTTGAAAACGAGTTAATTCCTCATGTGCATTTGTTACAATCCAACACAGGTGTGGCCATAACACAACTCAAGCTTGTCGTGGCCAGGCAGGTTAATGGCTGGCCCAGAATACACACATACATACAATACTGTAGCTTGACCTGCCTTCATACAGTTGGTGTCCGTTTCATTCCTCCGCCGTAACCAAGGTCAGTTACTGTACACACCAATCATAACACAGATCGAGTCTAAACACACACCTACAACCCCTATAATTAATAAAGTTCCTGTGGCATAATTTCATCACTGTCTAAACATTTTGGCAAGATACCTACACATTTTATCCCAGTTCGAGTCAGTCTCAGGAGCTTCCACCGTGAGCTGCCGACATATTAAACACATTCACACTTAAATCGTGAGACGCGGCTGAGGATGAACGTCCATAATCCAGCTCCAGCTTAACTGAGTAGTTTGAGTGGCCAGGAGTGTAGGGCGGAGACACCACCCCGACGAGGCTCCTTCACCGTAGCTACCACCACCACCAACTCTAGGCTCCTTCACTATAGCTCACACCAAGGCGAGGCTCCTTCACTGTAGCTAACACCACCCAGACGAGGCTCCTTCACCGTAGCTCACATTACCCAGGCAAGGCTCCTTCACTGTAGCTACCACCACCAACCCCAGGCTCCTTCACTATAGCTCACACCAAGGCGAGGCTCCTTCACTGTAGCTAACACCACCCAGACGAGGCTCCTTCACTGTAGCTACCACCACCAACTCTAGGCTCCTTCACTATAGCTCACACCAAGGCGAGGCTCCTTCACTGTAGCTAACACCACCCAGACGAGGCTCCTTCACTGTAGCTACCACCACCAACCCCAGGCTCCTTCACTATAGCTCACACCAAGGCGAGGCTCCTTCACTGTAGCTCACACCACCCAGACGAGGCTCCTTCACCGTAGCTACCACCACCAACTCTAGGCTCCTTCACTGTAGCTAACACCAAGGCGAGGCTCCTTCACTGTAGCTCACACCACCCAGACGAGGCTCCTTCACCGTAGCTACCACCACCAACTCTAGGCTCCTTCACTGTAGCTAACACCAAGGCGAGGCTCCTTCACTGTAGCTAACACCACCCAGACGAGGCTCCTTCACCGTAGCTACCACCACCAACTCTAGGCTCCTTCACTATAGCTCACACCAAGGCGAGGCTCCTTCACTGTAGCTAACACCACCCAGACGAGGCTCCTTCACTGTAGCTACCACCACCAACTCTAGGCTCCTTCACTATAGCTCACACCAAGGCGAGGCTCCTTCACTGTAGCTAACACCACCCAGACGAGGCTCCTTCACTGTAGCTACCACCACCAGCCCCAGGCTCCTTCACCGTAGCTCACACCACCCAGACGAGGCTCCTTCACCGTAGCTACCACCACCAACTCTAGGCTCCTTCACTATAGCTCACACCAAGGCGAGGCTCCTTCACTGTAGCTAACACCAAGGCGAGGCTCCTTCACTAGCTCACACCAAGGCGAGGCTCCTTCACTGTAGCTCACACCACCCAGACGAGGCTCCTTCACCGTAGCTCACATCACCCAGACGAGGCTCCTTCACCGTAGCTCACATCACCCAGGCGAGGCTCCTTCACCGTAGCTACCACCACCAAGGCGAGGCTCCTTCACTGTAGCTACCACCACCAAGGCGAGGCTCCTTCACCGAAGCTCACATCACCCAGGCGAGACTCCTTCACCGTATCACCACCCAGACGAGGCTCCTACACGTCAAATCAAGGACAATAACCCGAGGTACAGTTCCCCCTACATTAGATTATAAACAATTTGGTCCACCCTACTGTATATTTCCCCGTCAAGACGCCTGTTAAGGTCGAAACATTCACAATCAATGGCCTGTTAATATAATTACAGTCTGTCCATGTGACACTTATATTAGTAACTCCAGAGTGTGTCATGTACTGAACACGTATACATCTACACCACATGGTAGCTTAGACTCGAAACACACTCCTATAACCCTCTACTTACTTACACACACACACACACACACCCCTTCTACTTACACACACACACACACCCCTCCTCCTACTTACACACACACACAGCCCCCCTTCTACTTACACACACAGCCCCCCTTCTACTTACACACACACACAGCCCCCCTTCTACTTACACACACACACAGCCCCCCTTCTACTTACACACACACACACACACTCTACTTACACACATGCCCCCCTGTACTTACACACTCCCACTTCAGTTGCACCTGTGAACGTAAGAGATGCCTGATCAATGCCAGGCTAAAGAATACTGTATTTAAGAATGAAAATCTGTAGTCAGTAACATGTGCACACGCACATGACTGCTTAATAATTACTTACTCCCAAGATTACAAGGGTTCATATGAAACTGCTAATGGGTAACAAGACTGTACTCGGTCTACTGCCACAAAGAAGATTAATCAACGGGGCGTAATTTATATACCAGCGTACAAACATGCAAGCGTTTATGTGCACGCGTGGTGTGCATCAACAGGAAATTAGCATGAGAGAGCCAGTAAGAAAATAAAGTACTCAACAGCATGAGTATGCATGTGCACAGTAAATGCAACCCAGTATTCTGGCGCGATTAAGTATACAGAAATATTCATAAGCCAGTATCTAGTTGCAAGTACGTGTCCGGATACAAGGATAAAGTGTAAATTAAAAATATGCGTGTAAAATCCGACACATAGGTAAATATTGACGCTAGTGCAAACCTGTCACTATCCCGCAGAGGACAATGTGGTGGTGAAATAGTGCCATGTGTTGTACTGTATAAAGAATTTCTTTTAAAAAACAAGCGAGAAAAAATTCAACATTTAAAGTGTAGTAGCAACAATATACTGCAACATGGTTTACAGTCGCTTTTACTTTACCGAAAAAGGTCAAGAAAAATCTTATTTGCTCCAAGAACTACTTTACCAAGTAAAATTATAAAACTACTGCATGAACCCTTAAATAAATAAATAAGTATATATATATATATATATATATATATATATATATATATATATATATAATATATATATATATATATATATATATATATAATTTTTTAGAAACAAATTTAACCCTTCAGTTAACCCTCTTCGCCTAAACTCATATATATCACCAATTTAACCTTAATGTAAATAGTCACCAACCCATTGTTTTGTACATTAGTTGCCACACACAGTCCTTCCAGTCTTCAGGGAATGGTGGCCCCAGGTGAGAAGAGTCCAGGGCTGTGTACTGTACACCCCAAACCCAACCCTTCCTACCCGCCAGCATGAGGCACGTCTTGTGTGGTGACAGTCAAGGAAGCCACTACTCTAAGACATTATTACCCTTTGTGCAACTCTACAATACACTTTGACGACAACGAGATTCACAGTAAACCGGACAATAGAATATGTGTGTTGAGAAGAACAATATCACCTAGGGTCTTTAACAGCAATATCTCCTACGGTCTTTAAACACCAATGTCCCCCTGGGTCTTTAACACCGATAACTCCTATTGCCTTTTAACACCGATAATTCCCAGGGCCTTTAAACACCGATAACTTCTAGGACCATTAACACCGATATCTCCTAGGGCCTTAACACCGATATCTCCTAAGGCCTTAACACCGATATCTCCTAGGGCCATTTAACGGCAATATCTCCTAGGGCCTTTTAACGACAGTATCTCCTAGGGTCCTTGAACACCAATATCCCCTAGAGCCTTTTAACACCAATATCTTCTACGGTCTTTAACACCACTATCTCCTAGGGCCTTTTTCACCAATATCTCCTAGGGCACTTTAACACCCAAATCTCCTAAGGTCTTAACACCATCTCCTAGGGACTTTTAAAATTATCTCCGAGGCCATTAACATTATCTCCTAGGGCCTCTTAACGCCAATATCTCCTTGGACAGACTGAACTTACACAGAAAAATAAATTACGAGTGAATTACATTAAACTACACATAAATATATAAAATAAACGTGAAATATCAGGCTTCATTACTCAAGAAATATGCCTCCGTTTATCTCCACTAAGAGTTCGGTATTTGGTAATGGGTTTTAAGAGGTGACCTAGCAGCCCAATGGCACCCCCCCCCCCCCACCCCTTCCACACCATATGGCACCACTAAACCACTAGAAGAAGAATGGAAAGAAAAACAGAGAAAAGAAACGAAGAAAAGAGAAGAGCGCAAAAAGAAAATAAACGAAGAAATCGAGTACTGAAATAAGGGAGTGCAATGAAAGAAAAATTAATTAGAAATGAAACGAAGAAAAAAGAAAAACGAAGAAGAGAAATTACAGAAGAAAAGAAAAGAAAAATAGCACAAAGAAAACGAAGGAAAATAATAAAAATAACTAAGAAAAATAAGAAATAAAAATAAAGAAACGAAACGAAGTAAAATGAAAAAAAAACTACGAAAATGATTAAATTAGAAGATACGAAAAAAAAAAACTTAATTAGAAATGAAACGAATTGAAGTGGAGGATAACATAGGCCTAAGAATGGCCAGCAGCAGCCTTAAAGATGAACTCCTCTTGAGAAAACCCAGAGTTGTCGTCTTCCATTTACCAGAGCTGTGTGAGGTATACCTTACAGCTGCTCACGGTCAACAGTACAGCTCATGGCCTACTGTTTACTGACGCTAATAAATGGCAATACCATAATTGGTACTACTATACCGCGCAGTCTACAAGATATTTAGGTTAAGTTAGCTTAGGTTAGGTTGAGATTAGGTTAGGTTGAGATTAGCTTAGGTTGAGATTAGCTTAGGTTGAGATTAGCTTAGGTTAGATGGAAGTTAGCTTAGGTTAGGTTTGACTAAAGATACTTTGTAAACCGCACGTTATAGTAGCACTAAATAATACGGTTAGTTAGGATACGGTATAATAATAATAATAATAATAATAAATAATAACCGAAACAACAATAATAATAAAAAGAGCCAATGGTGGAAGCCAACCCCCCCCGTTAGTTTGGGGAGGTCACTGGAGTACTTTGCGCCTCACTTGGCGTCATTATGAGCACCAGTGAGTTATTGGCGTCGTTATGACCACCCCTTGTGAGTCACTGACCACCACGACTTGCCTCACAAACTACCACCACCACCATCTGTCTCACTCACTACCACCACCTACAGTACCTGCCTGCCTCCCTCACTACCACCACCTACCCGTCTCACAACCACCATCTACCTCACTCACTATCACCACCACGAACACCCGCCTCACTAACACCTTCTGCCTCACTTGCCATAGTACTGTACTGTGTAATTGGCATCACACAACTGGTAAGGTCCAGTTCCCACACCACCACACAAATTGAGAGAGCGGCCACACAAAGCCGGGTTTATGCCTGACATAACTATGGTATCAACTGAAATTAATGAAGTGTATTACCGGCACAAGTAATCAAGTGTACCCGCCGCTTTACTCGCCCAGCACAGTAAGCAAAACTAATGACAAGAGCGTACCACTGGAAACACAATGTATATATCAAACTATTATGGATACAACAATTTAAAAACAATACATAATAAGGAAATACTTCAATAGAACACAATGTAAGCAAGAGTGTGAAGACAACTGAACTCGCCTGGTGTGCCTAATGACGAATTGCAAATACAATATAAACAATAATAAATGATAAGACAAACGTTAACATTTTTCAACAACAAAGTCCAGGGTAAAACTTGAGCTCTTCTGGATATCGTGAAAGCTAGTTAAGAATAATAACTATAAGCATAAACCATACAGTAGCTATAAATAAAACTGTAAAACTATAAACAAAAGAATAAAAACAACATGGTGTAGGACTGTCGGTTCTACGTCACTTGACATTTCCAATTTTAGTCTCCAGAAAAGTTAAACACAGTCACTGACAGCTCAGAGGCGTTGCTAACCACCACAACGTTTCTACCAAGCTTTAGAACCACCGATTTTAAGGCCAAGATATTATTGTGCTTACAAGATTATGTCTGGAGATAACCGAAAATACGATGTGACACCCGTTCCTTTCAGTAGCACCACCACTAATAGCAACGGCAGTATACAAATAGACAGGGGAAGACGGAAATATGGGGGGAAGGCGGAAATATGGGGGGAAGGCGGAAATATGGGGGAAAGAAAGAGAAACGGGGGAAGAGAGAGACATATGGGGGAAAGAAAGAAACATGGTGGAAAGAAAGAGAAACATGGAGGAAAGAAAGAGAAACATGGGAAAAAAGAAACATGGGGGAAGAATTAAAGAAAAAGAAATGTGCACAAATTTCTATAGTATATTGCCCGCGACAGCTATACAAACGCCTAAAATGAACATTGAAGATAAACGCAAAATTGCAATGAAAGTTGGTCATTACTCAAGAGAAAGCCTTACTGTTTGGAATCTGGAAAATAAATTATTAACAGAGAATGTTGGTGACACCGCCAGCTTAAAAACTTTTCGGTATTAATGAGCTGCGTTTGAGGAGAGAATGTGGTTTTTCCTCGCACCGTTTAACATCTTATATGGCATTCACATTGTTTTTAACAGACTTACTGAGATGTATGACAAGTAGCTTTAAGTAATTTTTCAATGTTACTTTTTTTAACGTGTCTTACGGAGATTATTATTCAGTAATTCTCAGTGTTACTTTTTTAACGTGCGTCTTACTAAGTTTTTTAATAAGTAAAGTATTTCTCAGTATTACTTTCTCGTCGTGTGTTACTTGATTTTTAACAAGTAGCTTAAGTAAATTCTCAGTGTTACTATTTTAAACAAGTCTTACTGGAATTTTAAACAAGTTTCCCCAAGTAATTCTTAATGTTACGTTTCTTAATGTGTGTCTTACGGAGGTTTTTAACAAGTATACCTTCCGTAGCTATCATGTTTTCTTTTAGCACAACTCCTACCGAGATTCTGAAATAAAATAATGTCTCAAATATTATATCGTATTGTGCCAAGACTTTGTTAGGTTCTGAATAATAAGTTCTATATACAGGAGAGAACACAAACACCTGTATAGTTTTGTAGGTTCGGTTTACTGGATAAGAGTATGTACACAAAGGGAAGCAGCACTCTCCCCGGCTAGGCTCCTGCTGGTCAACTGCCATAGACGACGTATGGCAAGTGATACATTAGCAGCTTCCATACGTCGCCAGGCACATTAATTAGGCATGTGGGATATGGTAATAACATTGCCACACGCTGCTAGCTAGGCTGAATAAATAATACATAAATGGAGCACATACATAATATACATACATGATATATAATCCAGCATACATAATATACATACACCTCCCTCCCCCCTATACGCTCATAGCAAAGTCTTGAGCGGACCTTTTCTTTTGGATCCGTTCTGAGCGTCGAGGGACTTCATCACTGGGAAGGGTATGGGACTCAACACTGGTGGCGGAGCCAGCAGAAGGCATTGTTACGGGGCGGAGAAAACGGCGGTTCCTCCACCACACACGACCACTGGGTAACCGCACCTGGTAGTCCCGTGACCTGCCGAGACCCATAACTACGCCTACTTTGTCCCAACGTAGGAAGGTCGGGTCCTGAACACGGACTTGGGTGCCGACACTCAACCTGGGGAGAGAGCGGGCGTGGTCGTTGTAGCGGGCGACGACGTCCTGAACACGTTCGGCGGCTCGGCTATCACAATCCTCTGTCTTGGCCTGCCACTCCTTGGAGAAGGATTGAGGGTGAGCAGGGACACAAGAACGAAGGGGGCGTCCATACAAAACCTGGGCAGGGGAGCGTCCGGTGTAGTTAGGTGTGTTGCGGAGTTCAAGAAGAGCCCTGTCGAAGGCCTCGCAGTCAATGTTCCCAGAAGGGGCCACCTTAAGGATGAGGTGCTTCAGGGATTTGACAGCAGCCTCAGCGTGGCCGTTGGACTGCGGGTAATGGGGCGATGACAACACATGCCGGACTCCCCATCGGTCAAGGAACACAGCAAAGTCCCGGCTTGTGAACTGAGGCCCTCCGTCGGTTCGCAGGCGTACAGGAACGCCCACGTCACGGAAGTAGTGGCGGAACTTGCTGATGGTGGCGGCAGACGTCGTGTCATTACCGCACTTGATGACAACCGGCCAACCAGAGAGACGGTCGACGATAACGAGGAAGGACTTTCCTGACACACAGAAAAAGTCGGCCGACACAGACTCAAAGGGGCGGGTGGGGTTGTCGTCACTCATAAAGGGTTCCTGCTGCTGGCTGGGTTGTAATACGTGGCGGGGCTTACACACCTGGACAGCATTGGAGATGTCGGGGTCGATGCCAGGCCGGAACACAGTCTGTCTTGCACGCCGTTTGGTGGCCTCGGCTCCACAGTGACTGTCGTGGAGGCGAGCCAAGGCGTGGAGACTTGAAGCAGCAGGGACAACTACCGAAGGAGAGGTGTCACTGGCCAGAGGTAGGGGTAGGGCGGCAGCAGGGTAGTTGCTGCTCCCTTCGTGCACCCTGTTGGCGTGTTTTACCTCGAGAATCGGTGTTGGGAAGTCCTGGGAGATGATGGCCAACTCTCGGCAATGTCTGTAGGACAGCAAAGGAGTCGGGACGCCATTATGCACATCAATCCAGGCTTGACACGACCTGTTGCCAAAGGTGACGTGTGCATAGAGTGAACCTAGGGCCGGGGTCATCTGTGAACCATCTGCCATAAAGCGGAGATCCTTGGGGGGCGGTCCTAGGTCACTTGGAGAGAGCCCCAAGCATTGCAAATGCTGGGGACCGATGACTGTAGCATCAGCGCCGGTGTCGGGCAACATCTTGTACTGGGACACAGCGCGTACAGCTGTAGGGGGAGCACGGATGGCAGAGGTGGCACACCTGGCAGCCTCATAGGAGCGACATATCGTCAACACATCCTTAAGAGAAGAGGAAGAGTCGAGGGAGGTGAGGCGTTGGACAAGTTCCTCGTCCTTAACACCCATCAGGATCACCTGCTCCAACTGGGTCTCCTCGCACTGCTGGTGGTGGCCTGGACATATATCTACCTCTTCCGAGGCGCTCTTGAGTCGTACGTAAAAGGCATCAAAAGACTCACCCTCCATCTGTCTGCAGCTAAACAATTCCCTCCTGCGCAGAGCTTCATTCTGCTGTCCTTTGATGTGCCGTTGTAGAACGTCCAGTACCTCCTCTACAGACAGCAAAGAGGTTGGGGGTACCTGCAACGTATGTTCCAAGACACGCTGAGTTTCCAAGGACAGGCACATACGCAGCTGGATGAGTTGTTTAGGCTGTGACAAACTCTGGAGATCCACCATTGTAGAATAATCAGTCCACCGTCGCCGCCATTCACGAAAAGTCTGGAAAGTCTCATCAGGCTTCAAGATGGGCGGCGTTTGAGCTGCTGCTTTAGGTGGGGCTGGGGGGCGTGAAGGAAGCATGGATGAGGTATCTGAACCAGTCAGTACCGAGGCAGTGTTAGAGCCAGGGGCTTGGTTAACAGTGAGGCGAGATATCAAGGCTTCGAACCGTTCACTGTCTTCCAATCTCCGTTGGTGGTCTCGTTCTGCCTCTGCTTGCCTTCTGTGCTCATCCGCCAAACGTCTGTGGGCTTCATCCTCGCGTTTCTCATCTCTCATAAACTTCAGTAAAGCAATTATCTCTGGAGACAACGCTGAATATTGAGGTGAGGGACTGCGCGATGTGGGGGCTGGAGCGTCGTGGCCGGCCTGGTCATCCATCTCTGCGGGGCTATCACCCGCCTGACTCATCCAGGCGCTGGGTCCACGGCTACGTAAGGCATGAGACATAACTACTTCATCTGTGTACTATGTCTTAAATCAGTGTTGACCGGTCAGCCCGTCGTATCAACAAGGTTTCAGACAAAAAATTAATTAAATACACAGATAAGTAGGTTATATATATAAGATATATATAAGGAAGCCGCGCGGTCAGCGAGTGTTAGTACATGTATGTGCGTGAGTGTGTGTCCCGGGCGGGCAAAGCGTCTCGCCCCAGCTGTGATGGGGGGGTGGAGGCGGCGCTGTGAGGGGGTGGAGGGAGAGGCGCGGCGACTCCCAGTCAGTCCAGTTACCCTCAGAACGCGGTCAGAGACGGGTGCACTGAACTCTACTCCTTACAAATGCCCAGAACGTGCCGTGTACCTTGGGAATCCTTTAGAACAAGGTCACACATGAATGGCACGAACACACAATGCACTAAACACTTCACAGAAAATCACTGACACTGCTCAAAGTTGCTAAATTCTTCGAGGAGAGGTGACACGCGGGAGTTGACCCAAGCGAGAGTCCATAGCGGGCTTTCCACAAACTTTGCACTATCACTCGTAATTATCCAGTAAGATCGGATCACTGCGCCATGTTAGGTTCTGAATAATAAGTTCTATATACAGGAGAGAACACAAACACCTGTATAGTTTTGTAGGTTCGGTTTACTGGATAAGAGTATGTACACAAAGGGAAGCAGCACTCTCCCCGGCTAGGCTCCTGCTG